>JAUMHO010000002.1:2030771-2060715 GCA_032360965.1 Ulva armoricana
CCAGGGGGGCACGCGGAATCGAACCCAAGACCTTCCGAAGAAGGGGTCAGCTTTTATAGCGTCCTCCGACCACTGGAGCTCATGAGGATGTGTACTGGATCTTGACGTCGGCGGATTCAAAAGGCAGCATCACAGGTGCAGCTGCGTCGGGACTGCTACTTTCGAACTTGTCGATGCATACCGCCGAACTCGTGGACGTGTGTATGCGATCTGGATCGATATCTGCATGAATTCAAAGGTCTTCCGCAAGCGTGGATCAGTCGGTTCTCGTCGCAGGTGCCTGCCAGCACAGTGTAGGCTATCTTGTATCTGCTACTGCAGTTCTGCAGCCCGCAAACAATCGCCGATGAACCAGACGAGCGGTGCAGCGTCCATTGAGCCGTTCGAAAATCCTGCGGGATGGGACGGCAACGCGGATGCACTGAAAGATGCGTCAGACATGCTGATGCAGTATGGTGTTGATGCCCTGCAAATGGCGGGTGTGTCTCCTGGAGACAAGGTGCTGGACGTCGGCACCGGAGCTGGCTACATTGCGATGCATGCCGCGCAATACAAGGGCGCCACGGTCGATGCCATAGACTTTTCGCAAGCCAGCATTGCAAACCTTCAGAACAGCTTAAAATCTCGGGGTGGAGGTCTGGCTGTAACGCCGCATGTCATGAATGGCTTGAATCTGGCGTTTCCGGACAATTGCTTCGACGTCACCACCTCTACATTTGGCGTTTATCTCTTCTCAGACCATGGCAAAGCACTGCAGGAAATGTTTCGTGTGTGCAAACCGAATGGCAGAATTGCCATGGTCGCATGGGCTGAGTTGCCAGTATCTATCATGAGGCCATGGATCGAAGTCTTTGCTGAGCACTTTCCAGAGGTGGGCCAATTACCGCTGCCCGCAGGCGCCTCTGCAATGTCCTCGCTAGCCGGCATGCAAGAGACGCTTGCTGCAGCCGGATTTGAGAACATTCAAACATGCCTAGTAGCTCATGAGTTCACTGTCGACGATGCCCAAAAAGTTGCTGAAGAAGCAATGGAAAATCCCATCATGCTGTCGATCCAGGACCGTCTCAACATAGAGCGTCGCACTGAACTAGTCGCTAAAGTTGCCAAGTTGATGGAAGAGAAGTACAGGACACCATCAGGTGGAATAGCATATGAAACTGTGGCAGTGATCGGATGTGGGACCAAGCCAAGGTAAAGGTCGATATCGAGCAATATCCCCCTGTGCTCAAGCACTTTCAAATTCGTAGCATATAATGATGCTGTGACAGTGGTATGTTGCTGCTACAGCTTCGAGCCAGTTATGTCTAGGCTGTGCCAAGAACTAGGTTGCCATTGTTGCACGCTTTCACTGCATGTGTGCCCAGATCGGCCTTCGACTCGTTGCTGGTGTTCCATGTGGCTTGCATGTACAGCTGGTCATCATGATGGCCCTCTCACTGCCAATGTTTGCTGCTGGTCACATGTGCACATGTGTGACAAACAACCGGGGACAAGGGACAACCGCCCGGGCATTACAGCACCACGCTTCTTCCTGAGCCCCAGCGCCTTTGAATCACCAACAGGTGCAACCAGCAAATTCATCCACGTAGCAATAGAAGGCATGCCGTGCGACGCGGTGCCCCTGCCTGTCGATCCTACTGCTTACCTATGGCTACCTGTGATGGGTCGTGCTGACTTTGCACATGACTGCGCCTGGCTGAGCTGCTTTGAGACCTATACAGCACCGTGTTCTTGCCTGTGTTGGCATGAACCCTTTGGCACTCAGCTACTCGGCGATTCGCTGCCTTTCCAGACCGTACTAAACTGGAATGACTGTGCGTTATTCCATGAGCATCGTAGTGGATCGACAACTCGTCTTGCACCTGTTCAGACGGCTCACAATTATTGATTTGCACGCTGCTGCTGTTCCGCTGTTGACATTTCTGTACAGTGTCGATGGATCTCCAAAGCAACTCAGCGGGATGTGGCATGCCACCCATCATACATAATTTTGTCACTGGCCGTCGGCTGAGCCATCTTGGTGCACTCGATGGGTGGGTCAGATTCAGCAGACATGATATCGACGTAAAACGCCTAGTCCGTGCATCCCGCTGATCGTCCCAGCCCCCACAAACCAGGCATAACAGGCCAGTTTGAACGTCCTTAATGGACCCTGGATCATGATGTAGCCACAACGACGTCACACCCGCTGATCGCGAAATTTGCATAAGCACGAAATGAGGGAAGCAGAAAAAAAATTCACCAACGAAGCTTCCGTTGGTCCATGGCCGCTGTGGTTGGAAGAGTGTAATCTACCCAAGTCATATGTAGACGAACACAGTTTGTTTGAAAGCGTGCGATGGTCATGGGAAACACGTCGCCGAATCGCCACACCGCATTGGGGCGACTCCAAGGATGCCAGCGAGGTACCACGCACATGGGCATTTGAATGCATACGAATTCATACGAACACATTCCCACCAATGATCGAGCACACAAGCCCTCAACTGGCCGAAGCTACAGAGTATCTATGTTGCTTCATGCCAGACATGAGGATGCTGCTTCTCGTGTTTTCGGCAAAGAAACTGGTAGGCGCTGAGACAGTATTGGCCGCCTGTTTTCTCGAGGCCCACCACTGTAACAAGCCAGAGGAATATCTATCGAGGTTTCAGGCTTACTGAAGTTCCTACAAGCAATCGCTTACCTTCGCGCGTGTAGCGTACATCGAGCATCTTTTGTTGCTCCCTGCTTGACAGGCGCTTGTTGTATTTGACGATCTATAGTACAGCTTTCCACAAAAACCACACGTTTTGAAGTGTTTCCGATAGCTACAATCTACCCATGGCTGTCCACGAAGTTGCTCGGCTTGTTCGGTCTCTGCTGGAGGACGTGGGCGAGGACCCCATGCGCGACGGGCTGCTTGACACTCCAACGGTGTGACATTCGGCAGTATAGGGTTAGTATGTAAACATACGGCTCGTTTCAGGATGCTTGGTGTACTAAGTTGAGGTTTGACGTTGCAGAGAGTAGCCAAGGCGTATGTGGACGCTATGTCAGGCTATGCAACGGACGCACGCAGGTGCGAAGGCCGCATAGATGCTCTCTTAAAGTCATCAAATGACGAAATTCATTTTTCTTGATAATGTATCATCCGTCTTCAAGTGCATGTCCCAGCAAGCGTCAGCGCTGGAGATGCGCAAGCACACATGCTCCAGTGAGCAGTGTGCGGACATTCAAGAATCAATTTTAACAAGAGTAGACCTTTTCTTAACAGCAGAATCGTGCACGTGCACTATTCCGGCCCCCGCCTTGAGTTGATGCATGTTGGCAACCGTGTCTGTACATGTGCGTAAGGCGTACAGGGCGGACAGGTTCCATGCTTCACATCCCTCGTTTGATGCAGTATAATCGGATCAGCGGTGTTTCATGAGCCGCTAGTGAGTCGCGGAAGTGGCGGTATCGTGCTGGTGAGGGATATTGACTTCGCTGCCACTTGTGACAGCACGCTGATGCCCTTCCACGGCCAATGCCATGTGGCATACGTGCCAACAGATGCTTCAGTTCTCGGCTTGAGTAAGCTTGCCAGGTTAGTGCATGCTCACTCGAAGCGGCTATGCTCGCCTGACGGGCTGTGTCACGAGCTGACTCGGGCGATAGATGACAGCATACCCTGCAAGGGAGTCTATCTTCGCGTCACTGCACGGCATCTAGCAGACGCTGCGATACCGCATCAAGTGTTTGCAGAATCGTACACAGGCCTGTTCGACCTGCCACACTCCATCCACCTGAAGGTGCTCCCTCAAGCCTGCCCCCTCGGACACAAATGCCCAGCTCCTGCACATCTCACTTCTCACATCTTCACGTGCTCTCTGCTCTGCGGTGTAGAGTGATCGCATTCCGTAGTGCCCCGCCCCTAGCAACCTGCAATGACCACTGACATGTTTAATTACAGTTGCATGTTGGTGGCACCCCTGAGGTCCAAAGCTCTGCCATTGCCCACGTCTCCTCCTGAGATTTCTCTCGTGACTCCTCTTGTGTCTCCTCTTGTGTCTCCTCTTGTGTCTCCTCCTCTGTCTCCTCTCGTGTCTCCTCCTCTGTCTCCTCCTCTGTCTCCTCCTCGGTCTCCTCCTCTGTCTCCTCCTCTATCTCCTCCTCTGTCTCCTCCTCTGTCTCCTCTTGCGCCCTGCCTCCTCCCGTGCCCTCTTGCGTGTCCTCCCGTGTCTCCTCGTGCATGTCTCCTTGTACCACAACCAGCTGCGCCCTGCGGCAGACAAGTCGCTCATGGTGGCCGCCTGCTGCAGGAGGCCCGCATGCTCCTCCGCCATGGCGCACGCGACTCCCAGGCCGCCATCAACCACCTCAACGGCCAGTGTCACCCTCCGCTCTCCACCGACGCCACGCCGCCACAGGCCCGCCTACTCAACACTGTCGCCAGCAAGGTTGCATGCATGTACTCGACGCTGCTGCAAGGCACCGGCTGCGTTCTCCGGACCGGCGCGGCAGACGCGTTTGCCCGCGTCTTTCTCCGCCAGACCTCTGGCTACTTCCAAACTCTGCCCCGCGTCCTCGCGGAGCACGCTCGGCTAGCTCAGCGCGCAAACGATGCCACCCCTGTCGCCCCCTCCCCTGTGGCCACCACCCAGGCTCTGCTCTCCGACATACGCATGCACGACGGGCCCCCGGACAGCCCGGCGGGCTGCTCCCCGGCGTCGGACACCGCGGAGACCGCCGACACCACCGACGCGACATCCGCCAGCAGCAGCGGCATGCGCTCCTGCTCCTGCCGCAGCCGTGGCGCCGCCGAACTGCAGCAGGTGCCCCCGCGCCTCGTGCAGCTCGGCTTCCGCCGGGTCGGCAGCGGCAGCGCCGCGTCAGACACGTCGCTCTCGGACGCGATCCTCGCGCCCTCCCCCTCCAGCACCGACCCCCTCCCCCCCCCGCCGCTGTGGCGAGCGCACTGCGGCGGCCGCGTGCGCCTCCACGAGGCCTCGTGCTGCGCCCCGCCGCAGCGGAGCGGCTCCCCGCGGGCGGGCGCGGACGCGGCGCTCGCGCGCAGCGTGCACATGTGGAGCGTCGACTTTGCGACGCAGTGCGAGCACCACGTGCTGCCCTTCTACGGCACGCTGCATGCTGTGGTTCCAGCGGAGGCCGGCGCCGCCACGCTCTCGCCGGAGTGCCTCCGCGACATCGTCGACATGTTCAGCCTCCGGCTGCAGGTGCAGGAGCGGCTGACCCACCAGGTACGCCGCGCACCGTGCTGTCCATGCATGATGCTGTGTGCTGCGTGCCACGGCCTCCACAGCGGCGCACTCAAACCCTGCCAGGCATGGCTCACCCCCGCACAGTGTCTGACCGCACACGGCATCCTCAGCGAGTTGTGACGCGCTGGAACGGTGGAGGCAGCATCAGCTGAGTCACAGCTGCTGTTAGCAGCGCCACGCTGTATCCTGATGCTGAGCCCTGTCCCGGCGCAGCACGCACAGCACCGTTTGACATGCACGGCTCAAACCAGCGCGCCGAGCGCACATCGTTGGTCAGCGAGGGGGCGGAGTGCAGGTGGCGGACGCGTTGCACGAGGTGGCTGGCGGCGCGGTGCTGGTCATGTGCAATGCCGCGCACATGTGCATGGTGGCCAGGGGTGTTGAGAAGCACGCCGCGGAGACGATGACGACGTCGGCGCGCGGGTGGCTAGAGGGCGACGGCCCCACCCGGAGCGCCTGGCTAGAGCAGCTCCTGGAGAGCCTGCGCTGGTGACTGCGGCCGGGGCGGACGGCTCCGCTGGTGGACGCCTGTGTGGAGCCGTGTGGAGGAAGTGGTGTATGCTGTGGCATAGGGAGAGTCTGGGTGGTTTGCAGCCCGCGGGGGGACCCCGGGGCGGTTACTGCTGCATTTCGTTATGAGCCGGCGCTGCCGGAGCTCCGATGTTGCGCCCTTGGTTCCGGTGTTTTGCGCGTGATGGTGTATGGATTATGTACCCCTTTTACGAAGGCTGGCCCTTTGCATGAAGGCGCCCTGTCAGCGTGTTCGTGGACCTCCCGGTCTGCGCATGACGGCAGCGGAGTCTTGTTGCTGGAAGTCCACGTTTGAGGTGTTTGTAGCAGATGTGACTCAATGCATGACCAGTGACAGCTGAAGCATACAGTCCCACCGGTCTGAGCGCGCTGAATGGCATATGCGATGGAGAACCGAATTACAGGTGGCTACCGGTAGCATCCGACAGACGCAACACCAGTCGTTGACGCATGTGTGGTGGCGGCAGTCACATCACCGGTCTCAGCATCACGACTGTGGCTGCACTGGGCTTGCTCATGTGCTGGCCCCCTCCGACACTCGAGACAATACTGTCCTCGTATCATCAAGCAAACTTGACCCCCGTGCCCTTGTCTGTACTGAAGAGCCTGCATCACGACAAGAGATCGTCGCTCTGATCACTCCCACCGCCCAGGTTAACCAAGCATCACCCACCTTTGTGGCCGGATGGGCAGAGTGCATCAAGTCAATCTCATTGACGCCTCGGTTGAAATGGTTCCAGTTCACATGTTATAGAACAGTTCAAGAAGCGGTTGCGCCGCAGCGTGTGACGATGCTCGGCCAGGTGCTCCTGCCCAGGACGCGGCGGCACAGTAAGGAGTGCGTGTTTGTATGCCTGTGGCAGAGGAGAGGCAGCGGCTGAGCTCTGGTGGACAGGAGATTGGTCAAGAATTCGAAGGGAGCATGGGCAAGGGGCGCACGTGACGCGGCCTTCCTTCTCGAGCACCTGAAGGGCTCGAAGTATCAGCTCTTCTGGCAGGCCTTCAATTTCTGCAGCCACGCATCCGCTGTCAGTTGCTGCGGTGGCAATGTGGGTGCCCACTCCTGTGGCATGCTGCGCCACGGCGTCGTGCAACCGGCATCCACCATGCCCTCCAACTCCCAACAATGCCGCCAGGCTCTGCAGCTTGGCTGCGCATGCTGCCCTCGGGCCTGACGTTGCTGCGGGCCATGCCCTGGTGTGCCTGGCGCCGCTGCCATGAAACAGGCAGCAATCGTACTCGCAGCCCTGCACCTCGGCCGTGCCCTACTTGCCCTCGATGAACAGTGCATGGCCTCGTGCGCCGGGCGAGTGGGGTAAACTTCCAGCGCACACTGCACATGGCGCGAACCGACAGACTGCATTTCAACGGTGGCGCAGCGCTGGCCGGTGTGCCTGGTGCCAGTTGGTGCCAGTTGGTGCCACCGTGCAGCGGCTGTGGCGGTCTGGGCGTGAGGTGTGAGAAGCTCTCATGGCAGGGGAGCATGCGGGTGCTGTGGCCGCACCTGTTCCCTGGGCATCCTCCCCGGAGTGCAGCTCCTCTATCGTCACGATGCTGCTGGTGAACCTCGTGCGTACGATTGTGTGGAGTGTTGATGCCCATTGCGGCACGGGATGTATCGTGACCAGGCACTCCGTGTGGTCCTTCCCCACCCACTCGGCTGTGCCTTGCTCCACAAGCGCCAGGCACACGGCCTGCCTGCCCTCGAGGCTCAGCGACCCTGCACCAGTAGCCCCGTAACCGGCAACATGAGCAGGAAAGCCCCACTACAGCGTGAGCAGCAGAGTCGGGTGAATGGCCAGCAGCTTTGCATGCGGCATCGCCCATGCTTCTGCCCGCTGGCACGAAGAACAGTGCTCAATCATACGGCACAAGTCAATCTCAGGCTCAACTACCTCAATCTGCAGCACATGATCGATGGCAGCAGGAGTTCACATGGTACGAGGGCCATCGGGCGGTGCCGCAATCCGGCAACGTGAGTGGCTGTGGACCAGTGCTGCGCTGTCGTGGTGATTACCCAGGGTCTTGCCCCCAGAGCAAAGCTGACAAATTGAAATTTCTCTACCAAGGCATCCCGACTGCCCCACGCTGCCGTGGACCTCCCGGCAGCTTCCGCCCTGGGACGTCACCCGGAGAACCTCTGGTTTGTAGCTCGTGCAAACTACAACAGCAGCAAACACTGCCAGCATGAGTGCAGCCGTAGCACCGCGCTGTCCGTGCTATCCGTGCTCGCCAGGATGGCCACACACCCGGCATGCAGGATGGTTGTGCTGGTAGCCAAGGGACCAACTGCGGCGGGAGCAGTCCCTTGGCTATCAACATGAGCAGCTATCAACATGAGCATGATCCCTTGGCTATCAACCTGCTCCCGCTGCAGGTTGGTGCGACCCAGGAGCCAGGCAGCCCACTTGCAGTACCATGTCAGACAAAGTGCTGGTATGGGTGGCGTGAGGCAGTTTGCTGCTGCCACGGGATGGCCTGTGCCCCGTTGTGCACGGTGGTGGTGAAGGGCAGCAGGACAGCACACGGCGCAGTTCCTCCGAGCAGGAGCACTCGGCGGCTCTCATTTGATTGCAGCAGTGAAGGGGGCGGTGTTGCAGGAGGCCAGGTGTCGCAGGAGGCACAGGACAGGAAGAGGCAGCAGTGGCGCACGCTGAATTGTGGGGTTGTGAAACGGCTGGCACGTGTCTTCTTTCAGAAAGTACTTGTACCTCTGCACCCATGTAGACGTGAGCAGCGCAGCAGCAGGCGTGAGCGCATGTCTGTGGACCAGGTCGATGGGTGACCGGGTGGGCATTGTAATCACATAATCATTGTTGCATGGTCAGGCTGGGCCCAGTGTGTGATAGCGAGGCAGAGGCGCCTCAGGCAGTGCATCGCTGGCCCCAGACATCATGATACATAGTAGTGAATGTCACCGGTGAATGATCAGCGAGGAGAGATTCGACAGGCAGAGGGATGGTGTCAGAGGAGACACAAGATGCAGGAAGGACCACAAGCTGTATACTTCGTCATGGCCATGCGTCCAACGAGATGATGTTTCACATCGACAGGGATGATTGGTGTTGGCATCCAGCGCACCCTCTTCGCCTTGGAGTACCGTAACAGAAGCTGCTTCCAGAGCTCAATCTGCTTAGCTTGTGACTCTTGATTGGGCTGCAATCTGCACGGGGAAATCAAACTGTCACCCATGGTCTCAAAGAGCCTAATATTTACTGTAGGCAAGATCGGGAGGGGGTAGTATGCGTACGTGAAGTAGGGCGGGTAGGAGAAGAACGAGGGGAACGTGAACTCGACGCTCATGCTCATGTCGCCCTAGATCACGTTCAAGAACATCGAGGTTCACTATACAGTGGAAAATTCCTATGTGTACGGATGATGATGTGATGATCGGTCTCAGTGTCCACCACCGACTGAGAACAGACTCAAGCTGCTTTCGGGCCCACAGAAGCAAAATAGAATCACAAGTGACCTCCACGCAAGAATTGTAAATTTTGAATAACTCAGTCCCAGATATTCTGTTCCAGGCACATTACATGGCGCGTCAGGTACACACGTACGTGCGCGACATGGCATAGCTGGTGAGTTGTGGCTCAGGTGCGACATTCGCTCAGTTGGCTTCACGTAACGTGTCATCAAATAGCCAAAGCAACCTGCAGGCTGCGAGGTACTGCAGTTAACAAAACTCATCCGTGCCGCATGCAGTGGTGAGTGCATGGTTCCAGTGTTTTTTGGGTATCAGAGTATAAGAGGCAGGGACTGACCGTGTTGCATTGTTCTTCCGTTTTGCCCGCGAGAATGGCCAATTTTTCGGGAGCAATTAAAATAGGGGACGTTAATGATTTCATTGCGCCATCTCAGGCCTGCGTGCTCAATCTAGACGGCTCCCTTGACGCCAAGTCGAAGGTGACGATACCGGAGGTGTGCCTGTCGCGAGTGCATTGTCGGCATGTCCCCTAGAGTGATCATCTACGCATAATTTTGTGTGATGCATGACCTTGCACGCCTTCTGATCATGAGGCTGGCATGTACCGAGTCAGTGCCGGTGCAGAACAATTGGCGGTACCTGGCCGAATGTCTGCGTGTGCACTGATCAAGGAACTTGCTTTCAAAGTGACACGTCTATCGCCTTGCAGGCACCTGTGGAACCGCCTAAGGTAACGGGCTTTCAGCAGACCACGACCGACACAAGCACGAATGCGATCAAGGTGTCTCTGCAAGACTGCTTGGCGTGCAGCGGCTGTGTGACGACTGCAGAAACGATGCTTCTGCAGCATCAGAGCACAGACGAACTGCTAGTCAAGCTACAAGATCCGTCAGTCACTGTCGTCGCGTCTGTCTCGCATCAAAGCATCGCATCGCTTGCAGCGGAGTACAACATTACGATGCACACCGTGCGAGCCCACCGTCCCACGGCTTCCGCGCACACTCGCCCAGAACACGCACGTGCACAGGTTTCCACGCACGGTGTAGCTTCAACTCCGATGGTAGCAGATGTTGAAATGCGCGGTGTTGAGGCGCTAAAAGCGCAGTGTTGGCAGTCTAGACATGGTCATACAGACACTTGCATTTATCAGGTCTGATTTTTGGCGCAAGCAAATCGCATCGGCCACCCACCACTGCTTCGAAGTGCAGTGTGCCCAGCGCTTGGCCGGCTTCTTGAAAGGCCTCGGAGTCTCGACCGTCCTCAGCCTGCAAACCGCCCGAAGTCTGGCGCTGGTAGAGACAGCGTCTGGCTTCGTGACCCGCTTGAGGAGAGCACATCCTGCAGTCCCGTCACAGCTCAGCCCCGCTGCTGGCCAGGCCTCAAGCCAGCCTTCCAGCACAGCAGGCCCCGAACCGCTGCCGCAGGTGGCCCCAGCCGCTCCATACCCCAGTTACCCGTGGCAACTGCCGCCACGGCGAGACTCTGAGGAGCCGGACCGCGGCTTCGCGGAGAAGCACCCGACGGACACCGCACCACAGCAGAGCTGTTGTCAAGCAGCCCCCCAGAGCCAACCGCTGCCAATGCTCATATCGGCGTGCCCCGGTGCGCCAAGCCGCCTCAGTCCTGCAGCATTCCCCACCCCACCTCTCCCAGCGTGACCTGCCACAGACGCACCACGTCACCGACGCGCCATCGTGTCTCGCCACCTGACGTGCTGACACTCCCGATCGAGAATCACGCCACAGCCACTGCAGCAGGCGGCCACAACCTGCTGTATCCTGCCTGCCACCGTGGCATCAACACTCACCCTGGCACTCCACTCGGTTGCACGTATGGCCGTTGCCCCGTGCAGGTGTGCTGCCGCCGCTTCACACCTGGGCGTGGTGTGGTCCCTGCCTCCGTTTCTCTTTCACGTGCGGGGCAAGTCTGTGTGTCCAGGTGTCCCGTCCCGCAGCACGTCGTCCAATTTCGACTGGCCTGTTGCGGCCCCAGCCGCGTCCCAACATCCACCACCATGCCATCCTCCCCCCGACAGCACGTACACGGCACAGGCGATGGCCCTGGCTAGCTGGAGCCATGCATGCACGTGCCCGACCCCACAAGGACGCCTGGGCTTGTGGTCGGTTTTGTTTGAACTGGAAGTGCTGTGCAGGCTGGGTGTGCTATGCCGAGAAGACCCATGGGGAGTGGATCCTTCCCTACCTGTCCACAGCCAAGTCCCCGCAGGCCATGGCGGGCTCACTCATCAAAGGCGGCGCAGCCGTCGGCCATGCCGCGCCGGCGCCTCCCCAGCCGCAAGCACCAACAGCCGCGCTCGCGCACGACAGCTGCGGCTGCCACGCCAGCGGCGCCGGCCGGCCCCAGCCCACCGGCGCCATTTCGAACGGCACCTTGGATGGCGCCGCAAAATCCGCAGAGTGCTGCTCGGATGCCGCCATGCATGATGCAGGGGGTGAGCGCGCAGCTGCAGGAGATGCGGCGGCCGGGCAGGCTGACACGGAGGCTGCAGACGGGGGTCTGGAGGGGGGGGCGCGTGCGGATGCAGCGTCAGTGTACCACGTCGCCGTCATGCCGTGCTATGACAAGAAGCTCGAGGCTGCCCGCAGCGACTTTGTTCTCCCCGTGGATGGCGGCGGCGCCGCCGCCGCACACGGCACACCACAGGAGTGGGGTGCCGGCGACGGCGCCGTGCCGGAGACAGACAGCGTGCTTACCACGTCCGAGGTGCATGGGCTGCTGGAGGCGCGGGGGATCAGCCTGTCCGAGGACGACGCGGCTGCGCTGCCCCTTGACGACTGGCAGCCGTACTTAGCGGCGCCGGCGCCCCGGCCGACTGCATGCAGCGCGGCAGCGTGTTCTGACCACCGAGGGCCGGCGGCCGAGGGTTGCTGTGGTGGCGGGGGTGCGGGCGCGTCCGGGGAGATGGATGTGGATGAGGCGGCGGGCGGGGCATGCGGCCGGCCCGATCACTGCGGCGGCCATGAGACGAGTGCGGCCACGGGGAACGGCTTCGGGGAGCTGCTGCCGGGCGTGCGCGGCGGATCTGGAGGGTACCTCGAGTTTGCGGTCAAGCATGCGGCCTGGACGCTGCATGGCGTGGTGCGTCAGTGCCTTGGTTGTGATGAGTGGTGAGCGTTGTTGCTGTTACGGCCCAGGGCTGAGGGGTGGACACGTGTGCGGTGGGGACAGCGCACACGTACGTTGTCGGCGTGTTGTTGTGCGCGCATGCATGCCGCGGAGGCAGCTGTGCATCGCACCTGGCTGACTGCGCGTGTGTGCTCGCTGTGTGCGACCGCGCATGCATGTGTCCATGACCGTTTTAGCGTGTGCCGTGCCTCGCCCTCATCGCCGCACCTGCCACTGGGGTCATGCCATCTGGCGGCATGCGTGTGGGCCACGTGCGGCTGCGGCGCCGGAGGGCGGTGCTGTCCCTGGCGCTGTAGACAGCCGCTGCGCGTGCTGTGCGGTCCAGCCGTGCCGCGCGTCGGCGGCGGCGGTTGGGTCTGTATGTGTGGCGGCGATGCCGCGTTGCCGACGCGGCTCCACGTCTCCACTGCCCCTGTGCATGCCTAACAGCATCAAACCAGCAGTGAGTCGTGCGGAGCCGAACGCGTTGGTGTACCTCGCGAGCACGATTTGCCGCTGCTGTAGCCGGAGCTTTGCGATCACAGGACACAGTAGACGCTCTGGATAGTGTGCGCAGCGGCGGCCATCTGAGGTGGTTTGGCGGTGATTGTGAATGCGGCACTGGTCTGCAGGATTTGGGGGAGGGGCCGCTGCAGATGAAGACGCTGCGATCGGCAGATTTCCAGGAGGTGGCCGTCATGAAGGCCGGCCGCTGCGTGCTGCGGGCCGCGCAGGCCTACGGCTTCCGGAACATTCAGAACATCGTGCGGAAGATCAAGTCCGGAAAGTGCCCGTACGACCTGATCGAGGTGATGGCATGCCCCTCAGGTAATCGCACCCCCCCTGGCCATCCCCCCTCGCTGTCCTGCGCAGTCGCGTGTCTTGTTGGCGGGTGGTGCTGCACCGCCTGTGGACGCACGTCCGGGCACACCTTTCATGCAGCCGGCAGGCGATCGACACGCAGTCCACGCATGGACTCTGTGCATGCTTTTTGGATGGACTCTGTGCATGGTGCTGCAAGTTGGAGGTTCCGTGTGTGCAACGGCCAATGCGTCAGTAGCCCATGCGTCAGTCATGCATTTGCTTTGAGACGGGAGCAGCGTGCGCTGCCCATCCAGGTCCGAGCCCTTGGGTGGTATGTCCCAGAGGCCGGGGCGGCAGCTGTGTTGGTGCATTGACACAAGGAAACAGTCCGTTCGTTGCTTGCCTACAGAAGTGTACCTGTCAGGGCAGTGGTGAGAGGGCTACTGTACGTCAGAGCTATCGCCCAGGCCTGTCGAGTTGCTTGTGTCAACCTTCCCCACTGCCTGCTTGTGCAGGCTGCCTGAACGGAGGAGGGCAAATCAAGGCGGCTGGAGGACACAGTGAATTGCAGAGACACCTCAAACGCCTGCACGGCGTGTATCACGACGAGGAGGCCACAGTGGTGCAGTGGCCACTTCAAGACAGCCGTGCTCGTGCTGCTCTGAAGAACGCTCTGCCAACCTCACTGCGCACTCAATTTCACATGCGGGAAAAGACACTGCAGGCCACAGTGGTGGACTGGTGATGGCAGGCAGGTTGGTGCTACCAGAAAATAAATTTGGCAGCTAGCCAGTGGATTGTAGACTCATTACTTTGTATGTCTGGTCGCTGTGAACTTCCACAGGGAAACTAAACGTCAGCCACCATGCCGTAATATGTATGCTTCTGAACCACGCGTCAACAAGGCAGTCGGTGCTTCCTTCATACACATGATTAGAGGACATCGAGGTGGAATATTTCAGTAGCGCGTCCTGAAAGGAACACAACCATCTGATAATTATACTTCCGATGACAGGGTTATTCCAGAGAATGATGTACAAGGGTACATCACCATACTTAAGGAGCTGGCGATTGCCGGTTTCGCCAATGTTCTGTGGTGTTACATATACGCCACAACGTGCAGCACTAAAATGCAACAGCGAGTCAGCGAAACGTAGTCACTTATGCGTGGCTGCAAGAAGCCTTTGATCCAGCCCATGTTGAAGCTAGATCACAATACTACACTGCACCTTTTCACACCAACTCAGTATTGCGTTGCACAAATCTGAGGGACATGAACTGACAAGCCAGGAACTTGTCGTGGGAGCAATGTCAATCCTAGCTGAACCAGATGAAGGGAGAGTCACTTGAATACTGTGCAGGACAACTCATCATATCGACTGCCCTATATTGGACACACGTTGGTCCTACTTGGCAACCATCATTCGGACGAACTCCTCATAGTTAACTTGACCATCCCCATCAACATCGGCTTCACGGATCATCTCGTCGACCTCCTCGTCAGTAAGCTTTTCACCCAGGTTGGTCATAACATGCCGCAACTGCACATCATGCTTTTCAGGCTACGCCTCTGAAGTGCTGACCACCGCTGTAGCTACCGACGAGGCCTAAGCTTTTATTGCATCGGTATCAAAGGTGAAGCAAGTATGAATCATGCCACCATTACGGATGTTTGGCACTCGCGTACAGGCGACGTTGGGCATGCGGTCGACAGTGGTCGCATACACACAGGCGTCGCGAACACACCTCTGCGGCCGAGATAAAACCGTTTCCATCCTTGTCAAACACCTTGAATGCCTCACGAAGCTCTTCCTCGTTGTCATGGTCCTGCGTGCCATGTGTGATTCAATCACCATCGCTAACACTCTGAACCTGACGTGCGCTAAGCCATACTCCAAAACAGTTCTTACCTGCATCTTTCTTTGCATCAGGTTCAGAAACTCAGGGAAGTCAATGGTCCCGTTGCCGTCTGCGTCAACCTCGTTAATCATGTCCTGCAGCTCGGCCTCCGTCGGGTTTTGTCCAAGCGACCGCATAACGGTGCCAAGCTCCTTGGTTGTAATTGTCCCTGCAATATTTGATCATGAAGTGCCGGTCACCTCGTTATGTGCAGGAGCCTCGATTTCGTGTCGGACGAACGGGGGGCATTCCGCTGGCTGACTATCAACACACACTGTAGGAATGGTAAACGGCTACGACACAGTGTGCGGTGCAGTTAGGACAGAGCATGGCCCGAGTGCTTGCCGCGGTTTAATTCACGGAACCTGACTTGAGGGCGAAGACAGACACGCACCATCGCCGTCCTTATCGAACAACGCAAACGCCTCTTTGAACTCTTGGATCTGCGCGTCTGTCAGCTTCTCTGCGCCGTCAGCCATTGCTATCAGTGAAATATACTGCTGCTGATGAGAACAAGGTGTATCGACAAGGTGATTCTGAGCAACCGCGTATAAACAACAGGCAGATTGGCTATGGCGTAAGTCTCAAATGCAATGTGGCAACGCTGTCTCTGGTTTCGTACGGATGGGTAAAGCCATCCTGTGCGCATCAACTTTGACCAAGCGATCACACGTCGCACACGTCGTCACTGCGCCGGCGCCAGTCTGCGCATGCATGGGTGGTATCCCCGGTGAAGGCAATCTCGTCATCTCGAAAAAAGCGATGATGTGTATCCCCGCGTCGAAGGCCGACGACACGTGTCGTCGAGCGATTAGGCCGGCGTGCTCAGGGAAAGAATGACTGCGAGACTGCGTGGGCTGATGATCGTAAAAAATGCGACGTTAACCAGATAGCGTATCAAATGTTTGGAGCCTTGGAAGATCCTAGCCCTTCCGACATTCGTGTGCTTGCTTACCTTGCGGATGATCATGGATCTACGAGCTTAAGTACCTCATGATTCTCAGGTGGTCATGATAACTTAGCGTACTTGCGCGCCGTCTCCTCGTGTCCCGACGGCCTCCAAGATGAGCATGATGCCGTACTTTGTCCCCACGCGGTTTGTGTGGCGGTTCGGAGGGAAGCAGGTACGCATGAGAACATCATACCTGTGATAATCGGGAGTTGGACTCGTTTTGCAGCTGGGTGCTTGTAGGTGCACCTCTGCGGGAGCTTCACAAGATGGGTAGAGACGGTGCCTATGATTCCTGTCGATCAGAGCCCTGGAATGTTCGCTGTCCTTGTGCACTTACCTCCTGGGTATGTCTCCCTGTCTGCTTCTGGCAGCAGCGCTGTGTCTGACCGGCACTGGCAGATCTTGGTCTGTGTTTAGCAGCTCCCTGGCTGTTGAAGAGCGCAGCTCCGCCGCATCTACACGACAGTCATCACTTGCAGGTATCACCAATACAAATTTATCGTTGATGGAGAATGGAGGCATGACGAGACACAGCCGTCGATGCCAGATCCACTAGGTAATGTCAACAACTGGTTGTACGTCAGGCAACCAGATGCAGCTGGGTGCGGCTCGTTCCCCATGTCCTTGCGCATTTTCTAGCCCCTGGATACGTGTCTGTGAGCTCCCGTACGCCTCGGCCCGGGCTGGAATGGTGTGTCGCGCGTGCAATGCAGAACGTGCACTGCATGTTTGCCAACTCATGCACCAGCATCGACACCTTTGCGCTGCCAGGGACTCGTTGAAATGTGCACCAGTACCCTATTTATGTTGCATCTAGCCTGACCAGCTTGCAGCTGCACGCACTGCCTTTCCGCTTGACCGTGACTCCTGCAGCTGGCTCCACCTGCAGGGCTGTACCAATAGGGATGCACATGCCTGGGAGTGCGACCCATGCATCTGGCGCATCATCATCTAATTTTTCAGAGAACTACATGCGTGGTCCGCCTGACAGGCCATCGCATGGGCCTGGCCCGGGACACAGCGGAAATGTGGCGGCCTCAGGGCGCGGGGGAGCGCTCGACAAGCCCCCCAACGGTCTCCCGGCCCAAGACGCAAGCGCCCTCTCAGCGGCCTATGGCTCGCCTGTAGCCGCAGCACCCATCGCGGCAGCGGGGCACATCAACAGCGGGCCTGCGCGCCCTGGGCCCGGCCACAGCATTGGCGCCGTGGGGGCGCCAGGCGCGTCCGTCCAGAGCACCCCGGCCGCTGACCTGGCGGAGCTGGGCTTGAATGAAGACTCTGGCGTGCTTCCGCCAATCGCAATCCAAGAAGAGGAACCGGTGCGTCTGCCTGAACACGTTTGCACGGAACGCGCGTGGAGCGTGACATCCGGCACGCACCCGTTGTTCAGCCCACGTTGTATGATTGTTCTCACCCAGCCCCCACGCTTGTGGTGTGGTCTCTGTGCTGCTTTGTCGCCACGAGTCTGCCCGAAGAAAGTCGGTGACAGTGGGGAGACCACTTGCCCGCGGTTTCTTTGGCCCATGCCAAGGACACCGCTGCGTGCAGTGTGAGTCAAGCTGTGGATTGTATGAGCTGACACATGAGTGCTGGTGCTGCTGCCACCGCCGATGCTATGCCGATTGAACTGTGCTGCGGGGCACTCACACGCCCCTGGCCTGGCAGCAGACCGCTCCGTGGCGGAACCTCGCGCCAACAAACACTGCATGCCGCATCTGGCGAGGCCACCTGCATCGGACTGCTGCATTCTGGGGCAGGCATGCCCGTGTTGGGGGATCGCAGAGCATGCATGCACCCTGCCGGCCCATGCACGCAGGCAGCGACCCGCAAGAAAGTGCACGACTTCCTGGCGTCACACACGGCGTACGAGCTCATACCGGAGAGCGGCAAGGTCGTGCTCATTGACGTCGACTTCAGCGTGCGCAAGGCCTTCCACGCGCTGTCGGAGCAGGGCATCGCGAGCGCACCGCTGTGGGACCGGGCGGCGCATGACGTCGTCGGCATGATCAGCGCGAGCGACTTCATCGAGACGCTGAAGCAGCTGCGGGACACGGCGAGCAGCGGCGGTGCCCTCACGGACTCAGAGATGGACGCGCACACCATCCGCGCAACGCGGCAGGCCGTGGCCGCGGCGGGCGCCCCGACGCGGCCGCTCGTCGCATGCCACGAGAACGACTCGTTCGCAACGGTGCGCCAGATCCCACTCCCCTTGCAGAAGGCTAGCCGCTCGCGGCCCTCATCGTCACCAGAGGGTCGGTGGCCGGGATGGGTTGTGTCGTTTCACAGCGTTCTCTGGCTTCACACGGAACACAGTGGAGGTGTTGGATTTCCGAGCGTTGGGCGAGGCACATGCTGTGGTCAAAGCGCTGGCTACGCCGGACCGACACCAGTGTGCCCATGCATGCGCCTGTCAGAAACGTGATCGGGAGTTGCAGACCCCTGCTGCCTATGCTGGTAAAAAAATGGAGCACCTGTGTATCCGGTCACACGCACATTGCACACGTCGTTAGCATGACCATCTTGCCGGGTATTTGATGGACGGTTGGATGGGGCCTGGCAGGCGCCGTACGCATGAGCGAGCGCGAGTCCCGTAATCGCTGGGCAGCTGGTGTGGAGTAGGCGGCACTGGTCTATCGGGGCGAGCATCGCAGCACTGTCAGGATGACCCGCAGCACCAGCAGCCCATGCGTGCCTGCAGGTTGTCAGGTCGCTAGTGGAGAACCGGTGCAGCATGGCGCCGGTCATGTCTGGGGAGCCGCAGCCGAATGCGGCGCCGGTGTCGCAGGGTGCGGCTGCGGGGCGGGCGGGGGACCCCCCGGCCGTGCTGCACGTCACATCATTGTCCGGGGTCCTCGCGAGCCTCATGCGACACTTCCGTGCGTCGTGGTCGTCGCTGCCGCTGCTGGCGCAGCCCCTCGCGAGCATGCCCCTTGGCAGCTGGTCCCCGGACTCGCCGATCGGCCGCCAGGGCCAGGCTCTATCCGCCGAGGTGCGCACCCTGCACCGTTGCCTCGCACAGGCAACCCGCTCTGCACACGGCTGCGCTACACGCCGCAGCGTCACCTCCTTTGCATAGAGATCCAGTCGTGCTGAATCGCCTGTTTGACTCTGCCGCGATGCGACCGATTGTGCCCTGCGTTTCGCGTACGTGCTGTCTGCGGTGCTGTGTGATTCATGCATTGCACAGCGTGCGCCCAGAATTCCGCATGGGCAGGCAACGACGGCACTCTCCAGGAGATTCAGTACGGGTGACAGCGGACAGTGCCGTGTGCATGTGGGCACGCGCACAGGACGGATAGGGGGGTTTGGCAGAGGGGTTGCGGACGCAGCGTGTGTGTGTGTGTGCGCAGGGGCGAGCGGTGCCGACGACGGTGACGCCGATCCACACGATACAGCCTGACGCGCCGCTGACGATGGCGCTGAGCATGCTGATGGAGGGCGGCGTGTCGGCGCTGCCGGTCGTCGACGCCGACGGCGCGCTTCTGGACGTGTATGCGCGCTCCGACATCACGCTCCTCACACGCGGCTGCGCATACCTGCGCCTGCAGCTCGAGGACATGTCCGTGGCTCAGGCGCTCGCACTCGCTGGCAGCAGCGGTTCCGGAGGCCCGGACGGTACGCCCCGCTCGCCGTGGCCGGCCACCACCTGCCACCCCCAGCAGGCCATCCGCCGGTGGCAGACGCATGCACGCGTACCCCAAGCGCCGCTGCCGGCCGAGCGCCGGGTCGATTCCTGTGTCTGGGAGCGGCTCCAGCATGCAAGCCGGTTCTTTGTGCAGGGCGGGTAGACGGAGGGGCACAGCAGAAGCAGTCGTCCGCGAGCAAGCGGACGCGCCTTTACGTGTGCACCCGGCAGGATCAGCTGCGCGTCGTGCTGGAGCGGCTCAGCATGCCCAGCGTGCGGCGCGTGATCGTCGTGCACCCCGAGACCTCAAAGGTCGAGGGAATCATTAGCCTCAGCGACGTCGCCCGCTTCCTGTTCATGTAGCACCCGGGTAGCCCCACGTGCGAGCGGGCGCCCCAGACCGCATGCGCCTGATGACTGCAGTTGAGTGCTGACAGGGCATGGTAGTGACAGCAGCTTCGGCAGCGTGCACGCCTCGCAGCCTTTGCACGATTGCGGCATGGGATGTGCGTGTTGCGGCGGGGGCAGGGATTGGGCTGGAGTGATCTCGCCGGCGCAGCTGGCGTTGCAGCCGCAGCGGTACAGGGGAGGCGCGGTGCCGGATGGCAGGTCCGGGCGTGGGCTCCCGGAATGGTGCACGACCCCGCTCGGGGTGCTCATGGTTTCCAGGGGGAGGTCATGAGCGTGTGAGGCGCATCTTGGCAGGCTCCTGGGGGCCTGCGATTTGCCTTGGATCTTCAGCTCCTTGGAGCATGCATGTGCCGCTGGAGTGCTTTCCTGGGACACATGGACGACCGTGCTCGCAACTTGCAACTGCGGCGCGCAACTCATTCGGCGCCTGGCGATGAGGCCTCGAGGCAGATACGAGGTCACCAGAAACTGATCACTGAGCTGCATGCTGTGAGCGCTGGCGTGGGCACAGCATCTGCCGAGACGCTGGGTTTTCCAGGCTATGAGCACATTGTTGATTGAGTCCGATTGCAGCCAACCTGGCTCGAGGCTTTGACTGGCAGTTCGGGTGTCAGCAACAGGTTTTAGACTTCCTATAAGTCTGAACTTCCTAAATGTTTATGCGGCGGATGTGAGCCGCAGGGGGACGCTGTGCGTGCGTGGCGATGCGCCTGCACAGCAGCGTAGCTCGTATGCTAGTACGCCAGGGCGGGTGTAGATTGGCGGGATGTGGCGGGGTTCGATTGATGGGCTGTGTAGCCGGCAGGATGTGGCGGGGTTTGATTGAGGGGCTGTGTAGCCGGCAGGATGTGGCGGGGTTCGATTGAGGGGCTGTGTAGCCGGCGGGATGTGGCGGGGAACATGGCATGATGCTCTAGTGCATGTAAGCCGGACGCACCAGCTTCCAGCAGTTGCAGGATGCCAGCTTTCCTGGAAGGGCTCTGCAGCATGAGTGTCTGAGGTTCAAAAGATTTTCCCTTCGTGCGTCTGAGCGGTCATGAGGCCATGTCTAATCGAACTGGGGATGGCACACCAGCCATCAGAGGACGGCTGCAGAAACTTCAGTGTATGACATGTGCCGCGCCAAGAGTCATCGTTACCCTCCTTGCATCGGTTTACTAAGGCTGGACATAATGACCCACTGAGACAGGATGCCTGTGTCGCAGCTCACACCCGTAAATCTGACACATACTCGTGTCGTGATCTAATTCACAGGGTATGCTAGCATGGGTGGTATCATTTGACCATGCTTCCGGCCTTCTCTTACAGTGTTCATACCCTGGCCGACTGCTCCTTGTTCAGTAGAGCAGGGCAAACAGATCATACCACGCATGACAAACAGCAAGCGCAGTATTCATGTGATTTGACTTTTGTTCCTGTCCAGTTCAGTCGAGGTCTCCAGGGGCCACCAGCAGGTTGATCACAAACAAGACCAAGCCCATCAAATGACGTACACAGGTTGGGACAGGCATGGCTGCACGGCCTTACATGTAACACATGTGGTATTGCTGCCCTCCTTTGCAGACCCTGGGTCAGCTCATTCGGGGAGCACGCACAGAACATTCACGTTTGTGTGGACTGTTGGGGAAGGTACGACAGAAGCACTCGGTAGGATTGTGGACAGACGCGCGGAGGTTCAGAAAGGATTGCGTCAGTGCAACAAGCTGGGGTACACTCAGCCAGGCTGAGAAGCCAAGACAGCGACATCGCTGTAGGCTGTTAATAGTGAACCATCTTGGAACCAGTCGATAGGCCTGTGGCGCATGCCATACACTAGTAGCTATCACCGGATTGTTTAGTGTGTGCACACAGGCAGGGACGGAAATTTACAGCATGAGGTATACTGTACGTAGAAGCAATGGAAACTATGCATGTGTGACGGGACCGCCCATGATGGATACTTTGTGGCCGCTGTACGTATTTACATCAAAGAGGGGAACGGTCACAGGTGCATCACGCAACAGCGTACAGGTCTCGAATCAGACCACCCAATCACACATCCTCCGCATACGTCCCTGCTGGACACACCGCCGGTTCGAAACTAGTCCCTGCAATCTGTGCAACGTGCGACGTTGTATGTATGATTGATTACTGTATGGCGGAGACGTCCGTCACCAGAGGAGCTACCGGCCAATCAATCAGAACACTGGAAACACTGCCGGCTATATTTCGAATATCATGTATTGCTCTTGGCAAGCAGCCATCACAGGATGTCAAAGTAATGGAAAATGGAGGTTCGCCTCGTGTAAGCCACAAAGGGCAATGACTATGGTTGCACCGGGCTCACACACTCCAGCATGCACTTGAACACTCCAGGGCTGCTCGAGGTTGACAGTTTAGTGTGCTGATACTTGCTATACATGGCAGAATGCAGGGCACTCGTGTCCAGCCTGCCATTCTTGGCCCTGAACACATGAAAGAAGATCTGGATGGCTACCTGCATACAGACATGAACATCTGTGAGGCGTCTGCCCTGTGGGGCGAGGCACGCGGACATACAATGACAAGTGTGCATCAACACGTGCTGGCGACTGGAGTTCGTGCTCACGAAGGCTGGTGGACATGAATAGAGGTTGGTGCTAAACCGACGTCACCATGACTGCTGGCAGCACAGACAGGCCGTGGAGAAACAGGGACAGTGAACATCGCCAATGATCGTTTTGCAAACCAAAACATGTGTCAACCTTCATGACACGCTGTGGCACCTGGGACACAAGCCAGCCAGGTGAAGAGCAGGCAGCACCAGCGTGAGGTCGGAATGTGTCACCGTTAGAATGGACCAGTGCGATGCCGACTGACAAGGCGCACCTCTGGCACGGCAACCTTGCATGCATGCTGAACAAGCCGCTGAGTAGACTGCACATCGCAAGAGTGGCCGGTGTTCTGCCAGAATGTCAACGGCACGTGCACACGATGGAACTTGCGCACGAGCTGCTGAGTAGCCATGAACTCCGCGCGGGTGATCTTGGCATCCCGCAGCTCGGGTGGCAGGGAGTCTGCCTGCGATGGCACTGAGCTGAGACCATTCTTCCACCAGGGAGCCAAACCGGGATCGGCCTTTCACAGAGCCGCACGCCCTGATGCAAGAACCGTGCTGGGCAATCCCGTGCTCTCAGTCGCAATGGCATTGCAGCTGTTACGATGTGGCAGTACAGCACTCAGCCGATGACAGAGCCTTAGCAATGCTGAGAACACGCAACAGTGACTGGGCAGGCCGCAACCACGGTGGCAGTGGAAGAGATGTGTCTCGGGCGGCCCTCGTCCGCTGCAGTGAGCGAGCGGGCTCACTCTGCACGAGAGTAGCACGGTATGCAAGGTGTTGCCTTGGGTGCTGCAGGCCTGTTTGTGACTGCCATCAAATGGTCACCAAGAACACCGCACTGGGCTGTGGAGGGACATGGCTGCATGGCATGCACTGTCCCAGTCGAGGCACCGCTGACCCCGGACTGACCCGTGGGCATCAGGGCTCAGAACAGCAGCAGTGTGAATGTTTGCGATTATCCGCTGCAGCTCAGCCCTAAGAACTGTTCCCCAAAACTCGCATTTGTTGGCTTCGGGAGGTGTGCTGAATGGTACACTGCACAGCAGTGGAATCCCGGCGTGCAGTGCGGGATGGAGATAAGCAGGAGGTCACACCCGGTCGAGAAGGCAGTCGATGTACTTTGCTGATGCTGGCGAGACGAGCGAGCGGGCGAGGTCCAGGCCAGATATGACGCCATCTTGGTCTGTGTCGAGGATGCCGAACTCGAGGTCATCAAAGACGCCATGCAGGTCGATGAGGAACTTCATGAATTCCTTCAGCCGCAGGCGCCCCTTCCCGTCGTCGCCAAACCACTTGTGGATGAACGGCTCATCCTCACTGCATGCTTGCTGGGGTTGTGCCGGTGTGTCAAGCAGTCCATGGGCGGGATTCATGTCAGCAGGTGGCACAACTGCCAGGTACTGATGGGCGATGTGGCACCTGGGAAACAATCAACCGGGTGTTTTGCCCGTGGTGCAGACGGTGGTGGCAGGTGGAGATGCATGCAGGGCCTCCTGGATCGCAAAGACAGCGATGCCCAAACGTCCCAAGATGCAACGAACCTCTCATTTGACTCTGACTGGAGGTCGGATGCTCACAGGACTCGCACAGGCCGACACAGTGCATGCACCGTGAACAAGCAGAAAAACCTGCACGTTCCCTGATGGGTGCGTGCACACATAGCAGCCAGAGTTCCACTGCTGCAATCCTGACAGGGACGGTGCGGCACGTTCGATGGGGAAGCCTGCAACGCTGTGCTTGCACCTCCAGCTGGCGCCTCGCTCACAGAAGGACTGCATCGATCCACCGGACGCACCTGATGCCTTTGGGACATACGATAGTGCTACTTCTGGGAAACACACAGAGACGTTCAGTGGCCGAGTGGCAGCAGGGTGGGGGCGCACTTGCTCTTGGAGGCATTGAAGTGACCACTGCGTGCGATTTTGGAATGAGATGGTTTGCCGGTGAAGTGCATCAAACCTGCCACCACGTCCATGAACTCCTGTTTATCTAGCGTGCCATTGCCATCTGTGTCCATGACTGTGAAGATTGCCTGCATAGACCAGGCTCGCATGGCACCTGTTCGACGGTGTTGCAGACAAGTACATGTCATGGTATACACTGTGAGTATGCAGCAGTGCCATCGTTTACAACTCTTCCTGTTTTGTTGGATGCCTTTCCCAGCTTTAAAGTTTTGAAGACCTGAATCGTGGGCGTCTGCGGACACCTAAACGGTCTTACATAGAGTGGCATGGAGGCGGTCGCATCAAGTGACAGCACTCGCGCCTTGAAGCCGATCAACACATCACTCGTTTATCCACCGGATGTGTAAAGGGTACAACAAAGACATGCGGGGGTACAATCACATAGTTGAGCCGTTCTCATCTTGATTCCAATTGCGACTTCTCTCATTCATCAATCGACACAGCATCTAGCTGGTGGTTGCCCAAATTCAAAACAGGCAAGGAACCCATCAACAGGCTAGCATAATGTGTCGCAGCAGCCGAGGTGGACTGAATGTGATGCAAGGGCTGCACATCCCTATGCAGCACACTGAGGGCAGGTATGCGGGAAGAATGACAGCTGACTGTGCATGAGAAGCATATACACCAGTTCCGGTTGTCGGAGTTGTCAAAGTCCTGACGGTCACGGCAATGTAATCATCGTGCATACCAGTATGGGCAGCGAGTGAGGCCCGGTACGAGGACCATGGGATCACGTAAACTAGGCAACAGAGTTGCCAGAGCACGGTACCTGCATGTCTTTCAGCGGCATCGAGAGCAGAACCAGGAACAGGATGAACTCTTCATACGAGAAGTTGCCATCCCCATCAATGTCAAAGTCGTTCATAAACTCTACTGCTTTCTTGTTGAGCGCCTGCACACAGCTGCATTGCACCACAGTTTCCCATCGTTGGATTCGGCCGCATTGACCCAATCGATTCAAGAACTGTCAGCGTGCGGATCAATGGTGACCTGATGCGGGCCAGACATGATAATCGATATATTCCCCAGCGACCCAGCATTGAACTGACAGCACGTGCATGACTGCAGGGTGTATCATGCACAGCCATAAGATACAGGAGCATTGATGCATGTCCTACACGCAGTGAACAAACACCAGCACCAGAACTGAAATAAAAACTGGATCGCAATAAAACCAGCCGCTTGGTACTCAGTGCATCAGCCAATGCAGCCTAACATGGAACGTGCAGTGTTGAGTATAGTGGCACAGAGACCGCAATGCAAAACATGGGCACAGCCTGGACAGGCAGATGCTACCAGTGTCCACACACCTGGTGGATCAGTGGCTGGGCAGCGTACATGGTCAACCTTCGGGGCAGTCTCGCCTGCAAGTGATCCAGATCGGTTCCATGCAGCTGAGTCTGGCGGATACACTGCTAGCACTGCCCGAAGAACGTCTGAGGCAGTCATGCACTTGCGGCCATCATGTGTCTGTGACGAGAAGTACTCAAAGGTTTTCTCGTGTGTGCTGAACTCTCTCAGTTTCTTCTCATACTTGAAGAAGACTCTTCTGTCCCAATCGCCCGTATGGCTGGACTCACCTGGTTCTTGGCATGACGCGGTATATGCGGTCACGGCTGTGGCTGCCACAGCTGCTGTCAATGCAGCCATCGACCTGCATGGTACATCATGTAGACTTTCATTTTGAAAACTACGGCAACAGTACATCAGGTGTTGTGTTTTTTTGCAGGTTCGGAAGCGGCGTACAAGGACCATCCTCTGGGCTGCGTTGACGCCATTTCTTTCCCAACAGCACTTGACTGGTGCCCATAAAGAGCACCTTGCGCTGCTGGGATCACCCATCGTCCGAAAGCACCGGAAAACTGCCCTTGACTGAATAGTCTGCTTGTGAGGTTACGCATCTGTGCAAGACGTGCCTCTGCCTGTTTCAAAGCAAGTCCAGTCTGGCTTAACAGCCTCTAAGCAAGCCACTGATTTTGACCATGCGCATCATGTATAGCCAACATCATAGATAGCTCAATCAGGAAAGAAAGCGGTGGTGTTTCTACAGATGTGTGCACATGTAGTCTGTATGTGAACATATGTGCGGTATTCATGGCACCATGCAGTCACAGGCGGGAGAAACGAAAACATGAACGGCCTTAATCACAAGCACTTATGTCAAACTGCTCTGAAGGTGCACGCTCCCGCGAAGCCGCGGCACATCCTCTTTCGGCTGTGGCTTGAGGTCACACCAGTTCTCGGTGATTCGACGTTGACGCCAGAATATTCGCAATTCTCCGACTAAAACCTGGAAGCATGCACGACGGGGAGCACATATGGAGCACAGTTCTGCACATAGCTCATTGACTGCAAGGAATGAACGCTCGCTGGTGCAACGTGGTGGAATATCACATAAAGCTCATGACAGCTGTATGCTGACCAGGCCACGACCTAATTTTCTACTGTATCCGTACACGTCGCTGCTTCACAATGATATTACATACTAATCGAGCTGTCAACCCAAATGGTATGGGGTGTGGCTTATTACACGTTGGGCTGGGTCTTCAATAGTACTACGATCGTTCTTAGGTGTCCACCGACTTTTTGGCTTTGAGTTCCTGAAGCCCAGCTCCTATGAGAAATATAAATATTCTTACAGCTCGTGTGCGGGCAAGGAATTGCCATTCAGGGGCTTGCGCGCCCTCTCCACGAGCGCGCAGCGTTGTCACAAGAGCTGCAGGGACTTTCCCTAGCACTCTTGAAGAGGTACGCACTATCTCCATAAGTGTAAATTATTTTAACTTGGCTGTTTGCGAGCGCGCCTTGATGAGCGTCTGCATCGTAATTAGTCTGTCCCGATTGCACTGCAGGTTCATGAGATGAAGCGGTACTGCGGTGCTAAGCTCCGGGCTGAATTGCAAAAGCAACGACCAGACGTGCTTAAGGTGTGGCTGTGATCTGCCTTGTGCGGGAAGACGTGATGCAGCAAAGGTTTCGTTGAGAATGCGTATCTGGGCAATCCGACATTTTGCCGACGACGACGATCGTGCGAGTAATGTTCTGACTGCCCATAGTCTAGTAATAATGCTGAGACGTTTCAGGCGTGCTTTCTCATGTCCTTGGAAGAGGAAGCCGAGATTTTTCAGATGCAAGCGGAAGGATTCGAAAAACTTCAAGTTGAAGGCGAAATAGATGTGTCTGGCATGTACAAAGTTGCCCGGGACAGAGTGTACGAATCTGTCCCATTACTATTTGTCGTCGGACGCTGGCAGTTTTGTCGGACGCAGACACCGTTGGAGCCATGGAATTGCGATTTCGTGCAGGCGTGAGGCATGGACCATGCTCGTCAGGGAGGTGCACAACGAGCTCGTCGAGGACGTTGATCGGGGATTCATCCGTAGCAGCGCCAAAAATGTTAATCCGCGATACACATACAGCACGCACCTGTTGGCAGATGACATTCTCGGAGCCTTCGTGCATGCGCTCGACCCAGCAGAACCCCTCTCGTTGCCCATCGCCAGCCGGCCGGGCCAAACCCCAACATCACTAGCCGGGCATCCAGACATGCCAGACCTACTGCAGAAGCACGCAGCTATCTTCCTGCACGCAGCTTCCGACGTCCTATTCCAACGCCACGGCCTCCAGTACGAACCAGCTCACGCCTGCGGGTGCAATCAACCTATATCCCTGCCCAGGCAGGGGTGTCATCAAGGGCCCCACTCACACACCCGCTTGCTGCAGGCACTGGACGGGGCGTGACACTCCCGATGCATTCCTGATGCATCGTATACTCACATCCGGCAGAGGAGCTCCCATCGCTCTCGCAGTCCTCTGCCAGGCAGTCTGCCGACAAGCCGGGGTGCCGCTGGGGGTGGCCGTGACGGACGGCGGCTCACAGTGCGTCACGTGGCCCCAGGGCTCCTCCCCCAGTGGCAGGAGCTGCATCTCCGTCAACGGTGTGCCCCTCGTCTTCGACCTCGCATCCAACGGCACCATCAGCATGGAGGAGGAGTACAAGTCGTACCTCGAGGTCAGCGAGCTCATCCCTTCACAGGAGCGGTGCGGCCCTGCATTGTGGCATTCTGCAGATCGTTCTCGTCATACACGTGCCTGTTGTTGCTGAGTTGGTCCACCCGGAAGGGACTGAAACGATGAAGGCTTCCCCCAACATGGCGGCATGCGGCGGCGGGGCCGCCCCTGGGCCGCCCTCGGTAGTGCATTTGAGCGTGTGCTGTCGGCACGTCACTGTGTGCGGAGGACATGCTCGGCGTCTCGCATCCTCCGCCTGCCAACGGCCATGCGGGGTGGTGCTTCCACTCGATCGTGTCTCACAGCCGCCGCTCACAGTCAGGCATGACCCCAACCCAGTGACCGCGCACACATACACACAGACGGCACGCACCGTGTGGTGTCATGGTGCAGCTGCATGGGCGTGCCGGAGCCGTCAAATGAGGCGAGGCACAGGCGGAGAGGGAGCGGAGGTGTGCGAGTGCAGGGACCTGCTGTTTGCGCTGCTGTCGGGGCTGCTCGAGTGCCACTGGCAGCAGGCGTTTGGCATGCGCAGCCTGTGGAACCGCACCAGCGTCGTCAACTGCGTCAAGCTCGCCCTCAGCCCCCGCACCCCCGCCATGCAGCCATACCATCTCACGTGCGCCGCCCCGCTGCCCCGCACAGCACGCCCAGCATGCCCCTCACACTCCACTGCCAGCCCTGCCGCGCTCTGCCTGCGCACGCTGCCACGCGGACGAGGCCGTGACGCGTTCAGCTCCGCTTGCGTGTAACTGCGCACGCAGCCCTGGCCCTGTGGTGCCGTATGCATCGTGAGGGCGGCACCGCCTGCCGTGGGTGGGGCTCCAGTGACCCAGCTGCCCCAGTGCTGGAGCGACCGCGCTTGCCGCTGTTCGTCGCGCCGATCGTGGGTGGCAGGGGGTAGGTGCTGCTCCGTGACCGGTAGTCGTGGCATGGAGAGATGTGTGATTGGCAGTGCTTGCCGCCGGTGGCATGCGTGCTGCTGTGGTGCGTTGACGTGGGATATGCGAGTGTGAGCGCGCATGTGTGCAGGCAAGCGCTGGTCGTGGCGAAGCGGTGTCTGGAGCTCATGCCGGCACATGCGGAGGTGCATCTGTACTACGCCGCGCTGCTGTACCTGTCGAAGCAGTACGGGCGGTGCGTGAAGCACCTGGACCTGGTTGCGGACGCGATCGCGCGGTCGGGGGAGCCGGGCGCAGGCCCCGGGCCGCGATTGCCGCCGTGCGGCGGCGCGGGGGCAGCTGGGCGGCCCGCAGGGCCGCGCTGGCTGTCGGCGGATGACGTGGTGCTGCTGCGGCCGCCGGCGCGGAGCGGCGGCGCGGGGTGCGCACGGGTGCGCTCCGGCGGGCGGGGGAACGCCGGGGGTGCTGCGG
>JAUMHO010000002.1:2060815-2078504 GCA_032360965.1 Ulva armoricana
GCCACCGGTTCAATGCATGACGCGCCCTACGCGTCTCCTCGGCCCGAAGTTGGTGCCGCTGTGCAAGCATGCAGTTTCGTTGGGAATATGCAGGTGCCGCCGCCGCAACCAATGACCCGTACAGGCCCCACAATCAAGGCAACGCAAGTTGTACTGTAAACAATCGGCTATCACGCCATGCATGTCATACCACTGGCCGCGCGCTCTAATGATAAGGTCCTTCAAGACGTCGGCCAAGACGGGCATTTTCGTACAGGCTGCCCCGAGGGGGTACACGACCCGGATACTGTACAAGCAGAGCACCACACGCATGTGTTCACTGACACGACGCCCGACCTCTGTCTTGTCAGGTGTTGAACAAGCCATCATGTTTGGTACAAGTCCAAAACAGTCCGGACACACTGCTGCCTTGTTTGTCTCCTCACACACTACTACACCATACACAGGGTTGCTGGACACACAGGGGAGCTGGGGGTGTGAAGTGTGCTTGTGCTTGTTGGGGGCGCTTTGACACCCAATCTCCTACTCCGTTCTTCAAGAACATTGCTTCGCCAGGGGTCAACAGCTCTGCAGAGCATTGCCACAGGCTGGTGAATGCTGACGCGGAGGCTCACCTGCAGGGGTCTGCCCTACGGTGGCCCATGCATGTGTGACTGCACAGCATGGTGACACACAACCGGCCCACATGCAAACACATCATCAACACTCTTGCAGCCACGGCGACTGGAGCTCCAAGCCACGTCCGGCCATGTGCACCTAGCGCACGTCACCCAAAACGGTCCTGCTGCTCCGCAGGGGGTGCACGCAAAGCAAATACCTGACGTCACGGCGGTCCAGTCACGTGCACTCTTCTCTCCCCCGCACCGCTGTGCGTGCTCTGCCCACCAGTGGCTAAACAACAGGTGCCGCACAACAGGTACCCCATAACAGGTACCCCACAACAGGTGCCGCACAACAGGTGCCACACAACAGGTGCCGTAACGCTAGCGCAGCCTGTCCGCGGCTACCTCCTCGGACCAGGGCAGCTGCCGGCGGCGGCGCGTGCGGCACTCGAGGCCACGCAAGCCGCAGCTCTGTGCAGCCTGCCACGCTCAGAGCGCAGATGCGAGCGTGCCTCAACAGCTGCGGGACCGGGCTGGATTGGCGCACAAACATTCGGGGAAACTCCGGCGAGGTCCGAGGCCGCGCATGCTGCCACAGTCTACACAACGAGCCGCCTCACTGATCGCGGCCCCCCTAGCCAGGATCGGTGGCTTCATGTGCCGCATGCGCAAGCCCCACATGTCCCCACGGTGAGGCGCAACATCGACGCCAGCTCCCCTGCCGCCGCGCCCCCCGCCACCTGGCAGCCAGCCACATGCATGCACCTGCCAGTGGCCACCCCAGCAAACCGCCCCGACCCTGCAACCAATCCGAGATCACGCCGCGCCCGCGCCGGCTGCCATGGGGTGTCGCATCCGTATCATCCGCACTGCCCGGCCGCATGGGCACAGGGTCCCTCGACGCCTCTGGCGTCCTGCAACTCGTCAATCTGCTGTACCGTTACTCGCGCCGACGTGCATGCTGCCAAGACGATGCATGCTGCCAAGACGATGCATGCCGCTGCCGCTGTCGCCATGCCGCCGCGACGGGTTGCCCGGAGGCGGCTGGGGCAGCGGCGGCCTAGAACTGCGGCGGCCTAGAACTCAATGACCATCTCGCGCTCGTAGAGGTCGAACATGTCCTCCATCGCCTCCTTGATTGCGACCTTGCCGGAATTGGAGATGTAATTCTGCGTCAGCATCAGCGTCGCTGGCATGTTCTCTGCGTTGTTCTTCATCGCCTGCATGTGGGATGGGGCTGAACATTTTTTGGCTTTTGGGGGGAGTACTATATTGTGGGAGGACTACTAAACTGTGGGAGGTCTACTAAATTGAACAAGGCAGGGGGGGGGGGAGGGGGGAGGGGGCAGCGGCGCCCGCACCGCACGCGCCCATGCGTCGGAGCTTCAGCAAACTGTTCCTGATGCCACAACCAGCCCCGCAGCAAGAACCACATGCCGGCATGTCACCAGCTCGACAACACCCGCAATGCGACCGGTGCCAGACCGAAGAGCCTACACTTGTTGCACCGAGTGCACGTCTCTCCTCCCAAACAAGGGAACCACGAAGCTCGCTACCCCTACATCTTAGACCAACTGCCTCGGCGAAAGGCAGTCAGCACGGCAGGACACGCGCCTGCTGCTGCAGCATCGGAGCCGCAACAGAGCTAGCGGCAAGATGAGGCAGTCCTCGCAGGACCAGTGACAAGCACAAGGACACGGGGGGGAGGGGGCGTGAGTGGGGGGCACGGCGCACGTTGGCGATGGTGAAGGCGCCGTCATCCTCGATCTCGTTGTAGCCGAGGTCGAGCTGTGCGAGGGATGCGTTCTGCATCTGGCGCATGCTGCGGCCGACGATCATCGCGCCGTTGTCGCACAGCATGTTGCCGCGTAGGTCGAGCTCCTGCACGCACAGCCGCCTCGAGTCACAGTCACCCCGCCCTGCAGCCGGCAGCGGCGCCGCGGCAGCGGTGCTGCGAGTGCCCCGAGAATGGCACGGCGGTGCCCTCATGACGGGGGCCTCCTCCGACGTTCTAACAGCTTGTATACATCGCGGACAGGACACGTGGCAGCCCAAACACGGCCGCACTGGCGGCGCATGCATGGCCAAACACGGTGCTCGGTCAGGCTCACCCACGGCTGCAGGTGCGCTGTCACAACCCTGTGGCACTGTGTGGCGGCGCTGTCACAACCCAACACAGGGCCAAACACGGCTGCAGGACGCCGGTGCCGCAGAACAGGTGCATGGTACTGCCACAGCTGCAGGCTGGCAGGCTCAGCACTGGATACACAGGACCGCCGTGGCAGCGCAGGAGGGGGGGGGCACCTCGAGGGACTCGTTGAACTGCAGGAGGTGCGCGGCGTGCTCGGCGCCGGCCTGCTTGCCCAGCTTGCACCACCCGAGCTTCAGCGACTTCAAGGGCAGGTTGTACTTCACAACGTCCACCACCGCCTTGGTGCCCTCTTCCTGCAGCGGATTGTACCTGCACCACGCCCCCGGTGTAACAGCCACCAGTCACGGCAGGCGCAGGCGGTCGGCGGCGGCACCTCTCGCACACGGACCCCGGTGCCCCCCGCGGCATAGACCCCGCACGCGGGCTGACTGCACCTGCGGGCCGGAACAGGGAGGAGGGCCCCCGGAGCGCGCCGAGCGGAGCGCTGCGATCACAACCGCATCATGCGTCGCAGCACGCATCGCAGCGCAAGACTGCCACCAGCAGCACGCCACCAACGCTGCGGCGGAGGCCGTGCTAACAAACGGAGAGGCGATCGATTGCACGCAGAAGTGCGTGTGTGCACCGTCAGCCCGCCACCCTGAGCCTGCGACCCCCTCACCAATTCCTACCTAACGAACACACCCTGCCGACAGCCCGGGGGCCCTGGTACAGCCCCGCACTGCATCCAACGTCCCCTCCCTCCTCCCCCACAGCGCCCGGACTCGCGGCACACTGCTCCGCCTCACACCACTGCACGCAGTTACCAGCACCTCGCTGCACGCACGCACATGCGAGGACTGCGCGTCCGGGGCGACCGCACGCGATCAGATCAACAGCAGCGCGAACACGGGCGACCCATTCCGGGCACATGCCAGGGGCGTATGCAGATTCACGCAGCGCACCCGAGTTCGAGGGTGCGCAGCGCGGTCTTGTCGCGGAGCGCGCCCATGAGCACGGCGGCGCCCTCCGGCCCGACGTTGTTGCCGCCGAGGTCGAGCTCGCGCAGCGTATCGCGCTCCCTCAGCGCCTCCGCGAGCTTGTACATGCCGCCGTCGCCGAGGTCGTTCATGTTCGCAATGAGCTCCTGCACCGCCTTGGCCTTGAGCAGCGACGCCAGCGCAGCGCCGCCCTCCGCGGTGATGCCGTTGTTCGTCACGTCCAGCACCTCGAGGTCAGCGTCCCGCTCCTGCACGGCCTCCCAGACATGAGGCATGCGTGTGGTGTCGTCACACGCGTACTCGGGTGTCGCTGTGGTGGTCGGGGATGCCGAAGTGCAGCATGTATTGTTCACATGCATTCTTCACATGCCCTCCCACTGTGCCGGCGCACAGGTGACCACTGCGCCGGCACAGCCAGGAGCGCGAGGGGCACGCCAGTCCGGCGGCCAGGACCCGGTTTCGGCCATCACAGGCGGCAGCGCTGACCCCCGCTCGCCCCGGGGGCTCGCCACTCTGCCGACACCGTACAGACGTGTTCACGACCACGCGTGATGCATGCAAGCGTGGATCGCGAGGCCAAAGGCTGCGCGCGATGCTAGCACCCACGGTCGCAATCTGGCCAGGGCTGCAGGCGTGACACGTGAAGTCGGCTGCACCGGGAGGCGGCGCAAGGGCGGCCGCGGGGTGGAACTCACTGTGGCATCAACGCATCGCAACGGTGCACACAGCGGGGTGCGGTTGCACCACTGGACGCAGCGTGGTGGCATGAAAGGTGACGCCGATGCCGCTGGCTACGCCTCCAGGGTACGCCCTGAAGCATGCAGAAAGAGGCAGCCCCTGAAGCGGCGCGCGGCGAGTGAGCCGCACACATGCCCAAGCGGGAGCGATTGCATGGGGAAACACAGTGCCGGGAACTGCAGATGGTGGGGGGCGTGGAGGGCAGGGAGGGGGCGGCGGCGCACGGCGAGGGCGTCGCAGAGGCGCTGCAGGACGGCGTCGCCGATTTCGCAGCCCTTGAGGCGGATGTCGGTGATGCCGGAGTTGCGGCCGAGGGCGGTCGCGAGCGCACCCGCGCCCAGCGCGCCGATGTAGTTGTCCGACACGATCAGCTTGGACAGCGTCGCGTTCTCGGTGAGCGCGTGCGCCAGAGCCACGGCGCCTGCATGCCGCGGCTCTCTGTCGCCGGTCGCACACAGTCGTATGCAACGGAGCGCGCGCGTCAGAGTCATACAGAGCGCTGCACCTCGGCGTGCCCCTGCGCGGCTCCCACGCACGTTTGCAGGTGGCACCGCGCACGCACCTCGGCGAATGTCCTTCATAGCCAACGGTTGCACGCTGGCGGCGCAGCGCCAGAGGCCGGTAGCTAGTTTACCGTCCGCACGAACCGGACCGTCAAAGTGTCCAGCGTTCTGTCTCACAGGGTTGCGACAGACACTGACTGCAAACCGGTACGGCGGCGGCGGACCTAAACGGAGGGCGACACGACGCGGCGGCGCTTCTGTGCGTCCCATCGAGTCGAGCCCAGCGCCGCAGGCAACCGCAGAGGTGAGCACCATGCGGCACACATGCATGGCACACATGCGTGTGCGAGAAGCACACCGTCGTAGCCGATCTCGTTGCTGCCGAGGTTGAGCTCGCGGAGCGTGGTGTTGGCCTTGAGCATCTCGGCGAGCGCAGCCGCGCCGCCGTCGCCGATGCGGTTCGCGCCGAGGTTCACGACGCGAAGTGACTTGTTCACAGCGAGCATCTTCGCGATGTGCTCCACCGCCTCGTCATCCACCTGGTTCGTGTCCAGTTGCAGCTCCTCCAGTGTCACGTTCACCTGCTCATGCATGAGGCGCCGTCACGCAGACTTGGGGCAGTAGTAGAGCGGCGCCCGCACGGCGACCGATGGCTTGCCTGTAGCCACACCCCGTCGGCCGGTGCGGCGGTGCACACCACCGAGCGGCGGCCCTCCGTAAACCCTGCGTTCCTTCCGTAACCCGCCTCCCCCCCAATGCTGGTGGCACCACTGTGATGCAGGGTGTGCGCGCTGTGTTCTGACAGGCCATCACACACCCGTCCAGGCCCGCAAGCCGCTGACACCTACGAGGGCCGGCAGGGGCCCCACTTGTGATGTACACTGACCGGTTGCATCCTCCGAGGAACACCCTCCCACCAAACCCGCACAAGACGTCTGAAATCGTCTGCGCTCAGGCCCAAGACGTCTGAATACAAACGATCAGGAAACAACGATCCATTCACCACATCACGAGCGCAAGACAGGTGCCGTATCATCTGGCACGGGGACCAGTGTGGCTGCCAGGCGGCCATGGCGGCAGGGGCGCCACTCGCGGCTGGTGGGGAGCTGCTTCGTCCAATGCATGCCACCCGAGCCTGTTCCGCACCCTGGCTGATGATGCAGGGTGCCGGCACCCACACCCGTGCGCAGACCGCGTAATCAAACAGGGCAGGGTCGCGTCGGCCTGGTCAGATCAGAGCTTGCGGTATACCCGCGCAGGTGGCTTCCGCGGGCTACCAGGCTCCCCAATTTTGGAAGGAGGGGGGGGGGGTTACCTTGAGGACCTGAGCGAGCTGATAGCATGCCACGGGGCCGATGGCATTGCTGGAGAACCGGGCCGACTTGCACGTCTGGTTATAGGCGAGGCCCTCAGCCACGAAGGCCACGCCCTCTTCCATGAGGTTCTTACCGCTGAGGTCGACCTTCTCCTCGGCGCGCAGCTCGTCCACAAACTGGTTGAGCATCGTCCGCGACGCCGCCGCGAGCTGCCCCTTGGGGCGGTCTGGGAGCTCCGGTGCCGCGTCAGGGTCCGCTACAGCCGCTCCGGCGGATTTCGTCTGCAGGCAGCACCGGCGTTGGCCTCCAGCGGGCGTCAGCCGCAGCGTGTTGCTGTGGGAGTGTGGCCGGGGGGACCAACCTGGGCTCGGCCTGGGGAGATGCTGCCGTGATTGCTTCAGAGAAGCCGCATTGTGAGCGACGCTGATGCAGGCGAGCGGTGATGGTGCGTCAATGCGGGGGGCGCCAGCAATGAGAGCTGGAACTGGACAATCGGCTACACAGGGAGCAATCATGGCACAGCTGCGGGCGGGTTGTGCTGCACAGAGCTGATGCCTTGGTGTCGCCGTATCTGTGTTTGTCGTGCCTGCGTTTCAAATGGAGCTGCACAATTACACTCCCCCGAGCTGTACAGCAGGGTGCAAACACACGTAGGCGTGAGGCCCAGACTGCAGAGGTCAGCGCGAGCATCGTGCAATCCTTGTGTGCCGATGCCCGGTGTCGAGATGGCGAACGTGACCGCTGCGGCTGCCCTCGCGTCGTCGAGCTTGGGGGGCACAACAGCTGCTAACAGCAGTGGCGCATGACGGACAGGTAGCAGCATGCGGTGCATCTGTGCGAGTGAGGAGGCTGTGGCTGCGTGTGGAGGCACAGGATGTACGACCGTGTCATGCATGTGCGGCGCGGCGGTCCATCTGGTGCTCCGTGACTCCCCGAGTGAGCGCGGGCTGTGGGCGATAGGTGTGTGCGGGACGCCCGGCAAACAATGAAGCGTGTGCATTCGTGGGCCTGCGGCGCGATGCCATGCTGTAGCAGGCCGGGCTGTCACGTGGCTGGAGGTGCTGTGACTCCAATCACTGCCGTGGGACAGCGGCTTGGCCGATCAAGGCTGCACGGGTGGCGCCGTGTGGCAATGGAGGGCATGTGTACCACCAGGACGTCACGTGTATGTCCTCCAGCACTCTGGCGTTGTCAGGAACCACTGGCATGGCCCAGATGCAGTCTGGAACGAATGTATGCATTGGATCAGCAATATGTTGAGGAAAAGGTTGGTTGTCATGCCTATTGCTGTCAGGATCAGTGAATGCAGCGTAACTTCGTGACCAAATGAGATATCCTCACGGCATGCAGAGGTGTAGGTGCCCTTAGCCCAATGCTTGACCCGGGAATATTGGCGAGAGCATTGATGCTGATCCAGGTGGGACGCTGCTGGCTGTAGAACATTCAAAACACTACATTTTTGGGCCACTGCCGCTGCGCTATACACAGGTAATTACTGGTTCAGGTACACACTATCTTGAATCTGGACGCTCCTGTTGATGGGTGAGATCAAGGTAACGAACGCAAGGGTTGCCACGCGGGACAACAACATGTCTGCTCGAACAACATGTCCGCTACTTGTCCTCCACAAACAATGATGCTCCTGGGTGGAGGCATGCGCGAATGTGCACCTGGCATTGCGCACCTCGCTCATGCTGCCGCTGTCTGAACTGCCACGTTTGCGCCAGAAGAAGACGCCAGCTGCCAGCAATGCTCCTGCGCCTGCAATCACAGGAAGCATGCCAGTACCCCCGTCTTCAGGCTTGGCAAACTCCATGCGAAGATCTTCCTTGGACAATTGCGTTGCTGCCTGTGACTGATCTGCGTCGGATTGTGCGTCCGAGTCCACAAGCGCCGCATCGTTAGCGCTTTTCTCCCCAAACTCTTCCCAAAATTCATCATCATCATCTTCAAAGTCATCCTCGAGGATATCGTCGTCTATTCGGGCGAATCCGACGATTCTGTGGCGTTGATCAGTGTGTCTCTTGGACTTTGTACAGCGTACAGGGAATGGTTTTAACACACGCGAATCACGGTGCCCCAAAGAAAGCGCAACGCGGCAGCTCATTCAAAATTCTAGCAAGATGATGACCAACTCATTCAACATTGATGTCGCGTACATGTACACCTAATCCTTTGCAATGCACAACACCGCAATCGAATCAGTCAATTCACCAGCACAATGCGTGTAGGCCAATTCCTCGCAGCTGTAGGAAAGAGTACTATGGCGTCAATACAGGTCAATGTGGTTGGGTACTCGACCAAGCACTCATGTGCACGGCCGTGTTAATGCGTCCTCTGCACAAGTGGCTACTGGGATTTTGTACATCTGGCACTACCGATCATTGATAGGCTGCACTCACACCAATCGATATTTTCATGTAATGGCCAGTTTTGAGCCACTACCTGCTGCAAGTGGCAGTGAATATGCCGGTAAATGTGTCCTGCATTGACCAAAAAAACTGTCCGCTTTTTTTTTCAACACCTGTTGCCCCAGTCAGGCCTGATACCCCCCCATCACAGCATCATAAAATTTTTTGAGATGAGAGACTTGTGGGACTTCCCTGGAGTATGCGGCCGTAGACCACGCCGGACAACTCCCCAGAAATCCCACACATGGAAACGGGGCGTCGTAGCATAACACTTCCCCACTAGAGGCATTGCCGAGAAGGAAAACGCATCCGAGAAAACACTGCAAGGAGTTACAGGAAGCTTGCCGTGAAATTCGGCCTGAACATCATTGGTGCTTCATATGGGTCTACGCCAGCACAGGCGAAACATCGACATCACCACGCACATGGTGTACAACTGCTCTACTCTTGACCGGGGATCCTGTTGTGACACATACTCCATGTACTGCCGGGCATACTCTTGACAGAGGTAGAAACGACTGTCTTAAAACACATCAACCGTGTCAGCTCGAACGAGCAGTCCAGCATCCCTTCCAGTGCCTAACTGCCTATGTGCTAGCGGAGTACTCAGAGGAGGTAGCAGAGACATTTGCTGAACGAGGTTCCAGATGATCCTCAATGGCCTTGACGTACGGCTCCACTGTTGTGCGAACTGGGTCGACGACTCCCTTCAGACGCGGATACACCGACTCATGGACCACTCCAGCAGACTTCTGAACCACAGAAAGTGACACGATCCATTTGGCGTATTCGACCGCTTTCTGATAAAGCTGTGCGTAAGTTGGGTTAGAGACCACGGCATCATGGGCGCTCGCATATCGTGTTTGGGCTGTCGTCTTCACGTCAGACACTGCAAGCACGCTTGATACGTTGACAGGAAGCTTACATCGATGTCTCTTCGACACAGCGTGAGTGTGCAATATCAATCTGCACTTGAGAACAACGCACCGAAGTCCTTGGGCACGGTGTCCTTGACGCGCGACTGGATACCTTCAACAGCAGACTTTGACGTGTGCTGGACACGCATCACAGCCTCAGAGCCAAGCCCAACTCCAGCTTCAACCTATAAAAGCATAAATTAAGCACACCCAGCGGTCATCCCAAGCGGCCAGGCATGGATGGGCATCAATGACGAGGATGGCACAGCACCGGAACGGAGTTATGTGACACTGCTGACCACATCGAGGTCAATCACAGCACATGCTGCATCTCACGGCAGTCCAATTACAGCGATGACGAAGCCCTAGCGATGCTTCCATCTCCAACAAAACGAGGAAAAAAACTGACGAATCCGATGGCGTAACAGCCTGGCCGCATCTGATTTGCACAGTGCGTCCCACGCCAACGTCGCATGCAGCCATACAGTAGAATGAATGGTTCTGCTCCATGCCTTTGGAGCAGGTATCATGTGGAGAAAAGGAGGAATACGTCATTTGTCGGACCTTGCCGCGTCGAGAACACGGATCCGCACCACGGTGTCCATCAGCTTCAACATAGAATGGGACAGGTTGAAGTACGAAGATAGGACAGGCAGTAAGTGTCCCTCCGTTCCGACGATCATGCTCTCCACTGCCTTGGGCGTCATTTGCACCGTCGTTCGCTTGGCCAACTCATATCCGTTAGCCGCGATGTCGAAGGCGCCCGTAGCCCCTCGCTGCACAAATCTCAGATACTTGATGTCTTCTTCTGCCATATCTGCTTCACCCGGTACGCTAAGATAGTCTGACCGGAGTTTCTTTGCAAACACGTACGGAGGTTCAACCACATTCACGCGAACCAAAGCACTGAAGAGTCACAATGCTGACGAATATTGTGCAGTCGTGCTTTTTTACACCGTGTCCCGGTTCAGCCCGGCACGTGCAGGCGTGCGGGTTGCAGCATGGCGCAGCTGTCGCGGCAATTCAGACGCGGAATGTTCCCGAACCACGACTGCACGACTGGTGTCAGCCAGTCAAGCCTGATGCGCCAAAATGACTCGGGGTGCCACAATCACCGATTCCGCATATATTCGACGCTGCAATGGAGACGGGCCCACGAAAACGCCGGTCATCCTCAGACCGGGCGGGCACTGTGGACCAACCCCTAGATGTCTGCCACGCAGCAACAGACAGTGAAGCCCTGCCACCATCCCTAGATTCTACGTCCGAGGCAGATGCACTCCTCCACCCTGGCCTCTACTTGGCAACACGGCAGCCCACCCCGGCGCGTGTCTCGCCCTTGACAGTCGGGTTGGCACACCTGCACGCCCAGAAGCAGTTGTGAGATAGATTTGGGACCTGGGTGCACATGATGGCCATGCAAGCCGACCGGTCGCGGCAGGCAGAGGCCATCCGTCAGCTGACACCCGAATGCGATGGCGTTGTTTTTCCTCGCACAGGGGTGGCCAGCGCTCTCTGTACCGCACAGACAGACAGAAAGGCGGAGGGTTAGACGGAGGGATGGACGGACATTGAGACAGATAGAAAGACCGATAGATAGACGGACAGAACAAGAGCGAGGGGTGAGCCAGGGTGCCACCAACCCCGAGGCCCGCGGCAGTGCACGGTCCCACCTGCACCACCGTGCCAGAGTGGCCGGGCTGGGCGGGCACAGCCCGGCGCACAGCAGGCAGCGAGCACAGCTCCGGCTGCGTTGCAGCAGACTCGGGCACACCACCTCTGAACGCTTCGGCTCTGTGCCCCAGGCCACAACGTCACAGCGGCGGCGAGCACACGAGGGGCGGAGGGGGTGGCAGCACACGCTCCAGCCGACGCGAGGGAAATGACAACCCGCACCCTCACCGCGGCGCTTGCCATGCAACATGGGACCACTGCTGCTGCCACCGCATGCGCACGGTATTGCAACGACTGCGCTTGCCACCGGGGGCCGCCACACGGACGACAGGACAACGGCAGGGGGGCGCCGAGGCAGGCAGGGTGTGCATCACACGCACCCACGCCATGCATGGATCTCAAGTGGAGTTAAAAAGGGCGCACAGTCGCTTAGCATCCTCGTTTCCGATGAGGGCGTCCTCAAAGTCGGCGCCGGTGAAGTCGGCGCCGGCAAACTCGGAGCCGGTGATGACGGCATTTACAAACTTGACGTTGCGCATGTTCGTGTTGCTAAAGTCGACGCGGTCGATGACGGCGTTGGTCATGTCCGCGCCAGAGAAGTTGGCATCGACGGCGTACGCCTTGGTCAAAACCGCCTCCTGCACACGGCACCCACCCCTTCAGCTTCCCGCAACAACCCCCCCTTCACACAAACATGAAATCCACGACCACAAGCACACCTTGTTCCACTGGCAACGCATCAAACCGTCCAGGTTGGATGGTTCGAGTCATACCGAATACATGCATAGGTGATTGCCGCCACTGGGGATGTGCCGGTGGCCCTGCCGTCACGCACACGGCTACCATGCACTCCAGCATGATCCATTCACCCATGCCAACACAGGGTTACGCACACAGGGATGCCTGCACGGCGTGTCCGGCGGTTAGACCGTGTACACCCGGCTGCCGGACTGGCTGACAGCCTCCAGCGGCCGGCTACGCCGCGATGGCGACACTGCAGCCACACAAACTGGAGGCGTCGAATCATGCAGGCGTGGCTACCTACCACATACCTGCCAGGTTACTGCTGTCATGTGTGCAGCGGACGTGCATCAGAGGCCGAAAACCGGAGACATGTCTGCACCGGCGTCATAACAGCGACACGTCAAGCTTCCAGGACTGCTGTGCGGAATGTGGCCCCGGAAGCGATTGCCAGGAGTGAAGGCTGTGCGTGCGGGTGGCCATGCTGTCAGACAACGGGGGGCACGGGTGTGGGGGGAGTCGCACTTGAAGGTTTGCGCCGCTGAAGTCTGCATCAGCCATGAGGGCCCCGGAGAGGACCTTCGCACGGAGGTCTGCCCCGACGTAGGAGCACCGCCTGAGGTCGAGCACCTTGTCGGACACTGCATTGGCTTGGCCAATGGTGTTGCCCACGTAGCCTCGGTCGCAGCGATTGGGGTCTGCAGGGCACGATAGATGAGAGGCTAGCCAAGCACTCAGGAGTAGTGCTCGGGATGGTATAGCGCCCGGAGAAGGTTATCTGAAAGGTACAGATAGAAGCGGCGGACCTTTATCAATGGGAGGCAGCCTGAATGCTGCATCTGCGGGCATGGCCTGCAGCATCAGTGCTACCGCGCCTGCTGCAGCACCAGCTAGCAGCCGTTGTTGAGCGGGCGTGTGCGCATCTGCAATCAGGCGCACATTTTTGTTATAACATGTCATTTTGCGCCAGTGGAAAACGCGCCAGCGCAGTGCCAAGCCGTCAGCTGCGCAGAATAGCATCACTGTGACACCATCGCTGCGTACGTTGGTGCGACGAGCAATCACAGAAGCCTCAGCGTGTTGTCTATCCTCAGAGCGCGCAATAAAATGCGCGCGAGTCGGTAAGATAACGCAGTATAAGTATCACTGGCTTCTGTTCGCCGCGACGAGACAATCGTGCGTCTCAGGGGAGAACGACAGCAGTTCCCCGTCATGTAAGCAATGGGCATAAGTAAACCTATTTAACAACCCACGAGTTCGTGCAGAAATTCTGCGCTGGCGGGATCGTATTGATGTGACGGTAGGGTGCCGCTGCTGGCTTGACCTCACTGTTCCCGAGGCATGTACCCGTGAACGAAGGTTTTCGAAATGAACAGAGCAAGTAACATCGTGCCTAACTCACCAAGCAAGTATAGTTGCGCTATATCGCATCCCAGGTGCACCAGCAAAACAGAAACGGCGGGAACTTGTGTTTGTGCTTCAAACAGCAAGCGCGCGGGAGCCAGACGAACCATTCCAGGAGTAGCGCACTTGCAACACAGCTTCGTGACATCGACGCACGTCTACCTATTTGTGGGGTCGTGACTGCCTGCATCGCGACGTGGAGATCCAGAGACTTCTTGAACGTAACCAGCTGCAACGTGTGGTAACGCAGTTAAAGACTCTGAGCAAAAGCACTAGCAGCTACGTCTTCGAATTACGTTTTCGGTTGTTCGGAAGCGTCACTATATGCCGCACAGCTCCTTAGCTGCTTGTTGTCAAGTCGCCTCTGCATGGGCCACAAATTGGCCGCCTGCATGCATGCAGCAGTCGTCGGCAAGCTCAGCCGGGCAGGGAATAGGCGCTTGTGCCGCACAGCATGCGCACCGCACCGCACCGCAAAGCATGCGAAAACACCAAGGCACCCCTGTTGCTGCTTTCGCGCGTCGATTCAGGCCAGCAAACCTACCCAACCGAGCCAATCGTGTCACTACACATGCCAGTCCAACCCCACATAGCATATGTGAGAGATGCCACTCCGAGCCGGCCCACAGGCCTGCACCTCGCGTGAGCAGTTGCCTGCAGAATGACAAGCCGGCAGGCACCCGTGGTACCTTCCTGGCAGCACCGTGTGCATGCTCCGTCTGTCTGGCTGGCTGAGGGCACAGGGCGGTTGTGATGCATGCTATTTTTATAGCTAAGGGGGACTGCATGCTGAGGGGGACGCCACATGGGCCCTTTTCGGGGCACCAAATGTATATATAAAGATATGGAATCGGGCATCACGCTAAATCCAAACGGGCATCGGCCACAGCACTCCTACCAGTAGGGGCGGACAGGTGCAGGACGGGCGCAGGAGGGGGCACGGCCACAGGGGCGGCAGGAGGCGGATCCGGGGGCGCCACAGAGTGGAGCCACGATTTCAGGGCCGACCGGCCGGGCAGACACAAGCTGCGCAGCATCGGTGCAGGAAGAGGCTGCCGAGTTCACACGGCACAGGACACAGCCAGCAGGAACGCAGCAACCAGGCACAGGCAGTGATGCTTCACAACACCAGGAGGGTGACGGCCCATGGCACCGGCGGGGTCAAGCAGGAAAGGGACAAGACACGCCGACGCAACATCCATCGAGATGAAGTCAACAGGAAACACAGCGTGCAACACGTCTTCCGCCTGCAGCTGTGTGCACCCAGCACAAGCCATGGCAAGGTCCTTGCGCAGGACGCCAGCACCAAGGTTGCCGTCCGAGCACGACACCATGGGACATGCGAGCAGCAAGTGCTCAATGTGCCGCCACCTATGCTCCCGTCCAACCTTGTCCGCAGGAGCCGGGCCGACGTCCGGGCAGATGGGAAAAACACGGCCACCGCAGAGGTGGCACGACGAGGTTATGGCCGTCGACCCAAAGGAGACGAGGTGGTCATTAGGTAAATGCGAGGAGCGAAGGGACATGATAGGGTGGACGACAGCGGATGACGCACAAGTGTAAACTGACCTGGAGGCAGGGTGCCAGCAGTTCAGCCGCGTGGATGGGTTACGAACATCCATGGCCCCCCTGTACCGTTTATGCAGCCGCACGCAACGATGCCTCCTGTGCAAGACCTGCGCGGGTTTCGCCAGCCCTCTGTCGGCGAGTGCTAACCAGCTCAAACCCTCTCTGCAGATGTCCTTTCCTGATAGGTGCGACTGGGGATCCAGCGGCCGACGCCGTAGACCGCTTGGCCGTGGCACTTGTTCACGCTGGAGAAGCTGCCGCCGTGCTGTGTCATGTGAGGACTGCGCGTGCAGAAGCCATTTGTCACGGGGTCCCAGACCGAGCCACGATGCTGCCCCCATGAAGTCCGGCGACGTCGCAGCTGGGAGTTCACATTCATAGTCAACTGTGCAGGGGTCATGATGTGCAAGAGCCGATGCCGGATCAGCCCCCGCAGACGCTCGCACGTACTGTCTGGCATGTGCGATACGGCAGCACTCGTGCGTCGACAGCAGGTCAAGGTCAGTAAGCATGACTGCCCTGTTGATACTGCGGTTCCTAGAAAATGCAGTACACGAAGCATCAGCCCGCATGCAACTGATAAGCCTCGCCGCCCGTTCAATGACAGTATCCGTCGAGGTGCAGTGCCTGTCGGGGTGCCACAGCTCCATGGCATAGAGCATGCACGGGGTAATACGGGAGCGAAGGACGAGCAGTTTCGTCGACGCTGACAGACGCGCGCTACGGAGGACAGGTAGGCACTTATGCTGCCCAGCCTTTAGAGGCGGCCGCCGCTTGTTGCTCCCCCCAGTCACCCGTAGATTCGAGCCTGAGGCCTAGGTACTTGGCAGTTGCCGTAGTCGGCAGCTGTTGTGTGCCCCAGAGCAGTTCAGGGGCACCCAGCCGTGCACGCACCGACGGAGCGCCGAACACCACTACAACCGACTTCGGGACATTCAGCGTCCGCCCCCACTGCAGGCTGCGCGCATGGACAGCATGTATTACACCCTGGAGGCTGTCCTCTGTACATGTTGCAGCAAGGCCAGCAAGATCGTCAGCATACGGTTGTGCAGCGGGTTCAGCGTGCCTCTGCCCGGGCGGAAGGCGTGCTGGTGATCATAGAGACTGACACATGCCGGCATGAGCGTGGCAAATAGTTCGTCTGTGACAGGGAGCAGTGTGAGGGGCCTATAGTTGGAGCAGTCCCCTGTGTCATCCCCCTTGGGGAGGTGAACAACGATACCTCTCCGCCATGTAGATGGGATTCGGCGAGTGGCGAGAATGGCGTTGAACAAGTGCTTGAGCAGAGTGATTCCCGCACCGCCTGAGTATTTAAGGAGCTCAGCCGGCAGGCCAGCGATACCGGGGGCCTTGTGGTTCTTCAGCCCTCGTAGACAGCCATGCACTTCGGCGTACGTAAACTCGGTGTCGAGGCCATGTGTGTCAGGCGCGGGAGCATCGCGTTCGGCCGCAATTGCAACCCGAGCACGGGCCAGGGATTCCCTTGCCTCTTGTGCCACGGGAGGTCTGGCCGCGGCAATCGATGCCGTGTATGTCGCCAACGCGGTCGCTTTGGCGGTCTGCGTGGAGCACATTTCCCCTCGACTCCGGGTGGCGCAGTGCGGGGATACTGGGGCTGTTGTGAGATATGCATGCAGTGCATGTGTGTGGTGCCTGTCGCCACACGTGCATGGTGCTGAGAGGTCACTGTGGTGAACAGTAATGCTGGAGTGTAGCACATATAGGCGCTGTACTCGACTGTGATGTTTGTCTGGTGCATCGTTTCCAACAGGTTATGGGCCCATCACGCTTCCACTGCGCATCAGGGCATTCTTTCGCTGCAGGGCACAGTGGCCAGGCGCTCAAGTGACTGGTAAATGTAAAATGTAAATGTGAAACTGGTGCATGGCGTACGAGCCAGGCGAGTCGCTGCAGGGTTGCGCACATGCGGTTTCCAGTCGGCTGCGGTGGCCACGGCAGGCTGCTCGCACTGCTGTTGACAACGCCGTACTGGCCGCCGCGACAGCAGCCCGTGCTGCGGGGTTGTGGGGCCAGCGGAGAGCCAGGTGAACCGCCGCGCGGCGCTGTGGAGCAGCCGCCTTGACAGCGGGCGTGAACGAGCTCTTGGAGATACCACTGACAGTCGTGCGTGTGCCAGCTGTGGCCGCCGCGCTCTCTGTGAGCACGGCGGCAACCGCCATAGCAGCGCTTTCAACTCCCGATTGATCCCCAGCCCTCAATTCAGTATCGGCAGCCGCAGCCGCCCTCGTCTGCACCTCTGATATATCTACCGTGCGTATATAGCTTCGTCATGTAAAAGATCAACCTTCCATGTAACCCGGTTCTGGGCACACGCGGGAGCTCGGCCATACCGGCACTGCCATCCGTGGAAGATGACCGGGCAGTGGTCGGAGGCAATCAGGTCGAGCGTTGCCCCGGGAGTGTCATGGCCAAGCGTCGTGCATACAGGCAGGGGCCGTGCAGCGGTTGCACCCCTGCTTGCGCAAAGGATCCATGCATGGTATACCACTGATGCGCCCGTGCGTTGTGTAGCTGCATTGCGACCGTGGCCGACACATGTGGGGGCTGTCATGGAGCGCCCACTGATGAAGTGAAGGTCGTGGTGCAGGCAGAACTGCAGCAGGCCACGGCCGTTTTGGTTGATAGTGTTCTCGCCATTGTGGGGGGGGGGGGGCTGCGCGA
>JAUMHO010000002.1:2078604-2127842 GCA_032360965.1 Ulva armoricana
GCGGATGCCACACGCACCACCAGGACCCCGTAAAGCAGGCGATGACGGCAGACAGCCCAAGCATGTGGCCACACGAACTGACGACGCAAGAAGGAAGGCAGTGACTATAGCTACAGCAGGCAGGCTTGATCAGCAGAGAGAATTCATGTACCCGTCCGGCTCGAGTTGTGCCAGCCAAGCCCGGTGTTGAGGAAACTTGAGGCTCGCATGCAGGTGAGCTGGTTGGTGTCCCACGCGTATGCATCAGGCGCCTGACACATGCACGCCTATCTACAAACGATCTACAAACGCTGAGCCTACAGGGAGTGACTGCCAGCGGTGCACTGACAAGGACTGCGATCGGCACTGTCATTCTCAATAAGTAGTCAGTTTTGGGGGATTATACCTGGAAATGGTTCCCAAAGTTCACATCCGTTGGCTTTGGGAGGTCTGCTAAAATTGAACAATGGCGATCAGGCAGATTGCCTGGTCATGTCGTGATGCCCGAAAAAAAATTTCCCTTTTTTTTTTTTCACCATGCGATACTAGCACATGATGTATACCCCCACCCCCCACACCCCCCCGGAAACCACCAAAATCTTAGGGCACCCGCAGGTGTGGCTGGCCATTCAAACAGCCCCACCACACCGATATCCAACCGGGTAGCGCTTGTGACAGCAGACCAGCAGAGGTGTCGTCCGCAGAATTTTCTGTGTGGAAGGACCTGATCGCAGCAGTGCCCAACCAAAAGAAAGGAAAACAAAACTGCACCAAATCTCGCGTCTGATCATGAACTCTGACGCTGGTCAAGGCCGGTATTCACTGTCACTGTCACTGTCACGCAGCCCTTTGTTGGGGTGCACACCTCAGAACTAATCCCTCACAATCGGATTTGTTGGTTTTGCAAGATCTGCTGAAAATGACACTACTCAAGGCATCAATGAAGTACTCAGTGCTGGCCTTGGCCATTGCGTCCAGGCTGCAGCCGTAGCAATCGTGAGGACCCTGAAGCACACAATGCACTTTGCTGACCCTTGCGATCGACAAATTTCGTTGCCCTGCGCCAGTGCTTATCCCATGTGAAGCCCGTTTCTGCCTCCGATTCACAGATTTTTTACATGTCACTTGTGTACCAATACCTGGATTCAAACACCGGACAGCACAAAACACTGCCTATGGTTCATTTGGCTGGAGGGAAGCTCCATAAGTGCACTTGATCTTGCTATGAATGACTAGGACCAGACGGTAAATTTTCAGACAGGAGCATCATGTCATGCAAAATCAACACAGGTGCGGCAGCATGCCTGCTCCAGTAGCATTGTGGCTGTGGTGGTCCACAAGTGAATGGCTTGTATTGCACATTAAGACGCACATCATGCCAGGAGTATGTGCCACACCTGCCAAACAGTGGTGCAGCTTCCCCAATAACAGGCCAGTGTGTGCTTCACCATGAGACTGCATTGGTGCTGAAGTACTGAAGCAGGATGTAGCGCAGGCTTCCCTGGGGCTCCGAGACTTGCGTGTGTGTGTCTTCACATGCCTAGGCGCTGAAGTGATCTGAAGGCGATGATGTGGAGTTTGAAGTTATGCACTCCATCTCCAACATTGCGGATCTGTCTCCAGCTGCAGCGAACTGTAGTGTGTGTGAGTACAGCTGAACGTGCTGTTGGGATGCCATGCTGAGCAAGTATTTGGCAACGCCCTCGTTGGTGTATTTCTACCTGACATTTCTTCAATTGTCCTGTGCAACGCAACTGTACCAACTGTACGTGTAGAGCGGTGGTGCCGACAAACGACCTGGAACGCAGCGCTTTAGAGAGAAGCTGGCGACTTCCAGTTTACCCAACTCAGGATTGATAACAACAGGTCCGATTTCCACTCGTCTTGCCAGTGGTTGTGTTGCTGTGGATTATAGTTAGTGAGCTGGTCATCAGGATGGTCCACACAACAGAGCCTGGACCATGGCTGACACACGGTGTTGTTGGCCTCAAACCAGGATTGCTCATGTCGCCGGCGGATACCACGCACCTCCAAGTTGTGCCAACTTGAACGCGACAAAAAGAGCGTCGTTTGGGGTATGCAGGTCTGGCACACCAAATGCAAACGTAAACGCGTTGGCCGCATGCATTCTTGTGTCGCACACGCCACCGACCTCAGTCGAGCTATCACACACTAGGAGCATACGCCCTTCCTGCAAACCTTCTCCCTTTACACCATCTCGCGATTTCAAGCGAACAGGGGCTGGTAAGATTGAATTCGCCAACGCGATCACACAAGCGCAGGAACCGCCGTGTCTACGGGCAGTGCGCGCGGGCTGCTCGGTTTCCGGTACAGGCACAGCTGTTTGGGCCCATCATATGCTTGAATTCCGTGCAAGCTATGCAACAGGCCATCGAGTGTTTGATCCACATTCACTTGCACGTGCATGACCTTCTCAGGTGGCTGTTGAGATGAAGGGCGTTGGGCCTGCGGTGCCGGACAAGCCGCTTGAGGATGACCCAAGGTTCGAGCAGCTGCCAACAGCAGTTTCATCAGAAGATTTCCTTAGTTTCTCTGGTGCTGCTTCTCTCCAAGCTGCACCGCTGCTCTGCTCAGTGCAACAGGTGGAGCTTGTGATGGAAGTGATTATGCCAATCAGTGACAAACGTGGAGTGCAGGGACACAACTTTCATTTGCAAGCCAGGATGAGGTTGAGCCATGTCAGCGCAGTGGAAGCTCTCCCAATGTGCATCGCCAGTGGCCTACATTGGAACAGGCAATGGAACACGAGCGCCAGCTGCAGCAACATGAATCAACTGGATCAGGGCCAAAGCGAAGATACAAACCTGTAGAGTATATGAGTCACCTGGCGCTGCAGCGAGGAGCGCAGAGGCGAGGAGACAAAGCTGGCCCAGACTTTCGCACTGGAGCAGCAGCTGCGATCCTGTTGTCCCACAAGCCAGATTTTCGCTACTTTTATGACAACAACCCAGAGGAGCTCGCTGATCACTTGCATTGGTTTGATGAACTCGCTGGGTGCGTACCTGCAGCCTCCATTCCCTGGTCTGTGGCAATCTTGACTGCGGCAACCATCGTGTAGGCCATCTGGCATGGCTTTGCTGCCCGGTCTGGACAGGCATCAACTGTTTAGCTTCGTCGACCAGCGCAAGTTGAAAGAGTCTGTCGTCAGGTTTCTCCAGAATCGGAAGGAGCGACGCAAACAACGGGTGTGCAGTGTGTCTTGACTGCGCATGGCACGCCTTTCACAAGGCCCGATGCGATACAGCATTCGCCCTCCCCGCAGCATCTCCAGCAAACGACACGTTTCAGGTGTTCTGACCCGTTGTTGGCAATTAATCCTGGGTCAAACCTCTAGAATCGCTCAGAGTGCAGGCACTGGCAGCTCGTTCCTACTCTCGCCAGAGGTCATCCAAGTCTGCTACCAGCGTGAAAGCTGCAGTGTGGCAGGAGCAGAACTCCATCCGGCCTCGCACCAGGCCTCCAACTGCACCTCCTGCTGCTTCAGCGCAAGCTGGATCGCCACCACGGCCTTCCACTGCAGGCTCAAGCCGTCCCCCATCTCCATCCCCAGCAAGGCCCTCAACCGCCGGCCCTGCCAGCCTCTCGAAAGCACCAGCAGCCTCGCAGCCCAAGAGACCTGCCACAGCCACTCCTATATCTACTGCAGCTTCTGATCGGAGCCCTTCCGCCACTGCAAAGGCACCAGGTGCACTATGTGGCGATGGCAAACCAACAGCACCTGCCTCTGCTAGAACGCCGCCAGCTGGCCCGGGCCAGCCTGCAGCTGCAGCGAGACGGCCTTCAACAGCAGGGCAAGCCAGGCCCTCCACTCCCGGAGGATCCGGGACTAGTGTGGCAGCTGGAGGGCCCATCCGAGGCGTAGGCGCCCGTGCGAGCATCATCGGCGCGGCACGGGTGAGGGAGAGCAGTGGCGGCACACGCGCGCCAACTCCCGACAACGCCCCGAGATATGGCGCGATGAAGCGGTTTGCCAAGCAGATGAAGGCGGGCTCGCGGACGGCGGGCATGAAGACGAGGCTGGCTCGTACGGAGCAGGAACTTGTGGCCCACCTGAAGGCCATCAGGTACGGGAGTTCCTTGTCTCTGTGATCACGGCCCGCCTGAACAGTTTGCGCGTGCAGGGCCTGCTGATCTGTGTGCTTGTTTGAGGCGGGGCCTCGGCCGTAGTCGCTGTTGATGCAGCAGGTTGTCACACGCACGCTAGGGGGGGTCGCGTCTGTAGGTGTCAGCAAGGGTAGACTGACATGTGGCCCCAATCCTGCTGCTGTTGTGTGACGCCTGCTTGGAATCTGTGCTTCTGTGTGTGTTTTCCCCAAGAAGCTGTCTATTCTTGCGTATCCTGTTCTCCAAGTGACTCACTACGGCACGACCACGTTTGCTTGTATCATGGCTCGGGGCCGGCAACTGCTTTACCTGCAAACGTGCACTCACGAGTGGACCACGCTCGTCTATGGCTGGCTGCGACGACTGTCTGCTGAAGTGGCAAGCGTGCAAAGAAACCCAAAAGTTGGCGGAATGGCGGCAGGGGTCCGCATACGTCGCTGCTTCAGCCGGGCGAGCTGAAGATGAAGCAGCGCTTGGTATGCAGGCCGCAGACGGCTCCAGCAAGCAGCACCAGCCTCAAGAGAATCTCGACCACGGACTGGGCCACAGTGCTCGGGCAGGACGACCCACAGGCCGACGCGGTGAACGCGCGGGCATATTGCATGCAGCCCGGCGCCGCAGCGTGGCGTCTCGAGCCGCGCACCGGCCCGGTGCACCCGATGACCGCCGCCGACTTGCGGTCTGTATGGCGTACGACGCGTGCTGCGCGCGCTGCGCGCCTGCCGCGGCGCATGGAGGCCGCCGATCCCTCCGCAATCGAAACGTGCCGTGGCCCGCCGGACCGGTGCGCGTCCAGCAGTGCGTGTGTTTTAGAGGCCCTGGCACCTGCATTCCAGAGAGCCGGACCGGTCTGGGGTTGTGCGTGGGGTGCCAGTGTCGCTGACTGCGGCTGCAGTGCTGTGCTGGCCCGTGGCCGCTGCGTACCTTGATTGCGCACGTTGACCTGGATCCCCTCCCCCGGGTGCCCCGCCCCGCAAGCGGATGGCCCCCAGCCTCTTGTGCCGGTGCTCCTGTGATTCTAGGGTCCGCTGCAGGGCATGCTGTGCGGCAATTCAGGACTCGCACACTCGTAAGAATAGCACCGAGTCGAGCCCCGTGCACTCGGCAGCTGAGGGCACCGGCGACTGTGCTGTGGCAGGATCCGGGCCTGATCATCAGGGTGCACTACGCAGGGCCATGCAACCGCGGCCAGCCGCAGTCACGTGCTGAGCAGCTCCACGCATGGTTCACCGGCGTAGGCCGAGTTTCTGCTGCTTGTGTGCCACCCGTGCGCGCCCCGGCTGTGCACCAAAAGTCCGGGTGACCAGCTGGAACATGCAGCCAGCCCTCGATAGCGGATCGCGGACGCTGTCGGCGCACTCAGGCATGCATGCAAGCGCATGCGCCATGCCGGTGCATCACACTGCCACGCGCCTCCGGTTCTCGCCGTGCTGAGGTTGCCCGTCTGGTGCTGCAGTGGGCGGCTCCAGGAGCATTTTGCGTCGACGCGCTTCTTCCAGGAGCGCCCGCCGCGTCCGGCGCTGCAGGACCCAGCGGGCGACTCCGAGGCACAGGTGCCAGCGGACGCGACCATCGCTGACATCAGCGAGCTGTGCGGGCGGCCGACTCGCACCATGACGCTGCACCACCGCGCACCGCGCCTGATCGACGGCTCGCTCACCGCGAACGACGCCAAGTCGGAGCTGCGCTGGCAGCAGAAGGTACGGCTGCGGCCCCCACGCTGCGTGTGCTGCCCCCCCCCCCCCGGCAGCGTGGCTTCGGAAGCACTAGCCCCCCCAGCGCAATCACACTGGACAGGTCAGGCGGCACCTCCAGCCCTTCGGCCGCAGTGACCAGTCCCAACACCCTGTGCTTCCAACCCGCCGGGAAGCTGGTCCCGGCTCTGCAGCTGGAGGCTCTACGCCGTGTCCGAGCTCGACCATGTACCTTTCCCCCATTGCCCACATGCTTCACCAGGATGGATGCTGCGGCAGAGTGGTGCTGGAAGGCCATCTGGAACCTTCTTCGGCGGCTGCTGAGCCTCTCACCCTTGAGCCCTGCGAGCTGTTGTGGCTCATGCCGTGTGTTGGGGTATTGGTGCCGAAGAGGACATGGAGGCAGTGCGCTGCTGGTCCTGCAGTAACAGGAATGTACGCCGCGCGCGTTGCGGGCTGCGGCGTTTCTTGCAGCAATCCAGTCTGCATGGTCGAGTCAGTGGAACCCACTGGGACATCGCTTGGGGCGCTCCCTACAATCTTGCACTGGGACGCAGGCAGTCTTCTGATCATGCAGTGACGTTGGTGCAATTCCGGTCCCGCAGTCACAGTGGAGAGGTGAACAGGTTGCGTGGTGGAACGTGGAGCTCCCTTCAACCCTGCTCCGAGACACCGCCCGGTTTGGAGCGATGGCAGCTTGGACTTTGGAACGTTGGGCTGTGATGGTGTGAGACCCATGGCAGTCACCGTGTGCAGGTGGCCGATGAGCTGGACAACATGCTGCAGCGCCTGGACCGCATGCATGACGTGTACACGTCCTGCCGGGCCACGCCGCACCTGACGCACGTGTACGAGGCCCTCGAGGCGACGGCCGACCCGCTGCGGCCGGCGCCGCGGCAGCTGATGTCGTGCGACAGCGATGCCACGGCCCGGTCCCGGGCGGCGTCGGCCCGGCGTGCGGTCGCATGGGCCCCTGGTGTGCGTGGCGACGAGATCAAGCTCAGCCACTCCGCCATCTCCACCGCGCAGGTGCCCGCCCCTGCTTGCAGCCTGTGCTGCTACCGTCGTGGCTGCTGGACACTGCAGCGACTGCTGGGTACACCAGCGATTGCTGGGCACACCAGCGATTGCCCCATTCGCCGTGTGACAACACTATGAAGTGTCGTGCGGGTTGTAAATTGTGTGTTGGATCGACCCAGAGCCCGACGCGACACCTCCGCGACCCTCGCAAGCAACACCAAGCTATGCTGGCTGTTTTGCCTCAAGTGCACACTATGAGGTGCGGAGCATTCACTTGAAGTCACACTCGAGGGCCAGACAGGTGTCACATGCCAAGCCCCACAATGTGAAGTGTCTGTGTCTGCTGCGCCCATGCCCGTCGGCTTGCTCATGCCTGGTTGAATGGCGCCACAGCCACGAGCTGGAGGGATTCGGCCTGGTTGCACATGGATCAGAGGGCGGAGACTGCACTAGTCAGCTAGCAGATTCAGGACACTGGAGAGGTACCCGCAGGCTAGATGCTGGACCTGTCGCAGCTGGCACCTCCCATCTGAGGAAACCAGCTGTGGGTGTCCGTCACTGTAGCTCGACAGCGAGATTTCAGCGCGACCACGCACTCCCATGCATGTCTGTAGAATGGATCCACGCCTGGCGCTGGGGTCGTCCCGCTGTGCCTGGTGCAGTGACAGCTGCGCCCGTGCCCAGCCTCTGCCCATTGCGAGGCAGGAAACTGTCGGGGGATGGGGAGCGCAGCGCACCCGCCGTGTGTGACACGGCAGCCCGCCCTGCCGACGGCTCACGCCTGCACGATGGCGGAAGCAGAGGCAGAGAGGGGGCGTGCGTGGTGCAGGTGGCGGCGCTGGTCATGCTGCTGTCCCGGCCGCAGTTCGAGGAGCGGGCCGCAACGCTGCGGTCGCTCGCCCTCGCCGGCAACGCGCTCACCGACCAGCACCTGGGCATGCTCCTGGAGGGCCTGCAGGGGCTGCTCCAGATTGAGCGGTTCGACCTGTCCGACAACCGGCTGTCCCGGGTGGCTGTGGCGGCGCTCTGCAAGACGCTGGTCGATGGCCGTGCCAAGCATGTGCGCCCCCCGACACTGCTGCGCCTGCGCTGGTGCTCCCGTGGCCTGCCAGCCATCCACATCCTGCCACGCAGAAGTTGCGTCTCACGTGCATGAACACTGGTTCCGGCAAGGAGCAGCCCTGTAGGATGACCTTCCGTGGTTGGTACCTCTGTCGAACGCAGAGGTGCATAGTACAGCAGCGCCTGGGTCTGTGCGTAATCTATGGTGAGAGATGTGGTATAGTCTGCCAGGCGTGCGTGTAGTTGTTGCCGCTCCACGGTTGAGGAGAGAGCTCGGCGGGCTCTGGTCCCGCATTTGCAATGGTGCGTGGGAGGTGGTACGGCCACACCGCCGACCATGTGTCCCGTACGCCAGAACTTTCGAGCCAACGCCGTGTATCACTCACGGCTGAGTATCAGCTGGCACTGTAGCTGAACGTGGCTCAACACGGAATGCATATTGCATGGCTCCGTGACGGGCGGGCGTGTTCCAGAACCATTCTTGACCCAGCCACAGTCCTCCTACCGCTCCATTGCACTGTCTGAGGGGTGATTCACCCCCGTGTGCTACTCCCTGACACGGCATTGCATGGTCTGGGGCCGACTTAACGGGCGAGGGCCACTGCGGTGCAGCTGACGGCGCTCGATCTCAGCGGCAACAACCTCGCGGGGCCGGGCATGTGCGACTTTTGCGAGGCGCTGCCACGCACCGCAATGCGCCGGCTGCGGCTCAGCAACTGCCGCCTCGACAGCGCCGCCTGCCGCGGCCTCGCATTCTTCCTGGATAACACCCTGCAACTCGAGCACCTCGACCTGGTGCGCAGATCAGCCACAGCAGCATGTGCGATGTGGTGCTGGCCAGCTGACCTGCACTTCCCCGGCCCAGCCCCCGACGTTGAACGCGCAACGCGAGTGTGGTCCGTGTGGCAGCATGCGCGTTGCCGGATCCTTCTGCAAGGTTTGGGGGCGCACCTGCAGGGCTGGAATCGGCTGGACGCAGACGACATACACACGCTCGCCGAAGCGCTGCGGTTCAATCAGTCGGTCATCTCGATCGATCTGCAGCACAACGCGCTCGGCGCCGACGGCGGGGCCGCCTTCGGCGAGGTCCTCTACGATAACCGGTGTGCTGCTGACCTCCGTGACCGTGCAGACTGACTGGCTCTGGCAGGTTAGCCTGGCTGTCCCTTGCCCCTGCACATCCACCCGCATCGCGTCTGGCAGCTTGACCATGGCCGTGCCACCATGCCACCATCGAGGTTAGATCGGAAACCCCCCGCAGCATCATCGGCCCGTGCTGGCCATGCTGTGGCTAAATGGCGTGTAGACCGTCAGGGTGCCCTGTGCTACAGGTACGCAGCCACTGTCAGGGTGCCCTGTGCTACAGGTACGCAGCCAGGAATCAGAATCACTCTCACACACACACACACACACACACACACACACACACACACACACACACACACACACACACACACCGTGCCCCTCTTCGATGTAACCACACACACACGCAGTTCCACTTCCCCGCTGCTTGTCACCACAGCATGCCGTGCACACATGCATGCCACGGAGTCCTGATGCCACACTGCCATGGCAAAGCAATCCCGTGCATCTGGACACGTACTTCGCCCAGCGTGCACTTGATTTCCGTGCCATTTCCGTGCCGGTTCCGCAACGCAGGTTCACCCTGCATGCTCGTCAGAGCGTGCTCACGGGTGCAGGACGCTGCGGTTTGTGGGGCTCGCGAGCAACCGCATCACGATGCATGCGTGCACGGTGCTTGCTGCCGGCATGCGTGTCACCCGCGCCCTCGACCGCCTCGTGCTCGAGGACAACCCCATCGGCCTCGACGGCGGCGTCGCCATCGTCGAGGCGCTCGCGCGCGGCTACGTCCGCTCCGTCACCCTCACCAACTGCAGCTTTGCCAATGCGGGGCTGGCGGTGAAGCGCACCGGGCCGCCGCCTGCTGCTGCCGCCGGAAGGCCGCCGCAGGCGGCGGCGGCGAGCGACGCGCCCGCGGCGTTCGATGTGAAGCGGCCCAACCGCGTGTACCGCCTCCAGCTGGCCCGGGTTGCGGACTACAACGTTGCCGGCACGCTGGTGCAGTACTGGGCCCATGAAACCGCCGCCGGGGGGCCCTGGAAGAGCGCGTTCCTGGACGGCAAGGTGCGGGCCTCCCACCAACCTCGCACGCTCTCCGCCAGCAGCAGCAGCATTCGGCTGCCGCCATGAACGAACCCGAACCTTGGAGGCCCCTTTCGGGGAGTTCTTCCCGGGAACTTCCACCGAGCTGCCTGTCACTGCAGTACAAAGGTGTAGCCGTCTGGGCGCGCCTTGGGCTTGTACTATCCGTTCAATGGTGCGCTTGTTCGAGAGCAGCACAAAGACCAGGGGTCATCGTGAGTGGTGCCGGGCTCGGCGCAGCCGTGTGCAAGCACAGAGAACAACGGCGGTGGTGCTGCAGCCGTTACAGATGACGGCGCAGCTGCAGTGGCCGCAGCGCATGCCTCGTGCCGGCCTGCTGGAGGTCGACTTCCGCACCGCGCACCTCGTAGCTGACACCCGCGTGCCTGTGCTCGACGAGCAGTTTGACAACCTGCACCGGCCGACGCTGGCGGCGGACGCGGACGTCAACGACGCCTTCCGCGCCGCCTTCTGCCAGGTACCGTACCCCTACACCGCACTCGCTGCTCATGCGGGGCCCGCCTCCCCAGTCCCGTGCTGTGCTGTGCTGCGGTGTGCTTGCCTCCGGACCGGCAGCCGCCACGTGACTCTCGGGGGTACAATTCCGACCTACACTCTGCCGTTCTCGAATCACGAGATGCCGGCGCACCCATGCAGAGTGTTTTGCACAGTCTCGCGCGAGCAGCATGGCAACGACCGCCACGAGCAGGTCACCAGGCCTCACGCTACAACACATGGTTCAATCTGGTGGCGCAGCAAAGAGGCCGTCTAGACGGCCTGCCGGTGCCGCGCCGCTCGGACATGACCGGAGCTGGCTTGGCGAGCGACTGTGCTGCTGGAGGCCACCGCTGTGCCGTGACACAGGAGGCGCCCGCCAGACACGCGCACCTCCCTGGACGCGTGTGTCGGCGGCGCCGCAACTGGCCGCACGCATGGGGTGCATGCAGGTGCTTGCGCACGCCGTGTACCTGACATGCGCGCAGGCGACGAAGGCCCTGCGGGGCTTCAGCGCCCGCAGCGAGCAGGTGCGTGCGGCGATGGCGATGCTGGCGGCGCTCGAGGACCCCGTGCACCTGCCGCGCGTCGTCGAGTCGCTCGCTCCGGAGGCGCAGCAGCAGGTGCTCTGGCGGCTCGGCCCGCTGCGGGGGTTCTCCCCGGCCAACCCGACCGGCACGTACGTGCTCAACCTGAGCCAGGCCGTCGACCTCTCCCTCGCCGCCCGCCTCCTCACCTGCTGGGGGGTGCAGATCCGGCAGGGCCTCTGCAAACCAGGCGAACTGCAGGTGAGCACCCGGAAACAGCACGCCACCCGGTCAGGCTGCGATTCGGACGTCTGTGCACTGATCTCTGGCTGCTCTCCCCGGCAGATGGTCTGAGATGTGCACTCGAGCCACTTAGCTACCTGATGGCGCCCATGACTGCGTGCGGCCGTGGCTCATGGTGAGCATTGAAACACATACGCATCATGTTCGGGGATCATCGCCATGCTGTTCCTGGCATCGCCCCGCGGCCTCAGGCGAACTTCCCGCTGTGGATGCAGCAGGCGGCATTTGTGCATGGCACGTATTGCGAGTGTCCGCGCATGGAGGCACATGCCAGCTGGCATCCTTGTATTTGTGCATGTGGGTGGCCGGCGGCCCCGGCTGAGGCAACGGTTTCAGCTGGCAGCCGAATGCACGGTGTCTATGGCGGCTCGTGTGCCCACCTCTGTGCCAAGGTCCAGAGGTTGACAGCGTGTGGGTGATTGCGCTCCTTCCGGAATGATCAGGGTGGCCGATGCCCACATGGCCCTCCGGCATGCCGTGCAGGCGTGCTGGCGGAATGTGTACCTCGATGGCGTGTACATCGACACGCTGCAGCTGGACCCGCTACTGTACGACCTGCCGAAGAGTGGCGCTCTGCGGCTGGACTTTGTGTCGTACGACACCCCCTGCATCCGCCACGCGGACCTCCTGTGCCGCCTCCAGACCCTCCGCACGACCCTCTTCCGCGTGAAGCCCCCCGCCGCGATGCTGGCCGCAGCATCGCCCCCGCCCTCGCCGAGCGGGAGCGCGCCGCGGCAGAGCGGCGCCGGGCCGGGCATGACTCAGCCGGGACCGACGCACGTGGCGCAGCCCAACCTCGCCGTGGGGGGGGCTGGCCGGGCCCAGGCCGCGGTGGGGAGCGTCACGGTTGGGGTGGCCAGCGCGGAGGCGGCGCTCGGTGCGTCTGCGCGCGGTGGGGAGACAATGGGCACCATCCGGACGTCTACTCGCACAGGTGCTGCCATGGGGGACCTGCATAGGGCCCTTGGTTGGGCTGTGCTTACATGATGTGGCGTGGGCCTGTTCTGGATGATGATGCTTGTCACAGCTGATGCAGTGGCCTGCCAGCGACACGTTTCGTGTTCCCAGGAGAGGCGGTTCTGAGGCTGCTCTGACGGGCAGAGATGCCATGTCAGCCACAGGCGAAAGTGACACGTGCGTATTGTGACAGCTGACAATGGGTGGATGCTAGATGCTGTTTTCTCTGCTGGCACGGCAGTGCTTGTGGGCCAGCAGTATCGTGTCACGTCTGTGAACTTGGGTGACGGGTTGGGGCAGTCGGTGGATGCCCACGTGTTGGAAGCCTCTGGAAGAAGCCTTTGGAAGAGGGTCGCATAGTTCCTACAAACAACGGTCTATCCTCTGGATCACCATGAGGCTGGATCAAGCAGGTGCTGAAGCGGATCCCATCATCGACGAGATCCATCTGATTGCACACACCGCCAGAGCTAGCACAGCCGTGCTTCGCCCTCGCGAATCATGCCAACATGCAGCAGTGCCTCTCGGCTGCGCCGCCAGGTGCCACCGCAGGCGTGCGCAGCGGCAGTGAAGGGCGCTCCCGGTGCAGGCCACAGCATGCGAAGCACTGGGCGGAAGCGCGGCCAGGAGGCGCGGGGGCCCGTGGAGGAGGAGGTGAGTGAGCGGCAGCGCCGGCACAGTGCGGCGGCCGTGGCGTTCGCGGGCAAGGTGCTCGACCTGCTCGACACCGAAGTCCACGTGGCCGAGGGCGCGTCGACTCTGCGCCTGCAGTCGCTGCTCTCTCACCTGCAGCGTGACGTCGAGGTGCTGCTCTCCTGCTGAGCAGCTGTCCACTCGGCATGCGTGTGTGTGTACTGAGTAGGAGCAGAATGGCCGTGACATCATCATGGCAGGTCCCCGCAGGCACCAGCCACACCGTCCCCCAACAGCGCTCGCAGACAGCGCACACTCTCTGTGCTGCTGGGTTGCCTGCGACTGCTGCCGCGAGCTGCTGCTGCGGGATCAGCAGCAGTCAGTGCCATGCTTTCGACAAGTGCAGCAGCCTTGTTATGGGGCGTGCTGCGAGTGGGACCGGTGTTGAATCATACGGCGTCCGTCTGCGAATGAGATAGCAACTGGGATGTATACATGGACATCCTGAGGACCGGTGTTCTGTTGTCTTTCTGCTGGGTCAGGTTTTCCAAGTGTGAAGAATCATGGTATAACGGTTAAGCACCATGATTCTTCACGGGAAGTCACCCAGCTCGCCTGCTGCAGCGGCCAGGCACCGTGCGGTGTGTGGTACTGCTGCAAAAAGCTCACCATGCTTTGGCATCTGAACAGGCCCGCTCGGTCCCGGTCCTCGGCCCCGGTCGCTGGAGGTGTCCATGTCCTTACGGATACGGCAATGTAATCATACACACGTGCTTGTTATTTGCAATTGTAAGGTGTTTAGACTTGTATTTATCCCGTTGATCAAACAGTTTGAATTGACTATAGAACATACTGTAAGGGTATTGGCCTTTTAACTTCCAAGCTAACATACGTACGTACGTAAAGACCCGAGCGTATGCAAGCCTCCTGCTGGTGCAGGCAACACGAGAAACGTTTCACTCACTCGCACGAGAGGACGCCTCCGTGGAGGCCTGGACGATCCAAGAGCTCAGCAAGAAGCTCGCCGCAGACACCGCGACGCGCGCCGGACTCAATACGAACCGCCTCGGCCACCACCAGATCGCCCTTCTCACACCGCTGCACATGCATGCGCTGATCGCACTGCTGACGCTGCCACGTGTCATGTCCATCGGCGCCGTCCACGAGCTCTTCGCGGAGATCTCCGACGGCCGTGCCGCGTCGGCGGCGGCTGTGAAGGACGGCCTGCGGCCTTTCGCGCAGCCGCCGCCGCGAAGCGCCAGCACGGAGAGCGCCCAGGAGGTGGCGATGATCGAGGCTGTGCTGGTCAGGGCGGAAGCTGCGGCGGCTGCAGCAGCGAGTGCGACGACTGCTGCAGACTCTGACGGCGGCAGCGTCGCCGTCCGGGATGTGGCGGCCGTGCCTGAGGTTCCACCAGAAGGCAAGAAGAAAGGTGCCCAACGACCTCGCAGGCCACCGTCCGCTCGGGCTTTGCGGGCACCGACATGCCAAACCATGGTAACAAGAGCGCATGGATCCTGCTCAGTGTTGTTGTTATTGAGACCGTGCCGACGACGCCATGAGCGGCGTTGGTATACATACACCACCCATCCGTTACGACGCACGCATGGCCGCTACATGCATGAATCCCCATCATTGCCGCCGGGGCGTGAATCAAGCAGCGTGATCCACTGTGGGCTGTGTCCATGCGGTGCATCCCGGAATTCGACACCAGCGCCCTCTATGTGACTACACGCATAGACACAGGGCTCACTCGGACGTCGCCATGTGGCAGTCGTGCCATCAGTCGGCCCCCGGGCCCGTGCACATGCACTGTTGTGCACGCTGGGAGGTTTGCGCACGGCGGCAGCTCGGCTGAGTTGCAGGCAAGGGCAAGAAGGGCCGCAAAGGCGAAGCCGCCGCGACAGAGGACGAGCCGTCGTTCCCGGCCGGCCCGAAGATGGGCATCGCGGCAGACAACACGGCGGCCGCGCTGGAGGTGCTGCGCGCTCTGGCGGTTGACTATCACGTGACTGCGGAGCAGGTGGACCTCATCACCGAGCTCTTTGACGATGTCCCCCACAAGGTGCCCCACTCGCCCCAGTGGCCTGTGTTCATCCGCCGTTTCGTCCGTCGCCGCCGTCGCTGCTGCTCTGGGCGATCGTTTCGGTTTACGCACCTGGCCGGTTTTGCCAGGCGTGCCGTTTCAAGTGCCCCCAACTTGGCGGAGAGCCCACGATGTAAGCACCACAGCATGCGTGCACGCCTTTCAGGGTTGCCGGTCTGTAGGGGGCTGTGGCCGGGCCGCTGGTCCCAGCGTGGTGCTGCGAACGTGGTGTTTTTGGGGCTGTGCGATAAGCGTGGCGCGCTGCCCCTGTGTGTCAGATGCAGGGGCGGGCCGACAGTGGCAGAGGTGTGCAGGTGAGCGTAGTGCAGATGTTCTGGGCGCGCGTGCTGAACCGGTCTCGGCTGCCGCACGTGCTGCGCTGCGTGCCGCGTGAGGCGCAGATCCGACTGGGCCACCGCCTCGGCTGGCGGACGCTCGCGGGCCTGGCGCAGGCGGACGGTGCGTACGAGCTTGACCTCAGCCGCCCCGACGACAACGAGGCCGGCGCGCGCCTCTTCCGCGCCGCCGTCGACATCCGGGGCCGCTGCGTCAACAACCTCCTCATTGACGGTGCGCTGCGGCCGTGCTGCGCTCCGAAGCGGCATGCAGGTTGACTGTGTCTTGATGGCGCGAATGCGAGGGACTCGGGAACGGGGGGAAGAGTTGCACGGATGAGCATGGGGAGATAAACATAGAGGCAACATAGAGGCGAGGTGCCGCAGGGGGTGTGTGCTGGTCACAGTCGTGAGGCTACGTGGGTGTGGGCTTACGCTGGACACGGCCTGCACACGCAACACGACACGCATGGGTGCCTCGGATCTCATGACCCGCTGTGTACCAGTCCCTCGATACATGGTCACCCTTCAGAAACCTGGGCTGAGGTGGTCGGATGATGTGGCTCAAGCACGGGCATGCTACCAGCTCACCCCCGTGCCGTGTGTGTGGGTCATGCCTCCGTGAGTCGAATGGATGTGCAAAAGAACTCGCATGACGTGCGCAGGGAAGCCACACATTATCAAAGAGGAGAACTACCTCTTGTTCGGCGTGGTCGAGGAGAAGGCGATGAAGACCGCGTCCAAGAAGATCACGTTTGACTTCTGGTCCGTCCGCCAGAACGTGCTGCAGGACCGGCGCTTCAACGCGGCACTCGTGCTGCAGCAGCTGTGGCGTGCGCTGCGGGAGCGCCGCCGCCGCAAGGCCAGCGCACGAGCGCGCAGCGCAGCAGGCACGCTGCGCGGGCTCCCTCGCGCCGCCAAACCGATCGGGCTGCGCGTTGGGCCCCCCGCGCCTTCCACAGCACCGGCACGCAGCGCGGCCGGCACACTGCCGGGCGCGGCGGACGGCGGCGGCGACGCGGAACCGGACGTCGTGCAGCTGCAGGATGGCGCTGGTGGCGCGGTGCCGCCGGCTGCTGCGCGCACCCGTCCCGGTTCGGGGAGCGGGCTGCCCGCGGCGGGCGCTGCACCGGAGACGAGCGCTGCCGGAGGGGCGGTGGGGAGCGGTGCAGAGGCGAGCACGGACTTGTCCCTGCAGCGGGACCTGTTGCGTGGCCGCTCCTTGCAGGGCAGACCGTCCACCGAGAACGTGGCCCTGATGCTGTCCCCGATGGGAGATGGCAGGGCAGCTGAGGAGGAATCGGTGTGATGGACGCCTTTGGGTAGGGTGCAGCGGCGCTCCGGGCCAAGCGTGGGTCAAGGGGGCGCCACTGTACCGTGGCAGCCCGTACCGTGGCACCGTTGGGCCCGGCTGCGCGGCCCTGCGTTGGAATGGACACTAGCTGTTTCAATTGGATACGGCCCGCAGGCACGTTTTGCGAGCCTTGTGCCTTGGCCTGGCGATGAATTGCGATGCGAAGCGCTGTGTGGCTTGGTCTCCTGGAGGTTGCGCTTTGATCAGCGACGTGGCTTGGATCACATGGCTGCGCCACTGCAGCTGGGTCCTGTTCCCTTGGCACGAGGCTCAAATGATTCCGCTGACGAAGGCTTGGTGCACGTCAGTGTTCATTGGCCATGATAGACCTTTTTTATTAGTTGCGGGGGCCCTGTATCTGGCGCTTTGGAAAGAGTTTGCGGTATGACACCATCGCCTGCAGAGCCAAAATTGGAATTCCCTGTAGACACTCCCTGCAGGCATGATCCTGATGCCAACACCTCGACGATGAGCCCGGCCATTGGTTGCAACACTGGCACGAGCAATTGCGTGGGATCCTCGTCATCCTGTATAGGTGTGGATAGCAAGTCACGGTGTCGGACCAACGAACTATTCTGAGCACGGCATTTGCGTTCTGTCCGCGGCTCTCCCTGTGCTGCTGCGATCTCCCTCAGCATCTGCCATGTACCGAGCACTGCTGCGAATTTGGCTTGTGTTCTGCGTGGTCTTCCTTGTCCTGCACGCTGCCACCACTGCCGTCGCGAACAACAACGCACCCAAGGCAGAAATCGAAGACGTCCCATCAGAGCCAGCGGTACGAATCACGGAAAGGGCTGGTTTGGATCATGTAAGTTGGTCAGACGTTTCATTGGACCATCATCGGCATGTGCCATTGAATGCAGGGCGAGCTTCCAGCTGCCTCTTCGCGCGGCCAAGAGCTTCCAGTCGGCGGCAGCATCAAACTTGATAATTTAGGCCCAACGATAGGTATGAAACCTAAAAGCAGTGTGTGTGCTGCGTAAGCTGAGAATATCTTCTATCCGCATGACGCCTGCTAGCGCATGGATAGCACGCTTATTGCCGAGCACGCTTGTAGTTACGGAGGACGGGCAGCTTCGGCGCATTGAGAATTGGGATCAGCTCACAAAGAAGGAGCAGGACACAGCGTGGCGCCGAGTCCAGAAGCGAAACACGGTGAGCCCACTGCCTAGCGCATTCAAGCGCGTGTCTTGGTTGACTCTGCCCCTGCTACCCACAGCATGCGGGATCGCAGCCTGCTAAACAAAAAACCTGGAAGCGTTCTGTTTCGAAGTGTTCACAGTGAGCTATATCCAACTCGTGGGGCTCTGCACTGGTTCTCATCGCTTGTTGTTATGATTTGGGTTGACCGACTGTTCTGATGTCTACATAGCAAGGCTGTATTTCAGACCTACGGCTTTTCTGCCCAGCTCCGCTCTGCTCGCTTCCGCACTAGAGCCCGATATTGTTTTGTGTTGCCGCAGGAGCGGCTAGAAGAGTTGCGTAAGAAGGGTCAAGAGGGAGACCGCCAAGACAGCACATTAGGTGGCTTTGAAGAGCAAGGAACTGCCCAAGAGCGCGCTGCAAAGGCCAGCGAGCACCTGAAGAACTTCCTGGCAGGACTAGACAAGCTCAAGCAGCACGGCTCCAAGGTGCCTGGCCTGGACGGACTGGAAGACCTCCTCAAAGACCCACGCAAAGGAGGTGCGCCGCTGTGCTCTCTCTGCCCAGCTAGTACCGCAAGGCTTCCTGCACTGTAGGCTGTGCAATGTAGGCTTCCTGCACTGTAGGCTGCATTGCCACACAGGATGCCCAAATCCGGCTCCAGCCGCTCCTCCCCTGAAACATTGCTCTTGCAAGCCTGGTGAGCGTGTCAGGCTGCCGTGCCGCCCTCGCTGACTCCTGATGCATCGATCCGGATATTGGTCTACGTTATAAAAGGGGTCATAGAGCTCGGGATGTCGGCTCGCATGCAACAGCCGCAGTGACCCAGGTGCCGTGCATGCAGGAAAGCAGGACGTAGATCCCAAGCTTCTCAGGCAGCGCTTGCAGGAGCTCCAGAAAAACACAGAGAAGCTGAAAAAGCAGGGCGTCATCCGTGACGAGCTCTAGCCTCGTCTCCTGACATCACCGCTTCCTCACGAGCCACCTGCCGCCCTCGTCCCAGCCTCTACCGCCTCTCTGTTCCGATCATATCCCAGCTCACCGACTGGCCTCGCCACCGCGAGCTCCCCCTGGTCCCCGCACTGCAGCAGCACACTGCCGAGCTGTAGAAGCACGCACCTGGCTTGTGCATGGCTGCGTCTGCCCAGGTGAGTTCCTCCTGTGAGCAATCAATGCATCGCGAGTTGGCAGTTGGGAGTAAAGAGGTCAATGCATAGGTCCATGCATCGTGAGTCAGGAAGCAATGCATGAGACAAAGTCACAGTCAAGCACAGCACCCATGCGTTCTGCACCCCGGCATCACCGACCACCACAGTCACCAGCCCCATGCCCGTGTGGCTACAAGCACCACACGCATGTGCTGCATGCATATATCGCAACACCTCCCTCGCGGGATCCCATCCACCCATCACCACCTGTGGGCCCTTCATCCTGTGTTGGACCAAATATCCAACAGCGGGGCCGCCTTGCTGATGACAGACACCCAACAGCTGTCCGCCCGCTGTTGAAAGCTACCTCCACTGGCCTCGTTTCCTCGTCCTGTGTTGTCGCCCAGTCGATGAAGGGACAGATGCTGCGCCGTTGGTCCGTGTCCATGTCCAACCTGGACCGAAGGTCCACACGCGCAAAAGCGATGCACTCGAAAGCGAGCATGCTGCAATCTGTTGTACCCAGGTCGTGTGTAGGAGGCCCTCGGGTCCGACTGTTCCTGGCCACCTGCCTCCCACCTTCTCCCACCTGACCCTGCCATGCCGCCCACCGGGCCTCAGAGAACCCCACTGGACCAGACCCACCTCAGGTCCACACACCAGCTCTGCTGCAACTGCAATACGCCCGTGCCGGCCACCGCTGCTGTCGGCAGGCCCCGGTGGAACAGACAGCCATGCATGCACGCCACGGGTGCCTCATGCCGCACATGCCTGCTGCAGGCTCCACCGGACGTGCAGCCCGGCAGCCCGCCCGTGACAGTGCTCCGCCTCGGCTTCCCGGACATCCTCGCCATCCTCCTCGCCCTCTACTTTGGCCTGTGGAGGCTCCCGCGGTTCCTGCTGAAACGGCTGCGCAGAACCCGGCCGTAGTCCAAGCACACCCTCTTGCCCCTGCTCCCACCGCTCGACTGCCGACCCGAAGACCGCCCCCGAAAGCACAACAGCGCGTACATTGAACTCGCAGCGTGATCTCACAAGTGGAGCACCACCGTGTTCCTCCGCACGGCCTCCGGCCGCCGCCTCAGCCACTGCGCGATGGCCCACACGATCCACCCGTGGACCTCTGAGAAGCGCACACGTGCCTGACGTCAGGCCGTGGGCAATCAGCGTAGTCAGAAACGGAGCTACCAGCAGCACGCAACCCATCCATGGCCGTGTGTTTTCCTGCGGTGCCGCTTGCGCCTCCTCCTGGCACCACGTCAGCGCCGCGGACGATGGAAGCGCTACGTGACGCTGCGCGTGCTGCGGTGGAGGCAGCACAGCGTGACAGCGGCGACGCCGCGCGGCTGCTGTCGCACCTCCGGCCCCTCACCGCGGACATCCTCCGGCTCGCCACCCACACTCACCCCTCCACCACGGCAGCCGTTGCTGCCGCTGATGGTGAAGGGCGTACTCCTGCAGATGCGTCTGGTAACAGCATCGAGCCACAGAGCCGTGTGTGTCACCTGGGGGGCACCTGCGGCGGCTCACCAGACTCTGCAGCAGCAGGCCGCAGCCCGGCTGCTGCCACCGCAGCCTCTGCGCCGGCTTCACCTGGTGCCGCGCTGCGCCAGGTAGATCACCCCGCAGCCGGCGCTGCGCTGCCGTGTGAGACCGATCTCTTTGGCGAGCTGCTGCCAGTGGCGGCCCGCACGCATGACGCACCACCGGCAGCGCCGCCGAGCCCCCGCCTTCAGCACTCTCCCGTGGGCAGCTCCACCAGCTCAGGCAAATCGGCAGTGGAGGACACCGGTGCCGTCACAGGGCGCAGCACGCCCAGCACGGTGGAGGGAGGGATCGTCCGGCGCTGCGCAGAGATGCGCGCACAGCTGCTGGCCGCCCTCGAAAAGCCGGTACACGCCGGTACGGCGGACACTGCGGCTGCAGCTGTTGCGACCGCGGCAGCCGGCGGCGGGGCGGGGCGGCCAAACCTGCAGTGGCTGCGCGCTGCGTTGGCGCCGTTGCTCTCCGGTGACCGCCGGCGGCAGTGCGTGCAACACGGCCGAGTTGCGCCGGCGGCTTCAACGCGCAGCCTGCCTGACAACGCGGGCGCTGCAGGCCAACAAGCACGCAGCGCGATGGCTGCTGCCTTCGTGTGTGCAGTGCTGCGGCAGTCCGCTGCGACGGCGCCGCATGCATCTGCGACAGCGAGGGCGGGCACAGGATCAGGGTCGCCCGACATGCACGCCCGCGGGGCTGACGCCGGTGCCGACCTCCTGGAGCAGCTGCTCCGGGAGATCGGCGTTCCAGGCACGGCCGCCGACGCTGTCGTTGTACACACGCTGATGCCGTGCGCGGCCGCTGCGGCGGCCGCTGCGGCGGCGGTCGTCTCAGACTGCCCCCCGCGACTGCTCATGCAGCTGGCGGATGCGGCAGCGACGACGCTCAGCCCGGCACGCACAGCACAGCATGAGGACGACGCGTGCTGCGCGGCCGCGGCGGCGGCGGCGGCGGTCCTTGCGCACGGTGCTGCGGGGGATGCGGCGGTGGAGGGTGGGCTGCCCGGCAGCGCTGCGTGGTGGTGTGCTGCGTGTGCTGAGAAGCAGCGTGGCGGTGCATGCGAAGTGCATGCGCGAGGGAGCGCGCTTGCTGTGAGCTGTGCTGCGGCGCTGCACTGTGCAGATGCTGCGGCAGGCCGCGGCATGCGTGTGCGCCAGGCATTCACGCACGAGGTGGATGCGGGCACGGGGCGACCAGTGCAGTCCGCTCGCGCGGACGACTCGCCGGCCACCCAGGCGGGCGCGGCGATGAGGGCGGCTTTGCAGCATGCATGGCGCACGCTGTCGCAGTGTGGGCCCCAGGAGAGGGGCGTGCTGCTTACGGAGTTTGTGCCGGACAGCGGCGAGGGGCTGACTGAGGAGCACGTGCTGCTGCCGGCGCTGCGTGCGGTGCTGCAGGCTGCGCGGCAGTCCCCGCAGCTGAACGGTGAACTGGCAGGCGTCGTGAACGGCCTGACTCTGGAGTTGAGCGGCCCGGCCGGTGTGGGTGTGGCGACGGCGGCAGAGCAGACGGCGCGTGTGGCCGCCGCCAACGCCGCTGCGCTTGCGCCGGCGGCGGCCGTGGCCGGCCACGGTGCGGTGTACGCACACGTGTGGCGGCTCGCCGCCGCACAGCCCGCACACGCGCACCGCTGGGTCGCCGTCTGCCGCGCGCTCGCGGACGCCAGCGGTGCCGGCTCCGCCGCCGCCGCTGCGGCCGCTGCTGCGTGGGCGGCTCGCGTCAACAGGGACGCTGCGGCTGGACGGCTGGACGGTGACGCGCCGCACCGTGCCGCGATGAGCACTGCGGCCGCGCTGTGCGCCCCCCCGCCGCTCGCGCCCCATGGCCACCTGGCCGACATCGCACTCCTCCCGCTGCTAGAATCCGCCGCCGCTCACATGCGCCCGGGTGTGCTGCTCACCGCGCTCGGCTGCGTCAGCGAGGCCGTGGCCGGCGCGGGCGGGCCCGACGCATTTGTGCGCTACGTCGGGGAGCCGACGGCCGTCCGCATGCTGTGCGCCACAGCACGCTGTGCTGCCTCCCGGTGGAGCTGGGCCGGCGGGGCCGGCCTGCCGCTCCCACTCGGGCCGCTGCACCCGCACCTGCTGCGCGCTCAGAGCGACGCCGCCGCCTACACCCGGTCCCTCCTCAACGCGCTCACCTCGCGCCCTCCTCCCCCCTCTCCCAACGCCGCCTCTGCGGCCGCCTCTGCAGCGCTGCGTGCGACCGCGGACCTCCCGCGCCTGACCCACCCGCCCCTGGCGGCCGTGCTGAGCCCGCTGTGCGGCCACCTCCTCACAGCGCTGCAGCGCGAGCAGCTGCGCTGCGGCAGCCCCCACGAAGCCCAGCAGACGCAGCAGCACATGGCAAACGTCCACAGCATGCACACCATGTGCACCGCGGACGCTGCGGCCCCAACTGCGCAACCGGCTGGCCGCGCTACAGGACAGCGCAGCACGGGCGCAGACACGGCAGCGCATGTCACTGCAATCGGCAACGTCATCATCACGTCCGCGCTCCTCCCTGCCCCTGCCATCGACGGAGATCTCCCACAGCCGCCCGAGCACTCGGCCCCGGCGCGCACTCCGGAAACAGGACACCCCGGCGCTGCTACAGCCGGCGGCCGTGAGCACGACCCGAGTCAGAGGCCGCCCGCCGTTGCCACCCCAGACGCTGCCACGCATGCCCACGGTGCCAGTCCGAGCGGCCAGGCACCTCCCCCAGCAGAGCACGCCATAGCGCAGCACGCTGCCGCACAGCGCGCCCTGCAGCAGCTCCCGCCGCTGCCCCCGGCACAGGCGGCCGCATGCATTACCGCTGTCACCGCACTGCTGCTCCCCGAGTACCCATCAGACAAGCCTGACCTGCTGCTGGGGGTCCTCGTCGTGCTGCGCCGCGTGCTGTGCGCTAGCGATGCAGATGAACAGGCAGCCGACGCGCTCGGAATGTCCGCGCACTTCGTCGCTGTCTCGGGCGGGGTCGCACTCGCCGCTGCCGCGGCGCTGGCGCTCGTGCGGGGAGGTGGCGGCCTGTACCAGTGTCTCACCACGCTGTGCGCTGCGCGCGCTGTCCCCTCTGCTGAGCCGCACCGGCAGCAGCGTGACCCGGTGCCGCCGCGGCCCGCTTTGCCACCGTGGCGCGCGACTCGACCGCCGGAAGGCGCGCAGCCATGGCCTGACGCGTGGGTGTGTCAGGGTGACAACAGCGTCGGTGTGGCGGCTGCTAGCGCCGTGCTGCGCGTGCTGTGTGCACTGTGCGTGCATGCTGCGGAAGCTGGTGAACCGCAGCAGGGAGAGCGCGCGAGCGCACGCCTCCCCGCCAGCGGCAGCACCTTGTCCCGTGGCACCTGCGGCGCCCGACCGTCGGCGGGGTCTGCCACGGCGGAGCACGCTGCGCCTGGCGTGCGGGCTCTGGCTGAGCGGCTGCTGAGGCGGGTGTCTGTGGCGCGGCAGCTCGCGGGCGCCGTGGATGCGGTGACGCGGCAGATGGGCCAGGCGGGGAGCGACGTGGATGTCGGCAGAGCCCGGGCGGCGCTGCTTAAGCTGCTGGACGGAGCGCTGCGGGACACCACGGCGCTGTGCGGGGCGCCCGCATCATGTGGCTTGGTGGCGCCAGATGCGGCGGTCCAGCGAGGCGGTGGTGGGGTCATCTGGGAGCCCCGGGAGGCAGCAGGAGGGCAGGAGCGGCGGTTGTGTGAGCACGCGTGTCTCTCCCTGGCACAGCATCTGCGAGAGCTGCCGGCGGCTGTGTCGGATGCGCTGGAAGGGCCCCTGGAAGACCTCGTGGCGGGGTGGCAGTCATAGCTGCCTCCGGCTGCCCACATGCTCTCACGCTCGCCCCTGCTGCTCCGTGCACTGGCATGGCGGCGCTTTCAGCTGCTGCTCGCAGGCGTGCCACACAGAAGCGGGCCTTGGCAGGCGGACCGGATGCGAGCGGGCGAGCGAGGTTGTCATGCTGGCATATCAGAGCGATCTTTCTTTCCTCGTGTAGAGGCAGGATGGTATCAGGATTGGCATGCACCTGGGCTACCAACCGTGGCTTTAGGGTCGGGGGAGTCGTATCGAGTCGGGAGGTCGTTGCGACATGTGTGCGTCCGCTTTGCTCCGATCGGAGCACTCGTGTCTGTATCGTGTCCATGAGTGGACGTCGCGAGTGTTGTGACAACACATCTGTGCAGTCGGTCAGCTTGTTATTTGGATGGCCGGCGTCTCCGGGTACGTGCCTATGCCGACCACGGTTGTGGAACGGACAGTCCTGACGAATCGAGATAGAGTGGCATTGCGTGGTGTTCGTCTGGCCAGCACAAGTGAATTGCATTGACTAATAGGGTTCCCCAAGGAGGTGTACGCATCTGTTCTGACCTAGTCTGCGGACAATGTTTGCCTTGTGTAATGGAGCCTACAGTTCCATCACCAACACCATGAGTAGATTGGCTGCAGCTGTTCCTGTGCGAGTACAGCACGGAGAGTTGTCAGCTCTGTGTTAGACTGTTTTCCACAGGCACGTGTGACGCGATCCTGCGAATGTTGGTCAGAGTTGCAACGTGCAGGGTGAGCATGCCGGAAGAGTATCGGCAGTACACCCAGAGCTGCACTCAACCTGTCGGTCGATGAGACAACACAGACCAGATTGCAAGCCCCACGTCCTCCTCAAAGTTGAAGAATGCTTTGTGCGGTACCGACAGGTGCAGTCAGCACACACACACACAGGTTGTAACAGAACCAACACAGGTCCGCCTCGAGACAACGTGTCGACTACTGCGCTCACAACGACTCCTCGCTTCATGTCTGGCAGAGTTCCTATTGAGTATTGCCATGCTCGCCACTAGAAGGCCAGCCATGCTTTGATGCCCACAACCACGCTCAGCCTCATCCAACTGTGAGACTATGCAAACAAACCATGCAGTAAATATACACGAAACTCCATGCAAATGTCCATGACCACGCTGTCCAGGCGAGTGCCCCGCCAGCCCGAACGATCATATTTCCACAGGCGACAGGGGGACAGCTAACGCGTCGCAGGCAGGCTTGCCCAGGGGGGCGTCGCCCGGGTCGCGGCGGGCCAGACGAAAGGTGTTAGTCCCGCTGGCGCGCCACGAGCGTGAGGTAGACGATCTGGAAGACGGCGTAGAAGAGGAGCATAGCCGCGGCGGCGACGCGGGTGAGGCGCCACTTGAGGAGCGGCACGAGTGCGATGTGGCGGAACGCCGACAAGACGGCAAACCCGATGGCGACCTGCAGCGGCAGCCCGGGGTCGAAGGGCTGCGGGCCGTGCAGCACGACGGCGACGAGGAACGTGAAGCCGAGGCCGCCGATGAGCGTGAAGAGCGGCGACGCAAACGTCGCGGCGACGGCCATGCTGGGCAGCCCAGCGTGCGCGAGGCTCACGTCCGAGATGAAGTCCGGCGATGAGTTGACCCAGGCGAGCACCGTCACCCCAAGCATGCGCTGCGACGCCCCGTGGATGTACCCGAGCACCTGCATGCCGCCCATGCACTGTGATGCGCCGCGTGTGCTCGCGCCGGGGCGTGTGATCGGCCCGTGGTGGCGTTGCCAGACGGATCGCGCGCTGACAGCGACGCGGGCGTTGGGAGTCGCGCGGCGCAGGGCGCAGGTATGGAGCAACAGCAGACGAGAGATGCCGCGGCAGGCGAAGCAGGGCGGTGGATGCCCCCTGTATTTGGCAGGACGACACGCGTGACTGCTGCGCACGTGAGGCTCGCTTGGGCAGCGCTCCTGCAGTGCCGTTGGAGATGTGATGAATCCTGGTACTTACCCGTTATACCATGATTCTCACACACGTCGCGACGTGGCCGGGAATCATGGTGCAACGGTTAAGTACCATGAGCCATCACAAGATGTCCGCTGATGGGGCCTCGTGGCCGACACGCCCAACGAGTTGAATCGCTGCACAGGCGCACCTTCCACGCACGGACCATCTCGGCGGACAGGATGTTCATCCAGAGCACGCTCATGCCGAACGCCATGGCCGTGAAGAACCCTGTCAGCAGCCCGTGGTGGCGGCCGTCCGCGGGATACAGCGCCGCCGTCGTCACCGATGCAAAGCCGCTGCACACAGCGCCGTAGAGCAGCGCGTCCTCGTTGAGGAACGAGGCCTCTCCGAACGCGAGCCGCTTGACAAGCACCACGAAGAGCGGTGCCGTTATCGGGAGGAGCACGGCGCACGCCCTCGAATAGCCCTTCGTTGCGACCTCCGGCATCGTGAGGCGCGCGACCCAGCGCAGTGGCGACTGCACGCGCTCCAACCAGCTCGGCGCGTCGGCCTCCTCGCCGACGTGGCCGTTGCCTGGGGGGGTTCCGTCAGGGGGCACGCCGCTGCCGCCGCTCGCGGACGGGTCGATGGAGAGCGTGGCGTCGAGGAGCAGCGGCTCGGCGGCTGCGCCGTCGTCGCCGCCGCCGCCGTCCTCGGCGGCCGGTGGGGGGGTTTCGGGGCCCTCCGTGTTGCGCTCAAACACGGCAATGTAGGCGACGAAGAGGGCATAGTACGCGACCATGACAATCGCCTCCACGATGGAGATCTGCGTCGGCAGCGCGCTGGCGTAAGCGTGCTGTGAGGCGGGACGCGCAAGCGTGCTGTGGGGCGGGACGCGCAAGAGTGCTGTGGGGCGGGACGCGCAAGCGCCCCGCGAGCGCTGCGCGACAACGCCGTCTTGCCGACCCGGGGCGGCATCAGCAGCTACTCGGCACATGCGCGGCCGCAACGGCGCTTGCGGTGGCTCGGACCGAGCGTGGTCTACGCTGCCAGCTGTGCTCCGTGACCAGGCCCGCTGCGGCATGCTGGCACGCTGTGCGGTGGGGGGAGTGGTACCCGGGGGAGAACGTGTGATGGGAACAGGCGACAGCGGAAGCCTGGTAGGGTTGAGGACGCACGCGCGTGTGAGGGGGCTTGCCGAGTGGACACGGGCGTGGGCAAGCGGCATGGTTGTCGTTGGCAACGCATGCACGTCCGGGATGGCAAGGAAGGCAAGGGGGCGGGAAGGGGGAGGGGAGGGGCGCACTAGGCTGTCCGCGGCGATGAAGGTGACGAGGAGGGTGGCACCGCAGTAGAAGCCGACGTCGCGGAGGAAGGCTCTCTTCTCGACCTCCACGGGGCTGCCGCGGCCGCCGACAAAGACCACAAACGCGAGCACGACGTTGCTGACAAAGAGGCCGCCGCCGATAGGTTCGCCGAGAGCGATCGGGATCGACGAGCCGTCCATCTGCATGGCAGCTGTTCAGTGTGGCATGGATCGAGCGGGACGTACAGAGGGCTGGGGAACGGCGCCGCGTGGTGCCATGCATGTACACCGCATGTCTAGCGTGGCGCAGGTTGGCCAGGCGCGTGCGCGTGCAACTGGGAGCAAACGGCGACGGCCGTCTGTCTTCACACTGGAGGCGCGTTGTCTGTTGATGTCCGTTTGGCTTGATGCCTGCCGATCAGGCCGCTGGAGCAAGCTCGCGTGCGGGTGGATGGTGTGGCTTCACACTGATGCGGTGGGGCGTGGTTGTTTCGGTGGGGGAGCGGCACCTGGGCGACGGCCGCGATCTGGGTGAAGAAGTCGGGAGCGCCGTTGCCGAGGGAGAGGAGGGTGGCGCCAGCGACGTTGGGGGGCAGGCGCAGGAAGTCGGAGATGACCTCAAGGGCGGGGCAGAAGAAGCGCTGCGTTACGACCATCAGCATCAGCAGCAGCCCGAGGATCCAGGAGAACTGGAGCACATGGCTGAGGGTGCGCCTGCATGGGAGGCGTGGTTGCGAGCGCCGACCGGCCAGCTGCCGGCGACAGAGTCCGGGACAGTGTTGGTTGTGTCTGCCGGTGTGTCTGTTGGCGATGGTGTTGGGGAAGGGACCGTCCGGACGGTGTACAGGCGCCATGCAAGCGCGATGGCCAGTCTGGATGTGTTGAGAACGGCCGGAATCGTCACCGACACAGCCACGGGCGATAGGATGGAGGGGGTGACATCGCACAGGGTGGTTTGAGCGTAGAAGCCAAGTCGGGCTCCTCGGCGTGAACACCGTGCTCGAGGCCAGCAGTGGTCAAGCATGCGAAGTGACGTGACAGCGGTCGGCTGGAGGCTACGAATCACGCATTCAGACATCGTATCGTTTCTGTACAGGTGGTACCTTCGATCTACCACGCTAAGGGCTCAGGGCGAAGCAACGGCACGGGTCATGAGTGGCAGATCTGGCCACCCGGACATGCCACGAGACTGCTCCGTTTCCGTCCCAGCAGATGTACACGCATGGGTGCAAGTCAGCAGCGCACTGATTTCCTAGCCAGCAGTAGTGGATCTCCATGTAAGGAATCAAGCCGGTGTTTTCGCCGCATAAGTCGAGGTGGTCTTGCACGTATGCGCACTGATCCTCACGGGCAATCTTCCATGGCATGCAATATGTTTCAGGGCTCCTATTTACATCTTCGAACACTATGGAGCGGATAGTTTCTGCGACGTTCATCTTGCCCGACCACAGTGAGTCACTCGCAAGCCGCTCGAAGTGGAATATACAGAACCGCCGGGACCATTCCCGATCACCTAGACACTGGAAATCATCTGCTCAGAAAGCAGAGAACTATTTAAAAGTGATTCGATGTCGCCGGTCCTGATCTGCCGCGCGAACAGGTGCTGTTTCAAATTTATGCAGAAAGTGTACAAAGTCCAGCACCAATTAGCGGGCTTGTCGAACCGGCTGAAAGCATAATCACTTAGTCACCCAGCATGACCCAAGCTAAAGATTGACCTTAGTTGCAAGCAAGTCTCCGCGCCTAGTCGGGTAGAGCGCTGGTGCAGTGGTCGCCCAAGTCCCGTGAGTATGACGCAAGTGGCTACAGGGAGAGCATTGTGTAGTCGGTCTTGGTCACACATGCTGCTGACGGTGCATTCAGCTGCACGGCGGACACAAGTGCAGGAAATTGACGGTAGAGGTATCTATCGATGACAGGCACGATCAGTGAAGTTTAGCTTTTGAATTCGGTGATCCTATCTGCATCATACCAAGGACTCGAACCTTCGGCCAAGAGCACACGAGCCCCAAGTTAAGATGGCTGATCCTTTCATGCAGATGCATCAACAAATGCAGCAAATGCATCAAGCGATGATGTCTGGAGTTCCGATGATGTCTCCGTTTCCTGATCCGTACCGGGAAGCTCCTCGACCACAGGCATGTCATCCGACACGATATGTCTTCACAATGGCTCCACAAATGGTCAATCACCATGCGAAGCGCTTCATTTGATTGCGTGACTTGTGCAGGCGTCGCAGTATCAGTCCCGTGCACCACAAGTGGAAGTTGTTGATGACGACGAACCAGCGCATGATGGCACAGGGCAGGGCGCAATTGTGGAAGAACCAGACGGTATGCAAATTCGCATACTCTTGGAGTTTCTGCACGGGATTTAATCTGTTGCGTCCCACAATTGATGTTCTTGGTTGCGTGGTTATGGGTTATCCCAGCCACTGGCACCGCACGGCTGGTGCAAGCTGGTGGATATACGTCAAGAGTTGCCGCCCGGACGCAACACGTCATGAGAGCTCCACCAGCTGATTACTTACACGTTATTGCAGAAGTACCTCAGCCAAGCAGGCCAAGCAGGCGACACCGGGAAAGCGATCACCACCAGCACGGTCGCTCCCAGTATGGTCAAGCGCATATGCAGCCGTTCCACGACCCTGTCCAGGCAATGTTCCCAGGTTTCGGTGGATTCGGTGGGTTTGGTGGATTGATGGGCATGCCAGCTCCCAGTGGAAGCAGCACATCATACAGCTACAGCTCCTTCAGCAGTTCAGGAGGCCCAGGCGGTGCCACATATCAAGAAACCAAGACGCACCGAGTTGGTCCTGGCGGGGTATGCTCCTACATCACCGAGTGGTCAGTGGCTGTGCGTCCGGGTGCATGTTGTACAGGGCCCCAGCCTCACAGTTCTCTGGCAGCTGTGGTCACCTGTTTACAGCAGTGAATGGCACGGTCCTGGCCGCGCTTCGCCTTCGCCTCGGTTAGAGTGAGCCTCAGCTCGGCTCATGCTTCTTCCATGTGTTCACTTCCATACCAGCAAGTGAAGGCATGGGGCACATCCGGACGTTGTGCAAGCCACGAGCACCGTCTCTGTAAGTGCATGGTTAGCGGTGACCCTCTTGGACCACCACGCCCCACCCTTTTCCCTCAGCACTGCACGACCGTGCTTCCCTTCAAATTCAGGCTGTATGCTACACCTCACGTCTGCCTAATCAGACATTTAAATAGCGACAGCTGGCAAGCTGACCCACCAGTTGCACCCAGATCAGAACCAACCATCGACTCGCTGACAAGCGGCACAAGTTTCACAGATCCACCGAGGCTGCCACCAGCAGCAGACCGAATATAGGTGAGGAACACACCCTGAGGTGACCCCTGTAGGTGAGCGAGTCTAAGCACACCGTCCGCGATCACCGCACCGGCGAGGAGAAGATGCGGCTGTCGCGGGGGCTCCGCGAGCGCAAGCGCACCCTCGAGCAGGCGCGCCGCAACGGCCAGGAAGTCCGCCGCAACGTGCACCTGCAAGGATTCGCGCGGCCGGAGGATGCCCAGCACTTTGACAGCGAATGGCAGCAGGCCGCCGTCGGCCTGCCCGGCGGCGCCTCCGCCCCCCGCAGCCGCCCACACACGCCGCAGCTCGAGTATCACCCCCGGCCGCACACAGGCGAGCACTCCGCGGCGCGACGCGGCGACATGCACGGCTTCAGGGACGCCGCCGGCCAGCAGTACCGGGGTGGGTCGTCTGTGGCAGATGCTCGGTTCCGCGACATGTAACTCAGAGCGACTGCCGCTGCTCAAGAAGCTGTGGGGGCGTGAGCGTGTGCGATTTGCACAAGTCTGGTGTGCTTCAGGAGATGCCTGGTCGGGAAATCGACCGGTTGAGGTCATGACCAAACGGTATGCTGATGATGATGCCATGGATGTCACAGGGATGCAGCAGGCACACCAGACGGGGCTGCTGCTGCCTCACGCATGTGTACGATGTGTAGTATATGACTCATGCAGTATGAGTGGTGGAACGCGGCAACGCCAGCTTGTGTAGATGCTGCGTGCTGACATTGGGGCAGGCGGTTCCACGATGGATGCGGTGGTGCAGTCTAGTTTAGCATGTGCTTACCTCAGAGCCACGGCCTTGAGCATGCAGAGCCTGCTGCAGTGGTGTGTGGTTACCTCCCGCCTGGCGTTGACTCGGGCTCTGATGCGGCAATGGTTGTGAGCAATGGCCATGAGCTCCTAGCGCCAGTGTGCTCCTAGCGCTGCTTAGCTGCTGCCAGTGTGGCTTGCGGCTAAACCGCAGGCCAGGTGTGATCCGATGGTCAGGCGCGGCCTTGAGCTGCAGGCCTCGTCTAGGCTGCCACCGCCGATGAGGCTGTGTGCACAGAGTGGGGTGCCTGCGGTCAGTAGCAGCACCAGTTGGTTTGCCGTCCACAGCCTTGGCTTGGCGCCCGGACGCACACGCAGACAGTATGGCGTGAGTATCGCTTCCTCTTGTATGGTCTTGAGCAAACGCGAGTGTGCGGGGAGAGAGGCTTCTGTGATGCGTATGCATTCATGAGCACACAGATCGCACCATCCCTACGGACTCCATCGTTGTCAGATATCTACGACTACGCAGACACATCACCATTGCCTAAAATCCCGTCTGGGTCTAGAACTGACTACTCCCTGCCGTAGCACATGTGATTGGATGCCTGATTTGAGTGGAGTGTGATGCTGCTGCGTCGCCGGATGGATGTATGGAACTGTCAATTGTAAGTTGCGACTTGGGTTGTGTGGCTGAATCGGAACCTGCTGATGTTGTGCGTTGCACCGTGAGAAAGTCTTCTTGTAGCTGTAGCACGTACTGACAGCGGATATGCAATATCAGGTACCCAGCACTGCAGCGAGTCACGACTTAACGGGATAGCCACACATGCATGTGTGCAAATTCGTCACAGTGGCACAGCCTGCAATTCCGATGGGCTGTGGGTGTACTGCTCGTGGGCTTCTCCTGTACGCCAGTGCTTACTCAGGTACAGTCGGCGTTGTTTGCAGTTGCTGTGAGTGGCATGGAGGTGTGCAGCATGCCCAGAAGTACCGAGATGGGCATGCACCTCGTGGCGGGCTCCTGCCAATGTGCAGTAGATCTGCATGCTGGGAAACACGATCTTGGCAGGGCTTTGTTCGGCTATCAGATACACAGGAAAATTTTACATTTGGTTTTGTACTGGACAAGTCTATCTGCTTGTGTTTATAGAGGAAAGGCAACTTCCTCTGGTCATTGCTGTAGCAACCCAGCTGGGTCTACTCCGCTTGAGTAATACAGGCTCGCTGCAGTGCAACAAGGACACTGTTCTAAAACATGGCGACACGATGCTGCGCAACGGGTACGGCATAGTTGTACAGACGCGACCGAAGATCGTGTGCTGTGACGGAAGAAGAATTTTCGTTGTGAGCTGCGGCTGGTGCACTTCCGAGTCTGGCGTGACGTCCCACCTCTCGTGTTAGATTGTAGCTCTGACATGCTCTCTCTATAAGTCAGTCAACAGGTAGCCATACGGGTCAAAGCTGCTTGAGCCTTGAGCAGAAATCCATGCATAGCTCAGCCCGAAACTGAGCATAATCACGACAGCAAAGCCCATGACAAGTAGGGCATCGCTGTACAGGTTGTCACGTCCGGTCGTGTCTAGCCCATCGATGTCGAACTGCCCCATGCCCGGGACTTCGTCGATTTGCAGGCTGTCCATGAAGGTGTCAGTCCACTTGTCAAATGCCATGTCTGCAGGCTGCCTCACCTCCTGCCAGTTCAGCATGTCCCGTGCAACCCTGCGATTCTTGACGCGAAATTGCTGTAACATGGGGATGAGCCAGCAGCGCTCGGTAATAGTGACTGTCTCTTCAGAGAGGCGGACGTTCCAGACTGCCTCAATAGCCGAGGACGGTACCCGCAGCTTGCCTGTGGCAATCGCGGATGAAAAGAGCTTGAAGACAGCTTGCCATTTGAACTGTGTTGTTTTGTCATATCTACATAAAGACCTGACTCAGAAGACATTGCCGCACAGAACCTCCATGTGCCTTGCACAGAAGCACTGGTGCTCCAGACATCAAGGCCTTGCCATTATGCAAACACAGTCGCGCCATGCCGGATGATACTTCGTCATTTGTTCACACCTGTCTAAAACGGTATAGTATTCCACTGAAATGCCCGGCCATGACTTTCCTAGCGTGTCAAGCCACAGCAGTTGGCTGGGGACCCACGTAGCCCTCCACTTCAACTCGAAGCTATCTGGCTCCAGCTGGTTTACACCCATTATCTCTTCCTCGTATAGTGGGCACCATTCCGAGGCTCTAGATCGCCATCGCCGCATGGACCGGTCCATGACGCCTTTGTCTGACGTAGACCACAGCTCAGAACGAAATGTGACGTCCGGGCGTGATGCCACAATGCCAGCAAGCACGTCATCACATTCGTCAATGTTGACACCCGCAACAGTGCCGAACGTGTTCTCCTGCGAGGATACTGCGCCCGTGGTACAAAACCGGTGCCTTAGACGGCAGTGCACGCTGTGTCCTTTACATGTGTGCAAATTCAACGAGCGTTCCATCGTGCCGGGTAAACAGCAGTGGAGTGAAACTTCTCACCTGCGCTCCATACTTTCCTCGCACTCTGGCACAAACATGTATAGCGACGTCTCCCATACGTGCACATGGCGCTGGTGTCAGGTGCATGCAGGACAGGGCATGACTCAATGGCGAAACTGTGGCCACCTCCGCATGCCCACGACCAATTTTCAAGCTCTGTTGGAGCAAATGCCGTTGAAGAGACTCGTCTTTACAACAAGTGGAGTCGTCTTTAACCATCTGCCACCAACAGTGCGGTGCTAGAAGCTTTCAACTCACACAGCACCAGAGCGTCCTGACCATGCAACACTGTGGACCATCTGCCACCATCAGCTGAGCTCGGCACCTGTGGAGCCCGCAGGAGCACGAGTGTCTACATGCATACCAGCCTGGTGGGCCTGTGCCGGGGTGCACAGCCAGGTCCGTGTCGCGCCTCACTGCTGACAGGCATGGCCAACTGGCAGATGCTCCAGCGCCCCCAGACGGGCACCAGACCTCGCAAATTCCTTCGACTTGGCCTGCTGGTCATGCTGGCAGCCCCTTGTCTAGTGTTCACCGGGGCAATGGCAGGAGCAGCGCTCATGCACGCAGCATCACGCACGATCTCAAAGGTCGCCGTACACAATCGAATCGACCATTCAGGCGGTGGCCGAGGACGCGAGTCGGCATGAAGCCAACAACACTGCTCCCTCATCACCACCTACCCGCAACTCTACTGGCCTCAGTAATTCGTGCCCCTGGTACAGATCCCCATGCAAACTGGGAGTGGCTCACACTCTACCAACACACATTGTTCAACACGCCGACAGCAAAGGGCTACAGCCGCACCTCCACACCTCCCCCAGCCCACCACATGCTCCATATCAGCCGCCAGACACAAAATCACATCAAGGCACACCCCCCCCGTGGCAAGTCATACCAACCGCCCCGCCCCCCCCCCCCTCACGCACAACCCACACCCAACACACAAAATCCCACATCGTTAGTCCCCACAGTCATCCAAGCACACCCACACCTTCCCGTGAGCCCCCCCGCTTCCCGTGAGCCCCACTCTCCATGCATGCACGCGCTACACCCGCGGCAGCATCTACCACGCACAGCACCCGCACACAAACACCGGCCCCAGCATGCATGCCACCTGCCACTGGTGCCAGTCAGCCAGTGGCACCAGGCCCTGCCTACGACGCCTCGCCACGCGTACGCTGTTCCCACTCCTCCTTTGTTGGGATTACCGTCCCAGGGTCGACCAGATCATCCCCGAACTCCCCCGCATCCTCCACCTCCTCCGCGGCGTAGTCGCCCCCGTCCTCCACCTCCTCTGCGGCGTAGTCGCCCCCGCCCCCTGCATCATCCGCGCGGTAATCTGCGTCCTCCCCGCCATCCTCATACTCTCCCGCGTCCGCCGGCGCCGCAGCACCATCCCCGTAGTCGGCCCCGTCCTCCTCATCACCGGCGTAATCTGCCGCATCCTCCTCCGGCCCCGCCGCGTACGCGTAGTCTCCTCCGGCGTCATTCGACCCACGCTCCTCCGCGTCACCCGCCGCATCCGCCACCCAATCCCCGCCCTTCGGCGCGAGCACGGCCCGCGGCGCCAGCGCGTCATCGTCCTCCGCGTAGTCCGCCCCCGCCTCGCCCACGTCCTCCTGCCCCGCCGCGGCCTCCGCATCCGCCGCCGTCTCCACGTCGTCAATCCGCAGCACCTCGTCCACCGTGTAGATTATTCCGTGGCAGAACGGAACGCCCTTTGCCGACGCCTCCGCTTCGGGCGCTTCGCCACGCATCGGCCGCACGAACGCCTGCCCCGCATCGTCCACGCTCGCGCTGAGTATGCATGGGCCTGAGTCGCACCACGCCAGCGTCGTCAGCTGCATCTCTGCGGGGCCTTCGTCCTCAGCCCACTGGCTCTTCGCCACGTGCAGGCTCGCCATCTGCACCACCACAACCCTTGTGTCACCTCGGTGTGGCATATCAGGTGCCGTCCTACAGCACATGTGCACTTCCCCGGCCCTCCGGCAGTGCTCTGAGCTGCGCTGTGCGACCGCAACGGCATACAGCCCCACCGTGCCGAAGCTGCGTTGGCTACCCTTGCACCGGCAACAACACTTAACTCTCAGAACGACTCTTCAGGGGTGTGTGGCGAACGAAGGATTGTGCCACTTCACACCGCGGTCGACTGAACTACACACAGTGAGGGGGTCACTGCGAGGGGCCCTGCCGAAAATCATACGGTCACACGCTCTGGGAGCGAGCAGGCCACGGTTGAGGCATAGGAGGTTGCAGCATGAATAGCAGCTGCTGCATGCATGTGGGGGTGCACGGCCACACTTAGCCACAAGGGCACTGGCCCGGCTCAGGGGCCCACATGTCAAATCAAAGGACGGCCCAGCGCGTTGCAGGACGTGGAGGCCCGACGACGTAACTGACAGCCGGTCAATATTGTCATTAATGGGTTGGCGCAGGCACGACGAAACACCGATGAGGCACCGAGGCGGACAGCATGCACTGTGGAGGACAGCATGCACCGAGGCGGACAGCATGCACTGTGGAGGACAGCATGCACCGAGGCGGACAGCATGCACTGTGGCGGGCCCGTGTGGAGGGTGGGAGGGTCATGCGGAGGGTGGTACGAACGATGAGAGGGGCACGTCAGGTTGTGTCGCACCTGCCGCCACAGGTCGGGATCCTCCATGATGGTGGCATACATGTCTGGGTCGAACGTCTCGAAGCTCTTGAAGGCGTCGTCGGTGGGCATGAAGACGGTGAACGTGGCCTCCTGGCCGCTGTCGGGCTGCGCCATGTCGTGCAGGTCCTGCAGCAGCAGCAGCCACGCTCGACATCACTGCCAGCCCCGCACTGGCGCACCAGCACATCCACCCGGGTGGCTGAACCGGGCAGGGCCCCGACAGCCACTTCTACCACGCATGTGTTGTGCGCTGCAGCAGGCGGCACCCCATCAAGCGGCACGGCCGATGGCCAGTGTTGGGCGGTTGAGGAGAACTGTTCAAGGTCTGGCCCCAGGAATGCACCCAGACAGATAATAAAACTGTCTGTAAAAACAGCATGATTGCCCAACAGCAGCCCGCAGCACTGGGCAGTTGAGCAGGCAGGTGTGGTCTCGACAGAGACATCCGGAACCGCCTGCGAGACCTGGGGCGTAGCGTTGGAGAGTGACAGGGGGCCAGAGGTAGGGCGCACGTGGATCCGCTTGCTGGCGAGCAGAGTACCGGAGCCCTTGATATGGCGCAGAGCCTGCAGCAGTGAGGTGCAATGGGGGGGCTCCAGAGGCATCGGCCGCTCCATGTTGGTGTAGAGGATGCCGTTGACCTCGCCCATCGGCACGGGGAGGAGGCGGTCGACGATGTGGATGGTGACGCCCCCACAGCCGTCGAGGCCGACGCGGCGCAGAAGAGCCCCCTGCGTGTGGGGCTGCCCCGCGGCGCTTATGCGGAGGTTGGTCGGGCTGGCAAAGGTGCGGGTCTGCGTCATGAAGAGCGCGCCGTTGTGGTTGCGCACGGCGGCGCCGTCGGCGTGGGCCGCGTCGGCAAACGGGTCGACTGCAAAGACGTGGCGCCGCATGACCTGCAGGCGCGCTGGCGTTGGCATGCATGCGGCATCACACGCGTGGCCCACACGTGGGTTACGGCGTTACGCAGCTGCGGATGCCCCTCTACGGCGCAGAGAAGCGCGTGCCGGGGGGGTGGCTGTCTGGTGGCATTCGGGATGACTCGCAACGCGACAGTAGCGAGAAATGGTCGCACGAGGTGTGGCAGACCTCCCGACGCCAAGCTGGAGGGAGCTGTGCGCTGCACAGCATGGCACACGGCATGCCGTCGGGGGACCTGCCGGATCGCGGGACTAGATACGGTGGGTGCTGCTGCCTGTTTGCACTCAAGGCTCAAGGTGGGTGCCAGAATAGATGGGCGGTGCGGATGTGCGGCGCTCTTGGAGGAGACGCAGCAGTCGCAGCTGTGGGAGCGTAGCACAGCGGCAGAGGCTGCCAGAGGCGCGTGTCAGTCGCTGTGCAGGCAAGCGTGTGGCGCTGGGTGTAGCTGCAGCGCCTGGCTGTTCTTCAGACAAGGTGGTGGCACGTGCGCGCCGGCCGTTGGACACGGTGAACATGGGGCACGGCAACGATGCTGTGATTTCCAGCACGGCTCGTGGCTCGTAGCACGGCTGGTGAGTTCGTAGGCTTCGGTCGGTGGTGCATGGGCTGGAGCAGTGCAGGTGTGCGCTGACGACAGTGTTGGGCGATCGAGACGTTTTGATAGAGGATATCTCCATTTGTCACCTTTCTTTCTTGGGGCAGGACCCTGGAAAATCATGTTGACCGATCGACGCGGCCTGACGGGCACTGCTTCCACGCTGAGCTGCTGCGGACAGATGCGCGGGTGTATCTGGCACCAGTGTTGGCACAGCAGCACGAGGGGCGCACCGGCAGGGCGTTCTCGCCTTGGAATGCCCCAGCCGAGAACATGGTGATACCCGAGTCATCCAGGTACTTGTCCGTGGGCACAAATACTGTCATCCCTGCCAGAGAGTCCTGCAAGTACTCGGGAGATTGAAGGGAACTGGAAGTGTTGTGAGTGATGACGATATTTCACCGCAACGTGAGCCTGTAGGAAGGATTGATCGACGTGTGCTTGCTGTTGCCAGGCAAGTTGTTGGTTCTTGTCCAAACGTATGGTGAGCACACAGGCATCTCTGCACACAGGTGTTTCATGCCTTTACGCGTTGACATATTGTGAAAGGGGCGGAACTGCATGGAGCGGAGATGATCATGCTTGTGCGTGGCACGCAAACTGCCGAGTCGCTGTCCGCACAGGAAGCATGTCGTCAGTTGAGCCTGTTGAGCACAGCTCTGCTACTGCGTGGTTATGAGAGGCTGGCTCAGTGTTCAGTGCACTGCTTGTGGCCTTGTATGCAGGAATGACACGGAAGAGCCACACCTTGCCATCAAACAGGCTGGATGCATGCGCTGACAGTGATGTGAGAAACTGGGATGCCCCCTTGTAAACTGTCGTCAGGTCGCAACCGGTGTCACCTGCATGCTGGCATCAGTGGAAATCAACAATGAGATGCAGCTTGTACCGCCATGGTGCTGAAAGTCGTAGGTTGCCAGCCAGGTTATGGAGCGCTTGTTCACTGGCGAAGTGAAGGAGACCATCCAGCTGGACAATCATTCGATTCGAAGGCGCATCATACGCGAGCAAGCTGGGAAGTACCTCTGACAGCCGCGGCCAGGATGAGGACTGACGAGATGGCGCTGACTGGTGTAGACGTAAACATGGCTGGCCTGCAATTCACAGCGTTGGCGTTGTCGAAGGTGACCCCCGTTGAAACAAAGAGAACTTTCGGGGCATCAAATCTGCCATACTCTGTGGTGCTATATCGTTTCTGCCAGCGCAATTGCAGACGGAGCACATCTACACAGAATATCCGACATAGGCTTCTGATTGCGTGGGGATCCTAAGGCAACGCAGAGGCACTGTCTATGAGCTCACAGATGTTCACGGAGCAGCTATATGTCAGGTGCCAAGATCGCGGCACGTTTCAGCTTCGTTGCGGGCGTAACGAGCCGTTCAAGGAGCCCAACTTCACGGCTCGTGCCTGACGCGCTCAACGTCCAGCTCACTTGAGGCAATTGTGGCAAGGTTAACTGTGCGATAAAAACTATCTGATCGAGGAGGTGATCACCTGTTTCAGAGCTAGCTGCTTCAGTCCTGGCGTCACTCGCCTACCTTTCAAAGCACCTGCTGTAGCAACCTGGCGTCGCTGCTGAAGCTCGCCGCAGACGTGCACCAACGTCTATCGCTTTTGTGCAACCATGCAACTCTTGCTGAGTGCAGCTCTGTTGTGCTGCAATACCGGCCCGCTTGAACTCTGACCTCCAAGTTTACAAGCAGCAGACCGGACGGGTAACGACTCGGGCGGAAAAGCAGTGGCAACAGTGGATCGCGTTAAGAGTTTCAAATCGCAATCGCAACTAGTCTTGATTCTCAGTCGTGAGGGCGAGCTGGCAGGCAGAAGCAGCATGTATTGTGCGCACCATCCACGGTCTGACTGACTTTGCCAATTTCACAGCGTGCCCGTTTCAACTCCAGAGTTTTGGCTGCATTCACTCCCGCCGCGGGTAATCCCACGTCAAGAGAACCGCGTCACTAGAAGCCACACTTGCGCGAATTCTTCACCGCTTACCTCTTGCACGGTGTCAATTCACAGACCGGAAGTTGGTACTTATACCAGGTGCGCGCACGGTGCGAGGAAGGCAGTTGCGCAATGTGCATGTACCAATGGCGCGCATATGTGACGACGGCATTCGTATCAGGACGAAACGCGCCCATCTTGCACCATGCTACAAGTCGCATGCATGTTGCTTACGTATGTACTTACCGAGGGTGAGCACAAACGCTGCGGGGCGAGGGGCCCGCCATCGATATAACGCCGGGAACATATCCCGCCGGATCGGCCTCCACACGACCCATCGATGGCTACGCGAAGTTCCACTACCACTTTGAATGGACAGCAGGCCAAGCTGACGGGGCTACCTGGTCACGCTGGCAGGCTCACAGATAGAACAGAACAGCCTTGGTGGCGTAATCGTTGGCTCACCCACACATCGGCACCGTTGCTTTCAACAGATGCAACAAGCACGCCTACAGCGAACACCGTTGGGCCAGTGTCTTGCACACACAGTGTCCGAGAATTTGTATGGCTACTGTGTGCCATGCAGATACATGCACCCACATGGACCAATGCAGCACCGCCATGCACAGTACTCGGCCACACCAACCACACCAACCGGGCCTGATGCACAGCAACCACCCGTCGCAAGCACACGCCTGCCCTACTGCCGCTCCTGCCACAACTCACTGACTCACGCAAACAGCGGACGTACACAGCACTCGGCAGCAGCACACACCACCACCAGAGCATTCTCGCCGTGACATCATACCGCTGCCCAGCTCTCTCCGTGTCCTCTCTCAGCATTCAACACCTGCCATGTGTCAGAAGCAACACATCGCCGCCGCCAGTGCCCGCCCCAGGAGAGGAGCATGAATAAGGTTGCCAAGAAATCAGACCCCCGGCTCACATTCCACCCCGCCGCAACATCGACACCCCCGACCCCCACTCATCAAGCACGCCCGCAGAGCAGCAGGGTGTACCTACAAACCGCCAGGTCCGACCCCTTCCCGCGGGACTGCGGAGAAAGACGGGCACATTGGACCACATCAGGCGACACATCTTCCATACACTGCATCATAACGCATACATCAGCACGCAGTCTCATGCACATGAGTCCGCATAGCCCAGTATAACCCTGCAACGGACACCCGCTGACGCGAGCCAACCACGGTGAAGTGCGGGAGCCGCCCGCACACTCTGTCCGGACGCGGCCGACACGCGGCAGCCGCTGGCGGAGGCGCCACCGGCGCTAACCCTCATCACTCTCCGAGTCCACGCCGCCCTTGCGAACGGCGCGTTTGTGCTCATGCGGGTACGTCCGCCCGCACACCGTGCACGGAGTCTTCCACTCGTCCACCCCCTGCGCTCCCTCCTCCTCGTCCGACGAGCCGGAGGGGAGAAAACTTTTCCCACCGGAGCGCACGTGCATGGACGGCGCTTTGGAGCGCAACACGCCGAGGCACCTCAGCCACCCCTCCGCCGCGGATTCCTGTACAGAACTCGTGCACGTGTCGCCCTGGAGTGTGCCGGGAGGAGAAACAGTGGTCAGCGCGGCAGCCCGCAGACCAACGGCAGCGCACTACAGGCATCCGCAACAGAGAGACGTGCCCCGGCACAGGTTACAGCCACATCCGTGGCCTGGCAGGTTTTGCATGGGCGTGCTCGGTGAAGCGGCCCATGCAGCCGGCCACGGTCGACACACGCTCAGCGTGCGTGTGAAGACCCCCATGCAGTGCCACACACAGTTTAAACACGGAACGGCGTGCGCATGGTGATGTCGCACATGCAACACCCCTACCGCAGCGACTCTGGGGTGGCTTGGGATCAGCCAGAAGGCTGCCTCGCCTCTGCCATCGCTGACTGTGCTCAGTGCGGCTGCGCATATGATGCGAGTGCGGAGGGTAGGCGGCTGATGCAGGCGTACCAGGCAGGGCTCGCAGTCAGATTCGCCAAAGTCGGAGGACTCGTCGGGACTGAGGCCGCCGCCGCCGCCCTTGCTCTCTGAGGAGCGGAGGAGGTCCGCCACGGACACGAGGCCGACCATGCGGCCCTGCTTCGCGGCGAGCAGCATCGGCTGCTGCGGCTGCCGCAGCCGGCGGAGCCACTCGCGGCAGTGCGTCATGGGGGTGCGCATGAAGCGCGTGCCGGGCCAGCGCAGGGCCATCTGCGACAGCAGCTCGTCAAACTCCGCGGCAAACCCTGACTCCCACAGGTGTACCACCACGGCGGACGACTCCGACACAACCTCCTGCAGCAGCATCGCCCGTTGAGACGTGCTCCTACAGGCCCGCAGGTGACACGCAGGTGCGCGGCACCAGCGCCGCCGCGGCGGGCGGCGGGGGTGTGGCGGCGGGGCAAAGAGGGGGAGAGCGGCGAGTGAAACGTGTGAGTGGCCATGGCCATGATACGCTGGGTTTGCGCAATCCAAGTGCGGGAGTGACAGACCGCACCCCGCTGTCTGTTTGCCTCTCTGGGTGCTCCTAGAAGGTACGCACCCCGCACCTCAAACCCACCGGCCTGCCGATCACCGAACCCATGCATGCGCCGTATGCGCGTAACCTGTCCGCAGTCGTGCACCCCTTCATGACAGTCGGGTCATCCCACCTGCCTGGGACCACGCAGTTCACCGCGGAGTACGTGACTCTCCCCATGCATGGCACCTGTGTCAGCAAATCTGGTGGAACACAGGTGAAGGCAGATTGGGCATACGATGCTGACGTGAGTCCGGGTGGTCTCCGGGAGTGGCCTGTATTTTGTTCGCTTTTGGGTGTCTGCTGAGGCGCAGTGCCGTGTAAGCCCTTGTGCCGTAGCTCTTTCACGGAGCTGAAACAGGCAGTGTTTGGTTGGATCATGACGCATGTTCATCAGGGCAGCGACGCAGTATGTGTGATCGGTGGTGCACGCATGGAGGCTGCACAGATGGCACCGCATGCAACATTGCAACGAGACGGCATCGAGGGGGGATGGCTGTGTGCTAAAGAGGCAGGCGAAGGACACAGGGGGTTGTCGCCTTCAGTGCTCCGTTGCGCATGTACCGTTCGGTCGGTGCATTTGCAATCAAGCCAGTGATAGCGTATCCATCCGCACCAATTCACGGGAAGAGCACCCGTCGTGATGGTTGAGAGAAAGGCAAACATACGGTAGCAAGACCGAGCATTGGCAGTGCAATGGCAGGATAAAGGCCTCGTGAGCGCCTGCGCAGCTGCTATTCGTACGAATGTCTACAGTGATGCGTCGCACTGTGGCGGGCCGGCGGTCAACAAGTAGGCCATGGGGCAGCACCTGTGCTGCAGTGGATGAGACGTCCCGCAGGGAGCCGTAGCCTGCATCTGCAGCAGCTTTGGCACTCCTGCGGCGCTGGAGGATGGCGCGCATGCGCTGGCGGCGCAGCTTGTCCACCTCCAGTTGGTCTTCAGCTGACGCTGGGATGCGCTCATCTGTGAGCACAGAGGTGACCTTCACTGTGCTGCCCTGGCTGTCGAAGTGGCTGCCGTGGTCCTGAGGGCTGCTGCCTGCGGATGTGGTGCCATGGAAAGCAGCCTGAGCTGGTTTGAGGCCTCGGATCCGAGTCGCTCGGGTCGATGGGTCCAGATCCTTGAGCTTGGCATTCATTTTTGAGCTGTACACTTGATTCTTCACATCCCTGCACCGAGGAAAGCACTGGACCAGGGATGTGCAGGTCGGGTGTAGGACTTCGAACGCTTGACCTGGCAACATGGCGAAGCAGTGGTTATTTTAGGACTGTCTGCAAGTGAATGATCCAATGGCATCACTGGTCATGTGAATGTGTTCTGCCTCTTTCTCGGCCGCTCGGTACAGCATTGCAAGTGCCCCTGCTGTGTTACACGGCAGCCATTGGACCCCAAGCCCTCAACATCCACTCAGCTGCATCAATAAGGCACTCAGGTAGCGCACCTGCGACAGCACTCCTCCATACACTCGCCAATGTCGGCCTCGATGTGCGTCAACTGCTCCTTGTAGGCATATCTTGCTTCCTTTATCCATTCCTGAGAAAGGAACTGATCAACGTTCATAGTTTTCAAACAGACACCGTAAACTTGAAACACGGCGAGCGGGCTCCGCGGATGAAATCAGCGATCGCAGAGGCCACTCGCTGCGCTACACCCCGGCACAAGTCTGCCTGCGTCTTCTCGGAGACCGCGGTCCGCAGATTTGGATCTCCTTAAAGCCCCAGGTTTCAATGTCCCGGGAAATTTAAGCACTGGTCAGGATAGTCCAGGCAAAAAATCTACTGGTATCGACGAGAGTGCGTGCGTGCGACGCCAGTTGTCGCCGACAAGAGCAGCAGCACAATGCCAGATCAGCTCTGCAGGAAACGACTATGAGCACACTCGCGTTGCGTTAAGAACGTAAGCGATGCGGTAGACTCGCCACGCTGATAGCGAGCTAGGTCTGCTGCCGAAGCTGTGGCATATTGCCATACACATACCGATTCAAGTCGCTATTTGCAGCGTAGCTGTCTCACTGACGGCTTTACTGTACAGATGTTCAGCATACTGCGAATCAACGTTTCGTGATGCACATGGCACATTGTCGCTTGTGGCTGACGCGTGTTTGTGCCAGCGCATATTGCATGCATTCAGTGGCGCCCTTCACCACGCTTTGCCATTAGCGCGAACAATGCGATCACCCACAACATCTTCTACAACCTCTCTGCAGACAAGACTACTCGATGCTCTGTCACAGTGCATCAACCATGGTCTTGGCAAAGCTGGGCATCGCGCATCCCAACAGATACAGCTGCACACGAATCTTTCGACGTTGCGTCTCCTGATATTGGGATACTGAAGGTGCGCTTATGTTTTGGTTAGTAACATTGTTGTCCCTGGAACATGGGTTGATCTGAATCGCCGATGTACGTGCTGCCTTGCCATCGTGCAGATCATTTCCGTTGCAACTTGATCGATATCGTGCGCGCTGCGCCCAGGAATGTACAGGTACTCGAACAATTGTATGACTGATGTACCAGACATTGTATTCGCAGATGAACGTAACGATAGACTCAAGCTCCACGGAAGAGACGGAATGCCCGATAACCCTTGAAGAGTATACGGAATCTGGTGATCAGCAACCTATACAGCTTCCACGATGCGGACACTCGTACAGTCGTGGGGGCGTGGCCATGCTCCTCACCAGATCTCGGCAGGCGCAAGGAAACGCGAAAGGGGGGCGTGCGCGCGACGTTAAAGTTCAGTGCCCGACCTGTAGAGCTATCGTGCGGCTGGAAGGTATCGGCGACTGCAAGGTCGATTTGCGAATCATTGAGTCAATTCGCAAGCGAGCGGCTGAGACCGCTTCGAAGAAGTCCCGATATCAACAAGGCAGATTTGCGGACCAGGCTGCTGCCGTTGCCAGCGATTCCAGTGAGTGTACGCACAACCAGCCTTGGTCCTTCAATGCGGTGCGTCTGGTCTTGCCAGTTTGCAGGGCTCATTCCCGACAGGGCAGCTGTTTGGATCATGCCCGTCTTTGTCTCCCGCGATGGTGGGTTGCTAGTGATACGGCAAACGACCAACACCATAAGCTGAACACATTCACATAGCGTTGCGCAGCATGCATGCCGCTGTGGCCTGTTGTACACTCTCCAGGCATTGATGCAGGGGGTGGACAGTTGTCAGGTACCAGCTGTTGTGACGAAACAGCGTGCAGAAGGACTTACTGAAGGTCAGCGTCATGAGAAACGCCAGATTCTATTCGTCGAAGTTTATAGGTGGGTTCATGAGGTGGTCAGACAGCTGGTGTGTGATGGAGACATCGCGGACACATGCCACACTCTAACGGATTACATTTTACTCAATCCCACCTGTTTCGTACTGGATTTCCTCACGACTCCAATTTTGGCCTTTGAGGTGATTCGGTCAACGTGGGCGGCGTTTGAGGTGTGTCCTGGGCCATGTATCGCCTCGGTGCAGGCTGCTGCGATTGACTCCCTCGTTGACTCATCATCGACAAGTGCTTGTGAAACAGGCCCACAAGCATAAGACACACCCACGCTGTGCCCATGGGGATGCTACCAGTGATTTTGTTCGTGTCGCAGCGCCAGCTACGACCGTCTCCCAGTCATTCGTGGAGATGCACGCCACGCGCATTTGTCCTCCCACCGGCTGCCACCCCCTCGGTGTTCCCTGCCCACAGCCACACAAACCTATGCGTGTTGGCACACCAGCGTTCCGCTCCTGATGTCTGCATCTCACTGTTGGCTGCATGCAGCATGCGACGTTTGAGCAGGCCGATGCCATTAGCGATGCCGCTCTCAAGTTTCACATCTCCGCCCTCAACAACATGCCGCCCGGTCCAGCACAACCCAACACTGATAACTCTTGGACAACTCACAAGCGAAGCCTGCGAGTCTACTTAGCAAGCCTGCTGCTTTTATGCTGTGAAGGCCTGTTCCCCGGAGTCCCCCTCAGCACCCTCAAGCCTATAGCCGCATCAATTATTGGTGCGCCCTGGCCTGCCACCCTCCATCTCACACCTCAACTCCGCGGCATGAACCCCACCTCTCCACAATGCCTAATGAATCAGCAACGATCTGCACCAGCGCTACCTGCTCCTGGCCCGTGCGCTGAATCCCCACTCAGAAGAGCCATTGTGGGTAGCCATGTGGAAGCTGCCTCGGGTGGCACGCCATCTTGGCTGAGTTGTCGTCCACCACATGAGCACCACACGACACCGCCTCTCCCGCTGGACTACACCGTCAGTTGCATCCTCACAAGACCCTCCAGCCCAGCTATAAGCACCTGCCGCCACGTGCGCTGCGCTGCGCTGTGGTCCATGCGGAGAGACACACCGGCTACCGCCGCGCAGCCCCACCCCCGTCCCGGCGTTCCGCACATGCACATGCGCATGTGCGCGCCGGCCGCGCTGCGTGCTGCGTGCTGCTTGCTGCGGTACACGCATGCTCTGAGCTGCTGCCCCATGCAGACGAAGGCCTGGAGCGCGTCTCCTCGAGCGAGCGGTGGTCGCACGGGTGGCTGCAGCCGCAGCACTTCTGTACGCTGGCCGCGTCCGGCATCCGCGCGACCGTCGTGTCCGGCAAGCTGCCCCTGCGGCGGCTCTTTCCGGAGGAAACCATCCCAGTCATGACCCCCATCATCGACGGCCTGACCGTCAAAGCGACCTCGCTGCTCCAGCCGGTGTATGGCGCCGACGCCGCCGCAAAAATCGCACGGCACGCGGCGGCCCTCATCGCCGAGCACCAAAGCTGGGACTCTGCGCTCATCCTCATGCACGGCGGCCCAGACTTGTCAGAGGTTATCGAGGCGGTGGTGGAGGTGCTGGTGCTCTCCGGCAACCTAGACGGCGACCCCGTGCCCCCCCCCTGGTCGCCGGTGCCTCATGCGCGGCCGCCAAGCAGTGACCTGGATCCGCCTCCGAAGCACCCGGCGAACGTCGGCCGCCAAGTGCGCGCGCTCACCGACTATGTACGTGACGTTTGTTCGAATCGCCCCTTCCGCGACGCCCGCCCCTGCACCCCCCGTGGCGGCGCACCCGCACAAGGCAACAGCAGCACCCCCCGCAGAGCACCCGGCGCCAGCACCTCCGAGCACTGCTCCGCCAGCGGCGGCGGGGCCCGGCATGCGCTCGGCGACACCCGCAACGCGCTCCTGGTCCACAAGTCACCCACCAGAGTTCCTCCAGGCGCCAGGGCCTCCATCACGCCGGAGGACCTATTCTCCCGGGCTAAACAAGCCGCTTGCGCCGGCATAGAAGATGACCAGGTGCACACGACGTACCCTGTGCCCCGCCCTGCCAATCACACCGGGTCGATCTCTACTCATTCACTCCGGCAGCACGCCAGGGGTCGGCAACCGGCAACAACCGGGGCCACCCGTCTTATCCTCCCCAAGGCAACGGACCTCAGCCTGTCAGGATCTTTCATGCAGCGTTGCTCCAGTGTGTGCCCTAGCGGACACCCTCAGGTGGCCATCGCCTGCCACTGTATAGCATCGATCCTCCGTACTGTGGAGCAGGGTACTCACCAAACGAGACAAGGGTTAGGCCTGTCGTTGCTGTTCCACCCAGGGTGTCCAGGCGGAAATGCTCCCAGGCCGTGCAGAATGTTCCAGCAGCTCCGTGTCGCGCCACCCGTCCGACACCACCGGCCCCGCACCGATGCCTTTGCAGCATGCTCACACCTTTGCTGCACTAATACCGAGCGTGCTATTGCTGCTCGCACGGGGCGCGCGGTCTCGTAGCCGATGCTGCTTGCATCATCTGGCGCTCCCTGGGTGCCAGTGGCTTGCTGCCCGCGTGCGAATGTGTCCGAGACGTAGGCGCTACTGTCAGTTTGCACACCAGCGCACGCCCCGCCCCGGATGCTACTCCCATGACTTGATGTGCCACAACGTGCAGAGTGACGGCGCCGGCCCGAGCGCCTCCGCATACCGCATCCCGCCCCCCAGCCCTATCCACAACCGAGGCTCGGTTCCTGTCCAAGCATCGACCTCGTCCGGCGCTGGTGCACCCGCAGAGCAGGGCATCCAGGTCGAGGGCATGCCGGCATCTGCAAACTATGTGCCGGTAGATGAGTGCACCGGGCATCAGATGCTGCATCCCGTGAGGATGGGGCAGCCGGTTTGCGCTCACTTCCAGAAGCACGGCTGGTGTGAGCTCGGCATGCATTGCGCCCTGGGCCACCCCGGCGGCCGCTCTGTGCGTTTTAATCTCGTTGGTTACCCGATTCGTCCTGGACAGAGGGTGCGTCTGCTGCTCCGGCGGTGCCACTGCCGCGTCTACGTGCTCCGTGCTGTGCATGCGTGCTCCGCGCCGTGCCTGCGTGCTCCGTGCTGTGCATGCGTGCTCCCCGCCGTGCCTGCGTGCTCCGTGCTGTGCATGCGTGCTCCCCGCCGTGCCTGCGTGCTCCGTGCTGTGCATGCGTGCT
>JAUMHO010000002.1:2127942-2168920 GCA_032360965.1 Ulva armoricana
CCCCGCCGTGCCTGCGTGCTCCGCGCCGGTCTACTGCACAGCGGGGCATCTGTCGCGGGAGACTTGGCTGGCTGCATGGTTGGCCGACGCCTCGGCGTTGCTGCGCGCTGACGCAGGGTGGTGGCATGTGGGACGTCAGCGCTCTCGGCGACCGCGATGCTGTGCTGGGTCGGGAGGCTCCACTGGTGTCGACCTCACCCGCTATGTGGATTATGGATGGACACGACCCGACCGGTATCTTGCATGGCTGTTCCCACGCGGGGCTGCCGTGTTCGTGCGACAGCTACATGTCTCCACGGGAGACTCACGACAGCAGGGCTGCTGTGTTGTTGCGCGAGCCAGGTGCTGTCTGGCAAGAGCAGGCATATGTAGGTTCGCAGAAGTATTGGCAGCCTGCTGCGGTGGTGGCTTGTGCGCCACCGTGCCCACCCACATCGCTGCCTTGGTGATGCCGCCTGCCCTGATCCGCTAGCATGCTGTCTCGCTGTGTTCATCTCTTACCTGCGGGTGCAGGTGTGCAAGTTCTTCATGGAGCATGGCCGCTGCAAGTTTGGCAGGAACTGCCGGTACAACCATCCCAACATAGCCTACATGCATGGCCCGATGGCAGGTACCGTGGTCACGAGTCTACCACCAGGTCCTCCACCAGGGCCGCCGAGGAAGGCCAAGCCGTGATGATACAGGTGGGTGGTGGGGTTGATCACCACTCCTGGGTGCAGTGCAAAGTGCCCCGTTTGTATGCACCTCGTTGGTTGTGCTGTACAGGGTCAGGACAGGAGAGGACAATTTATCAATAAGCAGCCTTATATGGCTTGCACGGATCTGCTGCGCCAGGGCAAGCTCATGTTGAGGTTGCCTTGCGATGTCCCATTTAGGGCTGCACCACGATGTACAGAAGAACGTTCCGATGCCGTACCATAAACGCCCGTGGTCCGATGTACATGTAGGCAAATGCTGTGCTTCCACACACCAGGTGCAGCGGTGTGTGGTGTGCACCTGCTGCTGGGCGCTGTTGAGTGGCAGCGTCAAGCTGCCCTCGGTTGGCGTATCGCGTGACATGATCTGGTGATCGAGCCGTTCACGGCATAGGAGGCATACTCAGAGAGGTGTTTCCACATGGGGCAGACGGGAAACTAGGCAGCGCAGATGGTGTGGTTGCCCGAGCTGATATTGATCGCTGTGCGGTCACAGGGTTCAAGGGTGAGGCGTCGGCCATTCCATGTGGGCATGTAATTGCTGAGGTGGGTCGGAAGAGACCGGGAGATGTGCCGTCCAGGGATGATCTATCCACACCGACTGACACGATACCCACTCGATGTAATAATATGAAACCCCCCGAGTGTGCGGGATGCGTGGCGCATGGGCCCTTCATCATGCCATGGTGTATGATATCCATGACAGCCTCGAGGCAGAACTGAACCGCCACACCTCTGCGGGGGTGTCAGGCAACGCCAGTGCTGGTACATGTGCATTGCTGAATTGAATCTCGTGAACGCATGCACATGTGCGCATTGCCTCCTGTGTGCTTTCGCTGCAGACAGCTGCTAGGGGTAGATGTGATGCAGCGAGATGTGAGTGGCTCGCATCTTGCAGGACTCCTGAGATGGAGCGCCCTTTATGAAGCCATGATCCGACGCCCTGAGGACTGAGGCAGCGTGTCGTGGTACTACATGGCTCTGAGTGTGAATGATTGACCCATCATTCTGTGCTGCGTGTAAACTCAGAGTGAGGTACAACTCTATGTCCTCGTCTCAGCCATACCTTGTACCCAGGTTTTCCAGTCCATTGCCACTACGATTCTCACATGAGCGCACACGTGCCACCGCGGTACGGTCACCAACACAGGCGCAGTGAACCTCATGGCAAGAAAATCAGAGTGAGTCTAATTCCTAGTCTGATTGCTAGGGGAACATAGATGACGTAGATAAGTCTGGTCGCCCGTCGCTCACACAATGTGCACTGTCAATATCACTCAGAGACGAGATTCATGCAGGGTGTCAAATGCCAAATGACGTGGAAAACCCGGTTACGATCTATGCCATGGTCCCCCCGTATTCTGCTGACATGCCAAGTCTCTCAGTATTGACAGAACAGCAAAGCTCCGTCGGCCCCTGGTTACCTGATCACCATGCTGCACTTGTCCCGGTATATCGAGCGGTCCAAACCGGGACGCACACGTTCCATTGAGGTAACTGGCTCCATGCAGAACGCTTTAATGTGAAGCCACGGGTCAGATGCAATCGCTCTTTCTATCTTCCCAAGTGCTCGAGGAAGGGTGTTCGTAATGGCGTACGCTTGGGCCCCGTGTGCACAGTGTTGACAACCTGTGGTGTTGTACGATCCCACAAAATCGTTTGGACACGATTGTTTATTTTCATTTTGTCATTCTATGAGCTGACTCCGCGCGACATCTGATCAAAGCTCGTGCTTTCTCCAGCCACGGCCGGCACGCGTCGTCCATCGACTTGTTCCGGCGCTTGTAGGTGCAGCTGATGCTCCACACGTGTATTCGGACAGTGAAAGCTCTGAAACGCAGTGATTGGAGGTTGTGTCAAGTACAAAATACCTGGCGGGGGAAACTAACGGGCGCATGGGTTAACAAGTTCAACACGGGCACAGGTATGCCGCCAAGTCTAATGCCAGCTTCGAAATTTTCGATTGCGTGCTTTGATGTGAGAGACGCGCACCTGTGTCATCCAGCGTCCACAATGACAACAGCGCAGCCGGGGGCGTCGTTTGTGTTGCTGCTCGCCAGAGACAGTGGCACGGAGATTGTGTTTTGCAACGAGGCTTTTGGCTGGTGCCGGGCTTTTGTCAAATCAGGTCATTATATGACTGCAATGTTGACATGCTTGAATGGCACGTAGCGCGATTGATAGGAAGCTTAAACAGCGAGAAGGTACAGGTTGTACGCCACAACGAACGCAAAACAAGAGCCACGCCGCGAAAGTTTTTGCTCAGTCAACAATGGCTTCTACAAAGCTAGTAGGGACGAGTAATGCGAAGGCGACAGGCAATCCAACTCGCAAGTCCAAAGGAAAGCTGAATCCCAACAAAAGCCCACCTCTGCCGGATCACCTAAAAAATAGCATCGGCGAAATTGAAGAATGTGAAACTCCTGTTCTTCCTGAGCATTTCGTTGTCGTTGATGACCTTCGCTATGTCCTACCATACCACTTTGATTTCCGTCTTCATGCCAAGAAACGGATGGTCGGGGTCCCCCTGGTTGACCTGTTCTCCACTGAGTTTCCGGTCCGTCCACGGTGCTTTCCCTTTTTTCGAAACTGCGCGTAGGCCTCCTGCGACGCCTGTGAATGTACATTGATCCTGACCCATGTGAACACGAGTTAGCCCAGGTATGGGAACTGTCACAGACCTCATCACCAGTGGCCACACAGCAAGGTCCAGGCGATGTTGCACATGAAACATCAGTACGTTTTTACTTCGAACGTCGCCATACGTATGGTCAGCCTCTGCGCAGTGTGCTGTATTGCTAGGAGCCTTCTTGGTCGAATGCGTGAGCACTTCAGACTCCTCCCCGTCAGTATGTTGCATTCAATCCTGAAGCTGCTGCTATCTACAGCAAGAGCAGGCAGCACAGGCATCAACTCGGTGCAGGTCCTACTATGAAGCTGCGTACGCAGATGGCCGGCTCCGAGTGGAAGGGGAGCTGGACGATAATGGCGGACTGCGCCCTGGCCAATGCTGCCGTCACTTTGTGCATCGGCATGAGCCTCCGGTGCCTTCCGGTACGCCTCTCACCACCTGCCAATCCCTGGCCAGGTGCAGCTTGTACAGACCATCGAGGTAGCAGGCTGGTGTGTCGTTCCCACCGTGTGTCGGTGTTCAATTCAGCAGACCTCCCAAATCCAATGTGATTGTTGGGAACTATTGACAGGTACAAGCCCCAACAATGATTGGTCAGATTAACCCTGCTGTGCGCCATTGGCTTCCAGGCTGTTCTGCCGCAGGACCAGTCTTCCGCTGACGCCAGCTGCCAGCATACAGTACAACAGACTCTCCCGTTGACCACCATGCGCTTGCAGCCCTGTCTGGTGCAGTGCCCCTCAACTGCAAGGCCCATCGCCATCCACCACTGCACCTGGCCACCATTCTGTCGCCATGCAGCTGCAGACCGGCATCACCTCGAACAGAGCCCACAGCTGTTGTGACAAGGCACCCATGCCGCCAGTTCATCAACCGCCGTCATTCCCACGCCAGCAGCTATGCTCTCATGTGTGCTCGTGGCCGTGCTGCAGCACCCGTGGAGGTCCTCGGCGTCACCCAGGGCATCGTCGCCGTGAACAAGCCAGCATGCATGCCCGTCCACGTCACCGGCCAGTACCGCAAGAACACAGTCGTCGGCGTGCTGGGTGCGCTGCGCCCCGACCTCGGCACGCTCGCGCCGGCCCACCGCCTCGACAAGCCCGTCTCCGGAGTGCTCCTGCTGACGACCACTGCTGCCGCTGCCGAAGCCGTGCGCTCCAAGATCACCGAGCACCTCGTGTCGAAGGAGTACGTCGCCCGTGTCCAAGGTCCGCCGGCTGCTGCCCGCCACACCACCACCGCGTGAGCTTGCTTGCACATGCGCAGTACACGTGCTGCGGTGCCGTGTGAAGGCAATTGGACAGCAGGCCTTGTTTGCGGACAGCAAAGTAGCCGGGTGGACAACCCCACACATGCAGCGCCTGTGCTGACCCGATCCTAGCATGTTTCGCACACTCAAACTGCTGTGCTTGTTGCCTCATGTGGACTACCATTGAGTTCCGTGTCCGGGCACTGACCCGATGGCCTGGCGGCGGACTTGTTGGATGGTCTCACCCGTTGTGCCAGTGCTTGCTTTCAGAAGCACGTGCGCAATGGTCCCGTGCCGTTTTTCCACAGCGAATCGCGATCGTGAGTTGATTCTGGAGCCAGTTTTGCCTGCTATGTCGGCTGCACCCCCGAGGGGGCCCAGCCAGTTCAACTCGGCGCGCATGCGGGTTCCACTCCCGGCCTGCCATGGCTGGCCTGCTCACGTAACTGAGCCGTGTTCCAAGGCATGCGACGCTGCCGATACGCCCTTGCACGCCCACAACTCTGCAACCTCACGCTCCTCCCGTGCCCCTTGGTGCCCGCGAACTCGCGGTGCCTGCAGGGATCTTTCCGTACTCAAGGGTCACCGTGAAGAGCCCCCTGCTGTGGGACCATCGCGTCAACAGAGGCAGTGCCGTCGGCTGCGCACCGGTGCCACCCGTCGCTCCTACCGGGACCGACGCTGTCACAGACGTCACCATCGAGCACACCGGGCCCATTCCTGACGCCGCAAAGTCAGCCGAGTCCGAGTTCCAGCTGCTGCGGGTGGACGCCGCGTCTGCCACGTCACTCGTGCGCTGCAGCCCGAGGACCGGGCGCAGCCACCAGCTGCGCATCCACCTCGCGCACCTCGGGTACCCCATCGCGAACGATCACGCGTACGGTGGCAGCCGTGGGGAGGCGCGGCCAGCGTTCGTGATGCGCCGTCCTGGGGAGTGCGCGGAGGAGCGGCGGGCGGCCGCGGCGGCTGCACCCACGTCGACGGCGGCAGCCGGTGGCGCATGTGCGGCCGATATGGTGGAGGTGCGGCAGCACGACAGCGCAGCTGATCGTGCCGGCGCGCTTGTTAGGGGGGCTGAGGCTGCCCTTGATTGCAAGGGTGGGAAGCGTGTCCGTGCGGGTTCGCAGGACGACGCGACAGCGGAGGGAGAAACGGCTCTTCCTGGCGCGGCGTCGCCTGCCCCCGTCCCTGGTGGGAATGCCGCCGGCGCAGCCACGGCCGCTCAAGGACAGCATCCCCCGCCTAAGGTCGCGCGTGTCGCATTGGGTGGCTCGGCTACCGATGATCAGGCTCGTAGTGAACTGCAGGTTTCGGGCGCAGTTGCGGCCGCAGGAGCCGGCGCGGCCGACGAGCATGCGCACAGGGGGGTCCTGATGATGGACGCTGGTAGTGCTGCGGCGGAGGCGGCGTGGGGCTCGCGATGTGATGCGCATGCTGCGCCGCAGCTTGTGCCGGAGGCCCGCCGTGACCCGCACTGCCAGCACTGCCCGCAGATGTGCCCCCGCGACTATCCCCTGGACCTGCAGCCGATGTGGCTGCATGCGCAGTCGTACACGAGCGACGCGTGGTCGTTCACCGCGCCGCTGCCCGGCTGGGCTGCGGAAGAGTTTGTTGTCGGCGGTACAGAAGCGCATGTGTAACGCATGGTGCAGACAGCAATGCAGGGGGGGGGGGGGGTATCGAGGCGAGGACGGGTTTAGCTGTGAGCATGCCTGAAGTGCCGCTTAAAAAAAAGTGCCGCCACACAGAAAGTTTCCCAGTGTCACCCCAGACCCAAACAAGGGTTGCCGCAGGCGGTGCTACGAGTGGGGCCGGATCGAGAATGCACGCTCAGTACGCTCAGGACTGTGGTGCCCAGCACGGTCGGCAGCCTGTGTGTGGCGCATGGCAGCCTGTGCGTGTGTGTGTGTGTGTGTTTACATCGAAGAGGGGCACGGTCACAGGTGCATCACGCAACAGCGTACAGGTCTCGAATCAGACCACCCTATCACACAACCTCTGCATACGTCCCTCCTGGACACTGTGTGTGTGTGTGTGTGTGTGTGTGTGTGTGTGTAGCGCATTCCTAGCCTAGATGCTCCCAGATGCAACAGGTGGGGCCACTGCAGGAGTGCTGGATGGATGCAACGTGATGGTGGTGCTTCTCTGCACAGCATGTGTCTGTGGGCATAGTGTTGCAGGCTCCTGCCACTGTTGGGTGAGGGCTCTTGCACGGCAGTTGGGTTGGGTGGGACCTGATCTATGAATGCTTCCCCTCTGCTGCGATCATCCTCCTGCACAGTGAGCTGTGAATGCCTACGTTGTGGTGGGGACTGATTAGCTGGCGGTTGTTTGCGCAGGCCCTTCCAGGTGGTGGCTTTGTGCTTCATCACTGTGCACAGTCCAGTTCCCATGTGGCACTGTGATAGTGAACAGTGGTGGAGGGGCGCCTGCATGCACAGGCCAATGGGCAGGAGCAACATCTCCCAGCTGATTGAGAAGCTGCCAGCTAGACAACCACAGGAGCTTGCTGCACCTGCTGGAATTCCTCCCATCCTGTTGTGTGGGACCTCCAGCTGGCCAGGTCATTTGTTCTGGCACAGTCATTTCTGGCAGTCCATGGCCACACAATGGCAATGAGCCTGGCCGCGCTAGTGTTACTACTGTCGCACATACTGTACTTGGGTAATGATTAGTTCGTTTTCACAGTCTGGTTACATACTTGGTTATGTCAGCTTTGCGGAGTGGAAACACAGGCACTCAGCTGTTACAAGCGCGAGGTATAGGTGCAGAGTTGTGCAGGTGGATTATGCAGGGGTTGTGCAAGGCATACGAGAGGCGAACGGTCCGTTGCTGACGGTATCGGTGACTGTGTCGTTGGCCAGGTGCTGGGGGAGGCGGGCAGACGTACAGCCTGCCTCTTCTGCAGCCGTTAATCCTTAACACAGTGACTCAAAACAAGGAGCAGACTCCGGAATGGCCAGTAAAGAGCGTTAACAATTTGCACGCGCTCGAGCGCAAAGCAGTCACAGCTGTAGGCTGGGATGCGATCAGCCGATCGTTGCTTCGGTTGCCTGCCTGCGTGAGGTAACGTATTTGCCGAAGCTGAACAAATGGGGTTTACCGGCTGCACTGGTTGTGTCGAACCCGACGTTTTTTGGGGTGATGAAGCAGTTAATTGTTAAATCAATTCGAGATACACAATGCGAGAAAACAAGCTTGTAATGCACGCCTACTGGCAGGTTCACATAGGAAAGTGCCGCCCTGCTTAACCGCCGGCTGCTCCACACACCGCGCCATTGTAACGCCAACACGGTCGGCAACAGATATTTCTCCATGAGCTACGCGACACAGTGGCTCGGCCATCACATGTGCAATCCACTGGTAGATTGTTTCTAGATCGTGACGTGCTTTCTTGCTGGCAGAAACACCTAAAATTTTACAAACCAGAACATACGCCAGGTCCCTACCAAAGCTGTTTGATCTTGTTCATGATAGCGAGAATGAAGTACGCATACTTTCATGCATGCAGCGGTGTCCCGAAGGAAGGAGGTAAACAGAAAATGCAACCGTGCACAAGCTGTTCTTATGGATGTAAGTAGCAACGATGACGGTCTACATCCAAGGTTGACCTGGCTGCATTGTATCTGCTTAAAATGACAAAGACAATGTATAGTGCGCCTGACATCACGCTCGTTCGTGACGTTCACCGGGTGCGAAGCAGGGCCGGTGACGCAGCAATTCATGTGCATGCGGGCACTCATGTGCATGCACAGGCCTTCGGAGACTAGCGGCCAAGAAGCGCTTCTTTTGCACGCTGCTCAGTCTGCAGATATGCCGAAAGCCCCAATAGATCTCTACAGTAGTACACTCATTGCAAAAACAACAAACCAGATAATGACACGCGCATCGTAGCAGGCCTCCCCTTCCGCTCTCGTGCTCGTGCGTGCACCTCCATTCTGCACCATCCTTGAGCCGACAGATATCTACCAATAATATTATGTTTCTGGCGAGGGCAAACAGTTTGGACAAGGTGCGCGGTCGTGCATGCGCTTGCTTACCGCTGGCGGAGACTTGAAACTACACAATTGCGGTCACGTCGCATCAAGCACGGTCAAGGACCTGCTCTAAGGTAATTCTGATAGTTAGTGAGCACAATTCTGGGCCCTAGCGATGATTTTGACATGCGTAGTCTTCAATTTCCTTTCCGTTGCGGCTTCGTGTTGACTCATGGATCCCCAAGAACGGTGGAATTGCTTTCAGCATCTCCTCTGATTTGCTTCCATTGGTATGAATGTGACCATATCTGCATGGTTTGGCTTGGTTGGAAGACCTGTTTTACGCGCTCCTTTCGTTGCACTGCCAATCTGCGAGAACTGTATCAAATGCGACAGACAGAATTCAAAGTCAAGTTTTTTACGACATAATTTGACAGCATCACCTCTTTTCAGAGCATGTCCCCCAGCTGCAATTGGTTTTGGTATGCACTTTTCAGCAGCTTGAATTTCCAACCAGGATTGCCGCGAACGTGGCCATTCGCTGTAAAATTGACAGAGGCGTCAGCTCGAATGCACTCAATGTCAGAAAATGTAGTAAATTTTCATCGTGTGGCTGAACGGAATACGGTACCAAATGTCGAAACCAACACCGGCGAACGAGCTGCTCCCAACTGATAGGTCGGACGTCTGCAGGAAGCAATCGAGGTCATCAAAGGGCAGCTCTATTTTTGGGTAGCACGTTCTTCTGATGCCGTTAGAGCAGCGGCTTCAGTGGGCCTGGTCCTTCAGATCGATTCAGAGCTGACATACGAGCCCTTTGCAACTGATTTCGGTCCTCTCCATCTTGGCTGCACTTACAGATTCTGCAACAAGTTGAACAGTATCTTACGGGTGGGTTTCACGACTGAGTGTTTCGTTGGGAGTGGTGAGATGTACAAGCTGATTGTGGTGATGTTTGCCATCCCATGTGCATGCAGGTGGCAGCCAAACAAAAGCAACCTGTCATTTTCGTTACCGGCAACCATGCACACAAGAAGGCCAACTCATCTGTTCTGCTTGGGGCATGGCTGGTCATTTACGGTGGCTTCTCAGCTGACGCAGCATATGAAGTGATTGGCGCTGCGGAGCCTTTCCTTGCTTTTCGTGATGCTTCTTGCGGGCCGTCCCAGTTCAACTTGACCGTCAAAGACTGCCTCCAGGTGCGCCTATATTCGAACTGATCACAGTGCATGAGTTCTGCTACATGTCAGTTGCAGACCTGTTGGAGCCTCTCGACCTTACAGCCAGTGCACATCGATGGGAAGAGCCTTTCCTAAGGGTTATGGTAAGCGCTGTTGTCAGCATTTCTCCAAAGTTTTTCCATTCTCAAGAGGCATCTGGACCTCAAAGCAGGGGTGTCAGGGTGCTTGATGGAAGGACTTTGCTCCAGACAGGCTACATGGAAATGCTGCTTTTCGACGGAAAATTGCACTGACCAATTCAACGCCATGTTGGTGCCCATTCGTCAACCAGTGTAATGTGCAGGGGCTGCAGCGCGCCAAGGACGTCGGGATTCTCGACTGGCACCTGCCAGAGTCAACGTTTGACCTCAAGAAGTATGAGCACTACGAGCAGGTCCTTAATGGTGACTTTAACTGGATCCTGCCTGGCAAGCTCCTTGCTTTCAGCGGCCCCACCAGCAGCAGCCGCGAGCACAGCGCCTACGGCACACTCGGGGTCCTTGACTATGTACCCATCTTTCGGCAGGAGGGCATCACCGCCGTCGTGCGCCTGAACAAATCGGTGCGCCTCCTCCCACCCCGACACCCAGACGTCCATGCGCTATGGCACTTGCCACATGCAGACACGATGCAACCAGTCGGAACAGTTTCCACATCACAGGCTGATGCAATGAAGAGGCTTTGGTACAGGCTGCGTAACAGCTGTGTTGACCAGGGAGGATGTTGTAGAGCTTGACTACCAGCAACCATCCAGATTTGCGTGGCTTTTTCCAGCAGCCTCCGTTGAGCGCTGGTGCAGCGGTTCAGTCAATGGGTACCTGGGTACAAGCATGGGATAGCGGAAGTCGAGATGCTCTCGCTCGCTGTCGTCTGCGCGTCGTGGAGTGCCCCCACGCTGCAATTCATGTATGCAAATCACTCACGCAGCTAATTCCAGTGCACAGCCGTGACCGAGGTGCATGTTGTGCAGCAATACGAGCGGCGGCTCTTCTCACAGGCGGGCCTGAACCACCATGACCTCTACTTCCCAGATGGCACCTGCCCCCCAGACAGCATCCTGACGGATTTCCTCTCTATCGCTGAGTCGGAGCGTGGCGCCCTCGCTATCCACTGCAAAGCTGGCCTCGGCCGCACCGGCACCCTCATCGGCTGCTACCTGATGAAACACTACGGCTTCACAGCGCCCGAGGTGCGTCGGCTGCGCCCTAACGTCAACCCATGCCCTGAATGCCTCTGCTGCTTCACCTGCCCAGAAACGTGTTGTTCGCAGCAACAGCTCATGACGGTGATGGTGGCCGTAGTTCTGGATCGCTTCACACGAAGGCATGTACAGGTGATTGCATACATCCGGCTGTGCCGCCCTGGCTCCATCCTCGGGCCGCAGCAGCGGTACCTCATCCACCAGGAGCCGCACATGCATGCGCTTGGCAGGCTGCGGCCACGCGCCACAGAGCGGCGGGCAGCCGCCCCGGCGCGCTGCTCAGCGACGACGACGGCGAGCTTCCGGACCCTCGCGCCAGCCCGCAGTGGAGTGCGGCGCTCCTCTTCGTCCACGATGGACTCCGCGGCTGTCGCGGCGATGGTGCGCACGGCACCGCGGCCGGAGGCTGAGCCACAGCACTCAGCGGCCTCGCTGCTGCCAGCGCACCCGGCCGCAAGCGGCCTCGTGCAGCCAGAGGCGGCGGCGGAGCGCCCTTCCACGCTGGCGGCGCGGCGAACATCCATTTCGAACACTGGCCGGACTAGCATGAGCAGGGCTGCCGGTGTTCGCTCAACGTCGCTGATCTCAGGTCGCTCCAAAGGCCACGCAAGCTCGATAGGTATTGAGGTCCCCTGTAGTCATACCGATGCCATGCTGATTCTCGCTGCATGCCGCAGTGTTGCAGCGTGTAGCACAGAGGGCCTTGTCAACTACTGGCATATACCAGGTTGACGTGGGTGCACAGGGCGTGTCTCTGTCATTCACACAAGACTTGCGTCAGGCCGTTTGTGTGATAGATGTATGCTGATGGGCTGCGGCCGGAGGCCAGTACGCAAGTGAATGAGCTGCTTGCACAAAGCTGTTAACAATGTGCAACCACGGTAGGCAGCAGTGACCACTTCCTGTATGCAGACTCACTCTCACGGAGGGACACGGAGCGGGAGCGGGAGTCTGGCGACCAGATTGCGCCGGCGTTCTCTCGCTTTGGCATCGGTGCGCGAGCCGAGCGAGATGAGGTTGCAGCAGCTCCGCAGGTCATGCGCACGCTCGCTCCAAACGGACAGCCGCGCAAGGTGATACACAAGAGCGCCGTCGAACGCATGTCGGCGTCTGTAGTAGCTGCCGCGGCAGCGCGCGCCACGGACTCTCGCCGGACATGCCCCCGGCGCTCGCAGAGCAAGGCCCTCGTCCCGGAGCCCCAGCCCGCGTCTGTCAAGGCAGTGGGAATGTTCCGGAATGCTTGAGTCTGTGCATTGTGCGCTGCATGTGTGAGCCTTTTGTTGTAGGCACAGGTTGAAGATGTACTTGGGGATAGCCCCCAGGCATGGCCAGAGCTGTGGTGGTGAGGCGGGGGTGAGGGGGCTGCTTTTGGTGAGGGGCTGGCCCCGTGAGAGTGCGTGCGGATCCATAGACACTAGTGCAGCGCCTGTGGTAGAGGGCTTCAAATAAGAGGTGGTGTGGGCATCACCTGTAGCGTAGAGATGGTCGCAGAACCGACAGAGGCATACATCTTGACATGGGCTGATGGGTGGGTATCCTGGAGGGCGCCGAGTGACGTCGCATAAGAACAGAAGGGGGGGGAGGGGGGAATCAGCACTGCATCTGCTGCAGCGGCAGCGTGCTGGTACAGCCAAACTGAGTGCACAAACTGTTTGACCAGTATAGACTTGTGTCAGCATGATATCGTAGGCATCAGTATACTTTTGTACAGGGCTGACTGCACAAAACCGCTGCAGATCGATGGTCCTTGCGGCATGTGTAACCGAGTGTTTTGCGAGGATTTGGCTTGCCTGACGGTTGAAGTGTTGGTATGGGCTGTAGGTTGTTGGGTGCAAGTGGTACCATTCCGCAGATGGTTTAGTCACATGATACCTGCCACGATAGCATGCAGACGATGGTGTAGGACACTCTTCCGCTAACATCGGCTCTGGTGCACATGTTAGTTGCCCCGTGCTGACATACATCATCGGACAAAGCTGCCTGTCACATTTGGAGGTACTTCATAAAGTCTGGCTTGTCTATGGGCATAGGTGTACGCTTGAATGGTGCTATATACAGGTAGTACTAAAGCAAGACAATGTGATTGTGAAACCCTGCTGAGCTTCACATCATGCCTTGAGACGTGCTTGCGTAAGCTGCAGGCAAGGTCGTGAAACGGCAGCAAAGTCTCGACATTTCGGCGTGCAGGGCCAACACGGAAACATGCCTGGTGCAACTGTTGGACAAAAGTAAACGCTCCGTTGCCCATATGTCACAACTCATCGCGCACTCTTTACATTGTACGGTGCGTTGACTTTGAGCTGTGACACGACTGCAGTTGCGGGGACAAGGGAACTGGTTTGTTGTGAGTCACGTTTTCCATATTGGTAGTGAAACATAGCTACTGGGCTTTCATAAAACAAAAAATTAATATGAAAAGTTTTGTGTATCCATTCGTCGCGGTAATCGGTAGCGCGCAGCTGCTTGGCTCCGGCATGGCCCAGGTACTTTGCAATGAATGTCACAATCTTGTGGAATCTCGTCTGCCGCACGTTGATCAACGAGAACAATGTAAGATTCTGCTCCTGTAGCTACACATTTTCTGAGCTGTGTGCAGGCCTGCTCAAGTGTGGTGAGCATTGCGCAAAGTTCTAACCTGTCAACGTTGCTTGCGGGAGTACAGTCGCTAGAGGTATGCTCAGGCTTCCATGATTTGAAATCAACATAAAATAGCTTCATTTCAAGGCTTTACGCCTTGCTGGGCCTGTGTGCCATTACTGTTGCTGAGGGCTTGCAACTCGCTGACGTACAGCGGCATGCGAAACTATGCACACATGAAGCTGTAGAACTTAAACAGCTTAGGTTAACGCTAAACTGCTTGTTCATTTTGCTTTCGGTAAGTTTCTGTGCATGATAACGTTGGCCTGATATACCTCACGTTCGTGTTTCGGCTAGCAAACGGTGTTGCCATGCGCTCTTTCAAAGCTACCTCTTAGCACTGAAATGACACGTGTGAATACTTAGGGTCACATTTGTGTACCCGTCCATTGTTAGGTGTTCATGTGTTGCTTGCTGCCGCGAAATAGTTGACAAAACAAGCTCCACGATTGCGACGTGCCCTTCAACGCTTCTATGAACCAACGGGCCAGCGTTGGCGCAGCAGCACGTAATGCTATTCATAAATCCTACATTGTGGGTGCCGCTGAAGAACGTGCAACGTATTCAGAGCGCTACACGAACACGTCCGCTCCTCCCTGCACTGCCCCAACATCCACCTTGCCGTCAAGCACAGCTTCGGAGGAATCTGGTCAAATAGCATATCGACTCGGACTCTACAACAGTTTTTCCTGCTGATTCCGATACGAATTAGTTCTAGAGTATCCTATACGAGTTGCCCAATGCGTTTGTTGCAGACATGTCTTCTGTTCACGTGCAACCGAGCTAAGCAGACCAGGCAGTGCGTCATTCAGTATGCCTCGTGGCAGGGGCATGTAGGTGCTTGGTCATCGTGGTGCAGTGTTGCTCTCACCTCCTCACTGTCAACTCTGGCACCCATGCCAGCCTTCGACTGTCCAGATGGAAACTAGTTCTCTCCGGTGCAGGGCAGTCCGGAAGCAGGCCTCTTCTTAACAGCGCTGCAAGCACCGTTCCCATTCCCTTCGCAGTTTACCGTCTTTGCTCCAAATGACGCTGCGTTCGAGCAATCGTTGCCTGGAGGCCTCCCCTCTACAGAAGTCCTTGGTGGGGTATGCTCTCACTGCGCACACCCACCTTTTTCATTGTTCCCTCCTCATGAACCGCGTTCTATCCCACACACCCTCATTCCAACATTGGCCGATCGTGCCCCAGCAGCACGTCAATGCCATCGCCTCGCAAGACGAGGCTAGAAACACCGAGTCTCCCATGCATGCTGGCGTTCCTGCCTCACCGATCTCTCATGTGCCACGCTGTGCAAATATTGATGCGCTTTCTGCTGTAACATGCCTTATAGGACCAATGTGGTGTCATCTTTTCGCGCGCGTCCACTGGGGTGCATCCCTGCAAATTCATCCCCAAAAGGTCGGATATGCTGGCTTTGGAAGGCCTGGTAACATAACACCGAGTGAATGCATGGTGTCTGGTTGCACTGTGCGACCTCCTGCTGCACCCCACCCACTTCACGCTCCGCTGCAGCCCAGGTTGTTTACTCCTCCCAATTGTTGCGCGACACCGTTGTGCGGTTTCGTTCAGGTGCTGGTCAACCACGTCCTCTTCGCAGAGGAGTCGTCGGCGGAGCTGGCAGCGCAGGTCGCTGCGGCAGCTCCTGCACCAGTCGTCAAGGCCACCGTCGGCGGGGACTCGCTCTCCATCACCGCGGACGCCGCCGGAACGCTCTTCCTCGCCCTTGTCGGCTCCACCGCGCCCGCCGCAAGGATCGTCACCCCTGACGTCGACACCTGCGCCGGCACCATCCACATCATTGACGCCGTCATACTGCCCTCTGACCTCGTCGCCACTGCGCCGGCGCCGGTCCTGCCGCCGGCCCCGGCACCAGCCGTGCCTCCGGCAGTGGCGCCCGTGGCACCGGCCGTTGTGGCGGCACCAGCCGTGCCTCCGGCAGTGGCGCCCGTGGCACCGGCCGTTGTGGCGGCACCAGCGCCAGTTTCCGCGCTGGCACCGGCACCCGCGATCGTTGCTCCCGCCCCGGCGCCCGCACCCACAGCGCGTAATCTGACAGTCGAGCCCGCGGCAGTTGGGCCAGCAGTGGGGCCAGCGCCAGCGCAGGTGAGTGGCCCACCGACATCTGCTCTGCTGGCAAAACATCTGCAAGCGGCATTCCCTCAAGAACGCATCTTGTGTACCACTCATGTCAACACCAGAGGACCACCAGGGATGTTGTGGTTGTGAATTGTGGCAGCACAGTGTTGCACGTCACAGTTAGGAGCTGTCTGTACTCTTTGATACTGTGGAGTATGCGATTCCGCTTATGCAAGGTTGTGAAGCAGATGGTGTGTGGTGTGCCGCGGGCGCCTCGGTTTCTGACCCTGGGCCACAGGCATCCCAGTCAAGGGGAACTCACACAATCAGTCACAGCTGTGTGGACATGGATGATTTGCAGGAAACGTGTGCCCCTGTGGCAGAGGTCGTGGTTGATGCCGGACTTACACGGCTGCAAGCTCTCCTGAAAGCCATTGTGGTGTGCTGACCTCTCTCAGTGGCAGGTTGTGTCTTTATCCCATGGTCATAGGGCGTGCACGTATTAGGGTGCGTGTTTCACGCGCGCAGGCGGGGTCCTGGGCTTGTTGCAGAAATTTGTGCAGAGTGGCAACTTGTTCAGTGCCTTGCCTCTCTTGTGGTGGTTGTGGCAGCCTTGCTCAGAACAATGTCTCAGGCCAGACAATGCCAAGTTCACTGTCAAACCAAAACTAACTCCCCTAGATTGGTGTTCGAATTTTTTCACTGAGACAGGGCAGGCTTCGATCTCTCACTGTGGTATTGTTGGAGATCATGTGCAGGACTACCCACCAGCAGCTGTTGTGGAAGCAGGCGTGGCTTCAACTGAGCCAACAGCTCAGCAGTTTACCATCTTTGCTCCTGAAGATGACGCGCTAAAGACCGTGTTGCCTGGCTACACTGGCCCCGTGAAGTCACTGGAGGTGTGCTGTTTTGCTGGACACATGTGCCTAGTATACGTCGCAATATCATGTGCGGTACAGAACAGCACAGCATGTTGTCGCACAAAAGAGACTGTTTTCCCGCTGCGACTACGGAACGGATGGTATCCGCGAGAGGGCAAGGGTAACACATGCGTAGCGCTGTCATCCCGCCTGGTGTATCAAGTTGCTTCACACGCCCGTATCCAGGGCTGACGCAATCCCCAATCAGATTGTGTTTTGTGTTGTAGGTGCTCTCGAACCATATTGTCTTGGGCGCATTGGACTCGGCGACCCTGCTGGCAGAAGTTCAGCAAGCCGGCGTGTCTGGCCTTGCCCTACCGACTCTTGGCACTGCTCGCCTTGTCCTTACGACGGACGGGCTGAGCATAAGTATTCTGCCAGAGGGATCTTCCCCAACAACGGCGCCTGCCGTGATCCAGGAGGCCGATTTTATAGCCTGCGGGGGCGTGCTTCACACTATAGATTCCGTACTAACTGAAGGAGACAAACCCGTTCCTGGTGCGCACACAGTACCTGCAAGTACTTGTCAGCGTACGTGGCGCGTTGTGCTGCTGGGTATGTGCGCTTGAGGGAAATTTCTTAATGCGCGGGTCCAGTACAGCTTCCTACCACCATCTGGTCCGATGTTACAATCGAACTTCGAACCACTTAGGCGGTTCAACCGGTCGCGACGGCCGCAACGGCCGCGTTCATCACCGAACCCACCCATGGATAATCCGCTGTGATCCTTTGTGACAGTATTTTGCGCGCGCTTTGCTGCGGCCGGCCTTCCGCATGCGCAGACTTCATGACCAGTTTACCGCGGCCGGCATCCAAGCGCATGGCCCTTTGCGATGCGTTCACAACCGTCTGGCATGCAGGGCCGCTGGCAGGCTTGAGCACTCCCAACATAGTCGAGTTTCCCGAAGAAGCACCATTCCCAGCGGACGACCTGGCACTGGCGCCAGCCGCTGACGTCCGGGCAGAGGACTCGAACGCTGCGCATTCCCAACGCCTTGGACACGCGATGGCATGTATTGTGGCAGCAACTGTCAGCATTGCTGTCACAACCTGCCTCTGACAATGCACCAGTGATGGGCGCCATGCTCCTGAGAGGCTTTTGAAGTATCTGTCCGATACACCACCATGACACGTCTCCCTCCACTGTCTGCGGCATGCCCCCATCTCCTGCAAAGACTGCTGCTACGTAGTACACAACCTTCGACTGCCTGTCTCGGAGAGTTCCCTGTCGCACAGAGGTCTGCAGGTTGGGGGTCTGCAGCCGGGGCAAGATGCAGAGGTGTCACTAGGTGCCAGCGGAATAACGCATGCATGACAAGGAATGTTTGGTAGCATGCCCGCAGCGGGGGTGCCACGGAGTTGCGGTCGGCGATGGTGATGGCTGCCCGGTGCGGTTGCAGGCGTTTGCCGCCCCGCACCACCACAGCCTGCAGCCTTGCCCTACAGCCGAGGATTAGCCGGTAGACATAGTCCGAGCCGGGAGGTAGCGAGATGAGTATTGTGGCTGGTGAGCGCTCGTCACTGGGACTCTATATCACTAGCTAGCAGTGCAGAATGTCAGATGCCGAGCTGTTCGTGGCGGCCACTTGATGCTGTCAGCTCCACACAGCTTGGGCAACTGTTTGTTGGGCCACAGGGTGTAGCGTCCGGGACCGCTGCGGAGCCACGCCACACGCCGGCTGCTGAGGCAGCGCCGGCGGGGATGGCCCCTTTGACTTTACTTTGTACAAAGCAGAGGGGTTGCTGTCTGTGCTGGGAGACCCTTTGGATCCACTGCGTGCGTGTGCGACCACCTCTGGCCCAGGTCACCCCAGGTAGCTGCCAGTACTCCTGGCCGGAAGAATCAATGATATGGTGGCAATGAAGCGCCGCTGGCGTACTGGTCAGGTGGCGTGTGCATAGTCGGGCTTGGACAGCACGATCTGCAGTGTGGGTGACACAGGGCAGCCTTCGTGTGCCAGCTTCAGTGTCACTGACTCGCCGTGGCCTGCTCTGGAATTCCCTGTAACTGTAACACGTGCCAAAATGGTAAGGCGTATTAGGCATTCATGACAGTGACTGGGACTCTCTGTGACAGTGCTTGTGTTATGGAACGTTGTTCAGTCCTGACAAACTGAGGCTGTCTGGGTGTCACACTGGCCTGAGTGTGGTCGTCTGGCCCATCATAGGGTACTGCATCTGTTTTCAGGGTGATTTACAAGTCCATGTCCCGGTTTGCTACTGGGGACCGCCTTACCTCGTAACTATGTTTTCCATACTGTTACAGCTCGTGGGCTCTGTGCTGTGGATGTGCGCTGCCTGGCTGATACTGCTATGCTGTGGAGGGCCGCCCTGTTGATGACGTGGTGGGGGCCACTACATAGCTCTAGTTCAGAAGGCCGCATTTCACTGTGGTATGCTTCCGGCACGGGTGGTGCGGGCCGCAGTGTGGAAGTATACAGTGAAGTAGCAGCGTTTGCGTGAGACTTGGCGGCTCGTGTATCATGATGACGCGCCTCTCTGAGGCTGTGCAATAGAGCGGCCAGGACACTCGGGGTCCGGCACTGTGCATGCAGTGTTGTGTCGGGTCTTAGAGCGGCCAGAACACTCGGGGTCCGGCACTGTGCATGGAGTGTTGTGTTGGGTTTTGGTGCGCAACGCGTCGCTGATTTCGAACGGCCAAACCAGCTCGCGGTAGCCGTTGTATGCGGACGCGTCCTCGGGGACCCCTGCCTTGGCCACGTGAATTCATGGCCACATTGATTTCGTGATGCATGTGATCATGGGGACCATCGCGCTGCTCGGGACCCGTAGCCGCTGCTCGTCCTCTGCCACTTGAAAGTCTTCTGGACAGACGTATCCTTTGAGCCACGGTGAGGCGAGCGGCGGTTGTGCCACTATCAGCAAATACACGACACGTAGCACAGTTTCTGGGTGCAACTGTGATGTATGTGGTCGAGAAATAGATGCCGGTGGCTGTGGAGGAGGTGAAGGTACGCCCTCGTGAGGGGGGATGGACACTCGGCTCGATGCCACGTCCACCGGTAGCACAGACACCCTGGGCTCCCTCGTGAGACTAGTACTGAGCATGCCAACGCCCCAGCATGTGGCGATGATGATCCTCTGCCTTGTAACGAGGGGACCAGCTTTATTTGTCCGCCCGTACCAGCAAGGGTGTTGTGGCTGATGCCCGTTTGGGTTTGGCGTGATGCCCGATTCCCACTTAAATTTTTTTACAGGTAGGAGGAGATGACATGTTAGGTGAAAAGGAGGGATACGAGGATGAGGTCTCCCTGCATATGAGCTGGGCTTTGGTGTGTGTCTCGTGCACTGACGACACGGCATGAGTGTTGGGAGGTTGAGGCAGTTTTTTCCGGGTCTCGCCCCAAATATTTGTCCAGACAAATAACAGAATTCTCCATCACACTATCATGCTTGCCATCACAGAGCCGTGCAGGCGCCACGCCAGCACAACAGGACGAATTCCATACCCAGTCAGATCTAGATAGGCCGGTCTGCACACATTGCTTACTACCGAGCATAGCCATACAGCAGAGTCATACGCGGGGACTTGTCCCCGCTCCCATTCATCATCATGAAAACTGACCCACAACAAGTTCTCATCTGTGCCTGGTGCGATGGGTTCAACCGCGATCAGAGACAGGTGGCAAGCCGACGGATTCTGCAATTGGAACGTGGCCACAAACATGAGCAGCGGGAGCGGCACCATTGTACTCGCATCTGGCTCACGATCTGATGCCCAGCCCGCTGGCTTGAAGGTCAGTATGTAGGGGCAGTGCAGGTAGCAGACGGCTGGGCAGCAGGTACTTGTAGGATAAAGAAGACAGGCGCACGCTGGGAGGAACGAGTGAAATGTCGATAATGGTCCAGCCAGATCCTGGAAGGGGACATACACCCAACAGGCATGCTTGCCACACACACAATTGAAGGTGCTGGTGGATGAGGGTCATGTCGGATAGCCATCTACCCAGTATGAACATACAAGATTTCGGTGGCACTGGCCACAATCAGCAGGTGTCCTGCTTAGCAGGACTGGGAGCCGCATGAAGACCAGAGACTTGCATTTCGGAGCACACGCTCGCGCAACGCCCCCATAACATCGCCACATGGACATACTGTACCTAATGCTTTCCACATTTGATCATCTCTGCCTTCTGATTCGTTGGATCGACCACTGCAGCATGGCCCGCAGAGCACCGGAGTAGCAGGTTGGGCACACATGATGGCCCCCGCCAAAGTTCTTCGGTTAAATGCATATATCATTTTTTCCTACAGCTTAAGCGTTGCTGCCTTGTCAAGGGTTTCCTTGTTGCATGGCTTGTGTAAATCAAAACTGGCACAGCACCAACCTGCACCAGGACAGACGCACAGGAACCAAAAAGTGAACGCATCGCTGTTAAATATATGAATCACAACCTTGCAGCTGCCATCCGGTCACTGACGGCTTTCCGTATGATGCTGCAGAGAGCGCGAAAGCTCGAAACGACAGCACCGCATTGTGGCGCCTCGTTTCTCACCTGACAGCCAACAGGCTGTACTAATTAGCTGCAGATCCCCCATTTCGAATTTCCCTGCCACGTCCAGCTGTGAAGACAGCCTTGGTGGCACACGCAAGCACAAGGGAGCGTGTGTGCGTACAACGTTGAATTTGGGGGTTATTAGACTGTCAGGAGTACACCCTGGACGGTCATGACTCATGTCCGCGGCAAGGTTTGCAGGAAGCTCTTGATCCTGATCCCTCCCCTGCGGCAGCCACTGCCATGCATGCACGCACGGGTGCTCCCTGCCTGAGATCAGGCGTTCCGACCTAATCCACGGTACAAGCGCACAGCCCCCCGCCTCCCACCCTCCACAGGCTGCCCGCGGAAGGGTCGTAGAGACCGATAACAAAGCGAAACGTGTGCGGAGCTGCGCTGCTCGGCAGGTGTTGAGGGGACGGCTGGGTGGCGCAGACGCTGCGTGCTACCGATGCGGATGGCCGCTGTGCGAAGCGTATCATGACGTGTGCCTGTCACAGATACCGCACACCCACTGTGGTGACTAGCCCCATCCTTCAGCAACTTTGTGATGAGCATTGGAAGGTCGACACTCTGATGCCGTAGGTGTGCATGGGTCAGCCGCTGAGGGACAGTGATGAACGCTGTAATGCTCCAGCAGTGACACCTCCACTGTGATGTACCCGTGTCTGCCGGTTTCTCGTGCTGGAAGGAGCTTCGTTACGGGAACTGTGCTCGCGGAAACGGTGCGCCAGATAGCGTCGCGTCTCCGCAGCAGCGCCCGTCTGTGTCGGAGGTGCTGCGCGTTGCGCACGCCGAAGCGTGCATGCATGGCAAGAATGGAAGAGGCAGGGTCTCCGGACACCCGGCGCCAACGTGCGGGACGGTGCTGCGAAGACACAGGCCTGGACTCTGGTGTTGCCATGACACAGGTCTAAAAGAACTGGCTAGATCACATCGTGCCGTGCACGGCACGACCGCGGTGGTGCAGGGGTGTGGCTGTTGGGGGTGTCTTCACTGCGGCGACCAGGCCGCCATATGCTATGCCGTATGCATGCGTAGCCACATGCCTCACACTCCAGTGTACTTGCAAACGACCAACATTGTGTGATGTGACAACCAGATGCAGGCGGCAATCGGGACTGTGGCCAGCCCCGCCAATGTGGTATGGACGAGAAGCAGCAGGCAAGCAGAGCCATGCTGGCGTTGGAGACGATGCGCAGCCAGTGCGGCACAGGGCAGCGCGCTCATGGCCATGGACGTGCGCGACAGGTGTGAAGTGTCTTTCTGACCCTCGGCACGCAACCGGGGCACCGCAGGCATGCGGACGTGTAGCCACTGTGGGTGCCGGCCGAGCCCCGGCACTTGCGCGTATGCATTCATGCCATGCGTTCGCCGCTGCGGACACCAGCCACGGGCCGGTGGCGCCGCGGAGGTGGCGGTGTGGCTGCGGCAGCGTCGCGGTGTCCTGTGCGCACCGTGTGTCCTGTGCGCCATGCATACGGCGGGCTGGGCGCACCAGCAGATGAGGCGCCACACGGAGCTCCTCTCCTCCGGTGAGTGTGGTGTAGGGGCAGATATGGTATGTGGGGGCCCAGTGCCGAGCCTGAGTGCGGCACAGAGGTCGGGATACAACCACAATAAAGACCCGGCAGCGGCAAGGGGGTCGCACACATGTCAGCACTAGCACAGGGTACCGGGAAGCGTACAACAGCCACCTGAAGCGCGTCGCCTGACAAGCCGGGCCTGGGGGTCATCAGCGGATGCGTGTCATGCATGTCTTCCAGGCATGGTGCTCGGATGCGTGTCATGCATGTCTTCCAGGCATGGTGCTAGCCGGACGTGGACAAGCCCAGCCCCGTTTGGGGACATCTGCTGTGCTCGTGACGGCGATACACATGCATGACCACAATGCATGTCCGAGCATGACGGTCGTTGGTACTGCCAGTGTGTGGCCGATGCAGTGTGATGCGGGGGCCATGGGTACAGACAAACGGGGCTATGGGCTCTCCAGCTCTGTGGGCTGCTGTGCATGAGCACAGTGTCCAGCATGTGGGCAACGTATGACAGTTTGGCGGGAGAGAGACACCCGTTGGCACTGTGCGACAGATGCATGCGGCAGGCGAGGTGTGGCATGGGCCGGCCAGATGGTGCAGCGTGCTGGAGGGTTGCGGCAGAAGTGGCGGGGGCTGCTGGCCTCAGGGGCTTCCAACACAGGGCGTGCGGCAGGCCGAGGTGGCGGCCAGGGGCGGGGTGTTTGTGCGGGGCCCCGGTGGAGGGGCTGACGACAGGAAGGGGGGAATGGGAGGTGCAGCAAAAGGAGGCCTGCTCCTTTGCGCCAGCACTGCTCCTTTGCGCCAGCACAGTGGATTCCCAGGAGTTCACTCAACCGAGTGCTAGCCCTGCCCGTCAGGCTTCAGTTTCTATCACTGATGGGACCACCTGTTTTCCAGGTGGTATGAGCACATCACGTATGCATGTGCGCGATGTATAGGTTATATAATCACAATTTACTTATATGCTTTCTACATGCATGCGAGTGGCCTCCCTGGACCGTGACCAACAAATGCAGACTCTTCCATGACCTTGGTCCACTTTGTGGGTTTGCCCTTGTACTCTTTTGTAACTACTTACAAATGCAGACTGACCAATGTCGGAGCCATAATACCTGCTCCTGGCCAAAAAGTCCACAGCACGCTATCGGATCGCTAGATGGGTAAATTAAGTTTGAGTTCAAGGCATTTTGGTTATTGCGGGCTCCGCAAAGTTCGGATTTGTTCGACGCCAGCTGCGCTGCGCTTTCAAACGTGATTGCGGACTGACAGCCTCTTGTTGCGCAGGCCCATCCTATGGACGCCGCCTGCATGCATTCAGGAAGTATATAAGTAATTGTAAATTGTGGTTGTAAAAACTATACATCGCGCAAACAGCGGCATGATACGGTCCTACCACCTCGGGCCTCCCGCTCCCCCGGTACCTCGCGCGCGCCCCCGAAAAGCCCTTAAAAAATACTAGTCGGTGGCGGAGGCGATCCCATCAGAACTCGCAACTGAAACCTGGTTGGGCAGGATTAGTACTGGACTGAGTGATCTCCTGGGAATGCCCTGTGCTGTATCGCCTTTTGCTGCACCTCCCGTCCCCCCTTCCGTCGTCGGCCCCTCCACCGGGGCTCCGCACAAACACCTCTGCTGTGGGCACCAGGGAGGGCAAAGCATGCAGTCCGGCCAAGGGCCAGCTGCGGGGCACCACCGCAGCAACGGCGTACTGCAAGACCTCGCGGTGGGGCTGCTCCATGATGTTGGCCAGGTTGCTTTCGGCGGGGTCCTTGCCTGTGCGTGCAACATACCACGGACCCAAGTTGTGCTAAAACACTGCCATCCACCACGCTGCAGAAAATGCGTGGGATCAACTGAACATGCTTGATGTGCATGTTGCACTCATTTGAGATCATGGCAATCGCATGAATGTGCATTTGCTCACCTTAAGCTACATTGACTGGCTGAGTTATGCAAACGTTCATTGCAGAAGTTGTGTGCATTCGTGATCCTTGGAGATCTTCTGGCAAATGCATCCCTGTAGGTGCGCCAACAAGAAGGCCTGCTCGCCTGCGTTCAGCTGAATTCAGGCATCCGATATTAAGATACGATATTGCAGCAGCAATGTGATCGTAGTTAGAGAAGGTGTGTACAGAAGGATCTCGGTGCAACGTTGTGCACTGTGTAAATAGTCTTGATAGCCTGGTCGAATGACCGCAGTCAGCCTGAATAGTCGGCACTAGATGCATGTCTAAGTGTCTAGAGGTATGCCCAGACTGGCACACTATGCATGGGACTGGCGTCCATGCATTCATCATAACATCCGAGTCCCCAATAACTCAATCCAACAGGTTGGATATGGTGTATCAATCTACGCAGTTGTGATCAAGCTGAAGTACTGTATGTGCAGATGACTGATACCAATGTTACATGCTGCCAGGGCCCACCCTGTCAGGCTGGCATGCACGTTAGCAGAACACCAAAGGAGGATGCCCGGCGCCACTGCAATGAGGTGGACAAGTCGAAATTCAGGTCTCCTTCGTGCTGCAGCGTGCGCTCCACCCGAATTGAGGGGTAGCATGCTGCAGTGGCCGTGTACATGCCGCGTTTGGGCCCATGCATGGCGCCACCACATGGCCCCCCATGGCCCCAGCACATTGTGCACCTTTCAAAAGACTAAGCAAGGATCAGGTGGTGGTTCGCCAGTGGGGCTGCTGTGGCTGATGCCCGATTCGGCCTAGGCCTGTGACTGGGGGTGTTTCCTCGATCCTCCTTATCTTATTATATTTTGGCCTTTGTGGTGTTGTGCATATGCTCATACTAACCAACGGTTGCGAACACAGGGGAGCCCAGATGCAAGGTTGAGGCATGGACATCTTGTTATCGAGTTAACGCCATGTCCATACGTCAGCCTTGCGTCTGGAGTTCCCGCATTAAGAGATCTCATGGCCGTGCACATGCACCTATTGAGCAGCTCGAGGCCTATGGTTTTTGCGGTGTGGAGAATCGTACGTACACCATGGCTAGCGAATGTGCACGGTAGCAAGATGACGTCTCAGCTGGCGCCTCGCTCAACATCGATATGCTTTCGATACCGGGTCTGAGGTGTTAGTGTCCCCGGCCGGGAGGCACCTTGGCGGACACACGTACTGTGAGGGCCATGTAAGAGGGATGCCACAGGGGGCCCTTTTTGGGCGGCAAACGAACTGCAGATTCTCCACACCATTAAGTGGCAGGTCAGCCCTCGAGATCTCGCCTTTCCCTAGCAAAAAGGTGAAGCGGAAGTTTCAGGTTTCCACATCAGAATACCCAGTTCTGTTTGCCCCAAAAAGGGCCCCCTGTGGCAGCCCCCTAACATGGCCCTCACAGTACGTGTGTCCGCCAAGGTGCCTCCCGGCCGGGGACACTAACCGTCCCGTCAAGCACCTGTGGCAAGCTCCAGTTTTGAGTTTTGAACTGGCGCTTTGAATCCTGCGTCTCGGCTCTGCCTGCATGCCACCTCTCGACGGGCCGCATTACAACAGCCGGTGCAGCATGCGCGTATGAGAGTTCTCACAGACCGTCAGCTGAAGCATGACCTCTTCTTCGAAAGCAAAATCAACCATGCGGATCTACCAGGTAGGTGGCGGTAGGCGTGTGAATGTACATCGACTACGAGTGTGAAGTGTGAAGTGGCTACAAGTCGCCGGCATGCCGAGCTTGCGTGCACATAGTTTGTGGCCCTGCGGCGGACGCGCACGGCGATACGCTTCAGACCACGTTGTTACGCAATTAGGCGACACATGCACGCGGTGACGCGCGCATTCGCCACGCGTGGTGCAGCGAAACATCGAGGCATTGGACCCCGCCCTCTCGACTCAATTTCATGCACAGTTGCAGACAGTCGCAAGAAACGCATGCTGGAAAACCAGTAAAAGCAGAGGAGCGTTGACGGAGGCGATCAGATCACGACTAGTTATCGTATCGGGCAGTCAACCGCTACACATATAGCTTCTGGATCACCTTGCATCATACATCCAACGCAGACATGTTCCACCGTGGGAGAATGATGTATTCATCATCTGCTGTCGTTGCTTTTGTATTAGCAAGCAGTGCTGGCCTTGCTGCGGCAAATTCGGTGAGTCACGTCACTTGGGGATAATCCGCGATACTTCATTGCTTTTGCTTGAAAACTCGAGCTTGCCGCTGGAGCCAACACGATGTGCATTGATGTGCTCCAACGATTACTCCACTGCTGCAGGGATGTGAAACGTTAATTGCCACCGCCGAGGGAGCTGGCTTGCAGGAGCTCACAGAAGTCCTGGCAGCGGCTTCGCCAGATCTTGCGGTACGTTGACTCGAGATTTAATAACATTTGAATTTAGTCGGGAACTGTTCGCATCATGACAACGTCCTGTCTTTTGCTTCGATGCAGCTTCGCGAGTGCAACACAACGATCGGTGCAACTCCGGCCAACAGAAATGACCTTGTACAGAGGATACTTATGCCTGCATACCCTGAGTCGTCTCACATTGGTAAGCAGAGTTAGGACTCTTTGCGCCTTGCGGTGGGACTGCGGCGTCCGCCTGATTACATAAACAAGTATGCGCGGCTTCTGGTTGCGATCACATCTCCCGTTTGCAGCAATCGCTTGCCTTAACACATGATGTTCCTGCCTTGATATTGTCAAACAGATGGTTTGATGTGCAGTCAACAGAGATCGGCACTCTGGTCGTGGGCGCGGCCAGCCTTGCCATCAATCTACCTGACGAACAGCGCGTCACCGTGTTCGCTCCAACAGATACAGCATTTGCAGAAGCTGCCGAAAAGTTTGGAGGGGAGCTGCCACAGGAAGCGCTTGCTGACGTACGTTTTGTCGACCTGCTTGCTACATCCGCGCAGTCAACAACGTCGGCTGATGAATTCACTTGTTGTTCCGATCCTGCAGCAGAAACCCCCTGTGCCCTTACAGCACGATATTCAACAACCTGCTAACTCATCGTGGCGCTTGGTTGCAGGTGCTGTTGAACCACATCGTTGCGCAGGAGCTAACGGCAGAAGCCATCGTCTCGCTCCTTGGGGAAAGTGGCGGTTCCGTCACCGTCCCTACTCTCCTCGGGGAACAATTGTTTGTAACCACTGATGGCGTAGACATCTTCGTTCAGTCAGCAGGCCTAGAGGCTCCAGGCGCCAAGGTCACGCTGCCGGACCAGATCACCTGTGCCGGTCCCGTCCACGTTATTGATGCAGTGCTGCTCCCAACGATGCCAGACGGTACCGTTGTCGAGTTTGGAGATGCAGCGCCAGCCATGACACCCGCCATCAGTCCGATTGCAGTCGCTGAAGATGGACCAGAGGTTGCACCCGAGATGACCCCAGAAGCTGCTCCAGAGCTGGCCCCAGAATTGGCTCCAGAGATGGCTCCAGGAGTGACTGTGGATGAGTTGCTTGGATTCCCTGTTGATGTGATCCCTGAAGCAGCTCCAGTTGAAGGGCCTGTTGATGTTGGTGATCGTTCCTTTGGCGCCATTGTAGCCGGTCCTGAGGCAGTCGCTGACATCAGGCCGATGGTTGCCCCCGTGGAAGCCCCTGAAGGTGTTCCGCTGATCGAAGAGCCAGCCGAGGGCCCCGTTGATGGCCCCGCTGATGGTCCTGCTGATGGCCCTGAAGGATTGGAGCTGGATGAGGGTGTTGCTGAGGGTTCCACTGATGGTTCCCCTCCTGGTGTCGAGGCAGAAACAGACTCTGCAATGCCTTCAGGTTTCTTCTCAAGCACGCTCGCTGCTGCCGCGGTGGCAGTTCTTGTAGTTGTAGCTTAAGCAGAGCCTCGGTGCTGTTAGATGCGATGCTGTGTCTGCAAGGGCTGGCCAGCAAGGACGCCAGGCGCCTAGACAGCGGGGTGGGGTATGCAGCTAACCCCAGTGTCCCTATCCCCGCTGAGTGAAGGGCAATGGCACATTTGCTTTATCCAGTGATTTTACACCTGCAGGTAGGATTTCATTTTTAATAGGCAGCTGGATGGTGTGCTGTCATGGGCTGTCTTTGCTTCCTGGCATGTACAGTGGTCAAGTCCAGGATAGCTCTTCACGCAGCAAGTGCCGCTATGAGCTGGTGTACGCACAGCCGTGCTGTAAATCGAGATTTCACACATGCTGTACCTTGGACAGGCCGCGGTGGCTCATATTTGTTGCTTCTACAGTCTACATATGTAGAACGCCTTCCGAGACTGCATGACTTTAGCAGGTGGTTGTAACCAGTATAATACCACACAGTCACCACACAGTCGTACACCACTGCTGGCCACAAAGTGATGCGAAAAACGACACAACCCCACCGACTCGGCAAGTCTGGGTGTGAATGGTACATGTTCAGTCAACAGGCCAACTGATGACTGTTGAGGAACAAATTCTGGTTTTGAGACAGTGCGTGTATCTACTGCGACCCGCGACCGCACTGGCGCCCACAGTGGGTGTGATGGTGCTGATGTCCTCATGCGATGTTCCAGGCAGCATGCACCATGAGGTTACATTAGTCGTCCATGACGAGATGCAGGTCAGAGGGGTATCGCAGCCGGTTGTCTGACTGCTTTGGTGTTCATCCTGTGCAAGCAACCTCTCTGTGGCTTTTCACTGTCACAGACGACTCAGAGTTGGACGCCCAGCAGCCAATTACTATCGGCCAACCTGGCTGCAGACTCATGGTTCAAACGGCCTCTGCATGGGTCGCCAGGACCATTCACTCGGCTAGCCCAAATGTCGCCAGGACTATTGAGCTCAGCTGAGGGTGCACCCACGATGCACTGCTGCCCAGTCTTGCATAAGATGAGGTCGTGCACTCAGGCAGCTGCTACCAGATGCCCAAGTCACACCTCCTGGGTGTGAATTCAGCATGCCCGGACCACCTGGAAAGCCACTATCTATCCACAATGTGGCTGGTGCTGGGCCCATGTCCTGTGGGCTGCGCGTTCACGCAACGGCTGCGGGCTGCCTGGTTCCAATCACCGGCACCCAGGCGAGCTCACCAACTCAGGAACGATGCAACCACACACGCTGCGCCTCCTGGGACGCTGCTGGCACCCTCACTTGACAAGCTGCCTTTGTTTGGTGCCTTGGCCGTGGCTGTGTGCCCCGCTTCCTGTGGAACCGTGCCTGCAACTTTCTTCAGTCCTGGCCGGGAACGCCCACCCGCACTGGGCTTCCTTCCAAAAACGTTGAAAAACCCACAGCCTGGTGGTGGTTGACGACTCGGAGTCAGTCCCCCAACCGGAGAGCTGCCCCAGCAGTCCACCTCTCAGCGTCTACCACACAGTCCATGTCCACAGTCCACGTCTGAGCAACACCGAGGCCACTGTCCACCTTCGCCCTGCCACGTCCGTAATCCCTTCATCCTGGCCGTACACAGCAACACCCCGGCATGCTACTCTCCTACTCATGGTGCAGCTGCTCCTCTCGCATCGCACCTCGGGCCGGATCGATCCTGGCCGCCAGAGGAGCCCAGCCTGCTGGCGAGCGGCGTCTATGTAGTTTTCATCCACATACAGAGGAAAGCTAGCAGCCTGAACCCCCTGCCAACGACATCATCCCCCTCCAGCGTGCACCAGTCGTGCTATGCGCCAGCCGTGCTATGCACCGGGCGTGTGCCCCGGGAGCGCATCCACACTGCCGGACCCGAGCTCAGCGAGCCGGCGCGGTGCCGGGCAGCCGCGCTGCATGTCCACCTCAGCCTCACCCACACCGCCGCCGGCCCCCCCGTCTGCTGCAGCGGTCGCGAGGAAGTCGCCGACGACGCGCTCCAGCCGGCGGCGCGTGGCAGCGCCGCGGAACGCCGCCTGCAGCCGCATCGCCGCGCGCGCGCGCAGCCACCGCGAGGGCAGCGCGAGCGTGAACTCAAGTGTGCCGGCGGGGTCCCAGGACGCGTCCGGGCGGCCGCGGTTCACGCAGAACAGCTGCACGGTGCTCCAGAAGCGGTCGTCCTCGGTGATCGCGGCCGGGGCGCCGTTGATGGCGAGGCCAAGCCAGCAGGGGTGCACCTGCGTCGGCGCCGCGACGGCGATGGCCGCAAGGCGGCGCGCGAGGCGGCCGTCCTCCTCGCGGCTGAGGCGCAGGCAAAAAAAGAGGCCGTTGAGGTGGCCGTGGTCGCGGCGGGCGAGCGGCGTGACATTGAGCCAGCCGCAACGCCGCGCCACGGCCACCTGCTCGCTCGGCCGCAACGCCTGCATGCCACTGACGGAACTCCGGCGGCAGGCAGGCGGGGGCGGCGCGCTGTTCGGGTTGTTTCAGGTACGCACGCCTCTGGGTTCCAACTCGCGGTGCCGCTTCTTCCGTGTGCAGCGCGCTCCAGTTCTGCAGCACAGAACGGGACGGCGGCTGAAGTGGTGGATGCTGCAGGACTCAAATGCACAAGTGCGGGATACCGCACGTTTCGGGCGGTGGCTGACTTGTGCAAGCACCTGTACGCCCTCACCCTAGCGCTGAAACGGTTCAGCCGTTGCTTTGGCACGCACCGAGCGCCACGTGCAAGGGTTTCAATTCACGCTGCGATGTATCCATCTCGCAGGGTCCGGCGGCGGCGGAGGCGCAGCCGCACAACTGCCCGGTGCGGTGTCGCCCATGAAACTGCGGCCGGGGGATGTGCCACACACCAGCCCCTCACCGGATTCATCGGCAAGCCCTCTCGCCAAAACAACACAACCGCGATGACGGCGGCCGCCGCTGCTGCTGCAGCAACGTTAACTAGGTGTATGGAGGCGGCGTGCAGCTGCGAGTGCGGCGATGGGACCACGACAGGAGCTCCGCAGCTGCGTGTATTCTGTCTCCTCACAGCGGCCTTGGGGGACGCATGAGGTTGGATGCAATGGCAGCATGCGCACGCCGAGGCCATCGGAGGGTGCGCCCATGGTGGCCTGCGGGGCGAGCAGCGCGCACCTGCATGACGCACGAGAAGTGCAGCAGGTCGGAGACATGCGCAAAGAGCATCTGCACCGCGCTCGCCCGCTCGCGCTCCCGCCGCAGCCTCCTGTGCGCCTGCAGCGCGGCCCACTCACGCGCCGCCTGGTTGCCGAGCGCAGCGACGGCCGCTGGGGGGGACCCTTCTCTCGCGGCCCCCTCCTCCGCGGCGCCCTCCTCCGCGGCGCCGCCGTCCGCCGCGCCGTGCGCTGCGGCCGCGGGCGGCGCCGCCGGAGGGAGTTCCGCGAGGACCGCGAGCAGCTGCGAGGTCGTGAGCGTGTACGCGTTGCTGAAGGCGCGCACTAGCTGCAGGGGCGATAGCAGCGCGGCGGCGGCGGCGGTGGCGGTGTGGCCGGCGGCCGGCCGCAGCATGCCGATGGCGCGCAGGGGCGCCAGCAGCGGGTGCTCCGGGTCGTCCACATGCATGTGCTGCGGCGGAGCGAAGCGCGCCTTGTGCGGGGCGCTTGTCGCCTCGCCATCAGCCGCCGCCTGCGCACGGCAACAAAGCGTCCACCGCTGCGATGCTGCAGTGCGCAAGGCATCGAGTGCCTGGCACGGCACACTAGGCCGCCGGCGTATCACCACGACTGCTGCCGTGCTAGCTCTGCTGGCCGTTTGATCGGCTACCGATGGACTCTGCATTAGTCTACAGATGGAGTCTACAAAGCCGCTGCAGGAGGGCAGCGCCCGCGATGAGCTGATCCTGGTCATGCAGAGTCGCGCGCTCCCCCTGATCATGCATGTGCTTGCATGCGTGTGTACTTTGGGGCACACAAATGGGGCACTCAAAGCCAGGCGCACTCGAGGTGCTCGAGCGGGGTGGCACCGATAGGACCGGGCGCTCCCCATGGGCGGGAGCAGGGCACGGCGCGGCTGCCACGGACGATCCGGCGGCGGCCAAGCTCTAGGTCTGCAACGCTACGGAAACCTTTGCGAGCCTCTGCGTGTCAGGCGCCCTCCTGGCAAGGGTGTGGGCTCTCGATAGGAGGCAGGCAGCCTAGCCGCCCAGTTACCATTCTACGCCACAGCAGTTGCGCAGTGCAAGCACAGGGCAGCGCCGCGGCGCGGTTCTGCAGCGGTGGGACGATGCGGCCGCGGCAGCGGATGCTCGTGCCGCACGTAGCCCCGCCCAACGCACACCCTGAGCTTCCCACCGCGCCATCGTGCACCGCGACCCTGACCTCTCAAACCTGCATGCTCCAACGGCGAGGTTGACCCGGAGGGTGCCGGGGAGGTGCGCACCGCGCCGCCCTCGAGCACGTGGTGCATGACGGACATGCGTGCCTTTGCCGCCGCCCCGGCCGCCGCATGGTGGCCGCCGGCGGCCGGAACGTCGCACCCCCGGCCAAGTGTGGCCCCAGGCGGCTCCGCGGCTGCCGCAGCAGCCGCGCGCCGCTGCGTGCCGTCCCCCGGCTCGAGGCTCCCCGGGTGCAGGGCTTCTGCCTGCACCGTGGCTGCGGAGTCCACCGGCAGCGGTCCGGTCAGCAGCCCCGGCAGCGGCTGCCCCGTGCTCGCCCGGCCGCCGCCGTCTACACAGCACCCACCTCTCCGGATCAGGGTGCACATGCATGCGCCGCCACGCGCGCGCTGCCGTCGCCGCGGTTCCGCATCGAACAGACAGCAGCTACGCCTCTGCATCACGGCCGCATGCACTCGAGAGGCGGCATGCCGCGGAAAGCGCCGGGTGGACTCATGTGTGGGTGACGAGTGTGGCAGAGGTGCTGACCGAGTTCAAGGTGTGAACGCCGCCGCTGGGTGCTGCGGTCCTGGCGCCTCACTTTGGGGCCGTGCATGAGACGTGCATGAGACGGGCCGCGATGCGTCCACGACCGAGCAGCCGCGGCGCACCTCGATCAGCGCTGTGGGTCGACTGCGACGGAGCAGATGCTGCGATGCTCGACACGGGCGCGGAGGACACTCCTCCGACCTCCGTAGCGGTGAGCCCCGGCGCGGCCACCTCCTCCGCCGAGGCCTGCTGCTGTGCGGCCGCCGCGCCGTCTTCCGCTGATTCCTGCATGCATGCACCGGCAACTACGCGCAGCACGCATGGCCCGCCGCGCATGCCTCCGGTCATCGTACCAGATACACTCGTGCACCCCGGGCCGCGCCTGCGGCAGGTATCGCACACACCCTGCTGGTCTGCCGCACTCTGTACGCGTCAGCCCTGGGATGGGGAGCCCCGCGATGTAATCCCCTGGAAGGATGTGATCCCCTGGAAGGAACACCCGCACCCGCAAACCAACCGGTGCAGGACCGGCGGATGGAAGATTCTGCCGTGGACCGGCGGATGGAAGATTCTGCCGTGGACCGGCGGCACCTGGGCGGTGCCATGCATGCTCCCAGCGCAGAGCCGCACGGCCGGACTCATGCGTGGGCAGCGGTACACACAGTTGGCACTGTGCAGCATGAGCAAGAGTCTACCACTCGCACAGGCTGAAGCGCGCCTCCACGGAGAGGCTGTACAGAGAGGATTCAGCCGTGTCGAGGTGCAGCGCTGCTCCCGCGGCGGGTCGCTCCGCCGCCGCCGCACCCGGCCTCCCCCCCGGCCGCGCCTTGCGCCCGCCCGCCTTCCCGCGCCCCTTGCCCTTCCTCTTCACGACGCCCACGCCACGCACCGCCGCCGACGCCTCGATGCGGTGCATCCACTCTGCGTCCTCCTCTTCGTCCTGCCACGCCACCGCCGTCCGCAGCACCGCGCAGAAGGCCCGCATGTCGGCCTCCGCTGCCGGGCGCAGCCGGGTGGCACCCGCCTGTGGACACGCGCCCCCGGGATCCTGGCTGCCGCTCGAGTGCGGTGGGAGCGCAGCAGGGCGCCGCGGGAAGGCGTGCCGCAGCTCCTCGAGCGCCGCAGACGGGGCTGCCGTCGTGGCCCGCGGGTTGAGCACATGCTCCGTGTACTCCAGGTAATCTACCTGCACCATGCGAGCCATGCGGGCAGTCAGCAGCATGCTGCCTGGCTGAGGTCGTATTACCCAGGTGGCGTAAACTTAGCCCTCAACAAGGGCACCGGCCGTCACAACGGGTGCACTCCATGACAATCCCAACTCCCATGGATGTCAAATGGGCATTCACAGTCGAACGAACAGGGACAATGGCTGTGTACATTGACGGGACCATGGGTCGCGACAAACTGGTGGCGCTCGTGAGAGGCAATCTTGTGCTTTTGTGAGGACGTCTAAACAGGCTGCTGTACCTATCTGTGGAGCATTCCTGGCATCTCTGCTTCCCACAGTGACGTCTCGGCATCATACCCGTGTTGTATGGCACTGTATGCGTGACTCACAGCTTGCACATGTGAGGGGTTTGCAGGGAACAGTGGTGGGCTCGGTGCCCGCCGCACCTGCACATGGCCGCTCCTCGGCAGCGCAAACACCGTCGGATCGGGCACGTCGACTTCCTGGGTGCCGACGATGACGTTGCGGAGGTTGCGGCGCGTGGCGTCCGAGCGCCAGCAGGCGTGCGCCGCGGAGAGGGCCACGAGGCGGGAGAGCACGACGCGGTGCAGGGGCGCGGCCATGTTGAGGTGGTACCGGCCGGTGGGGTTGTCGGCGTCGAAGAAGGCGAGGAGGCCGAGGCGGCCATGCACGGCGTCCCGCTGCGGCGGCGGCAGCGGCTCCAGCAGCGCCGCGAGGGCGGTGGGGTCGGGGAGGGCCGGGAAGATGGACGTCGCCGCCTCCACACGCTCGTCGCTGCCGCGGAACGAGGCGACCACCTGCATCACACGGCGGTGGACTACTTGCCGGTGGCCACAGGGTGCGACGGCAGCAGAGCTGCACGTGTGGACTGCTTGCGTGGCAACAGGTGGTTCTCTTGTGGTGCAGGTGAAGACATGAATGGAGGGGGTTCTCGCAAAGCAGGGGAGCAGCATGCGCCAGGAGTGTTGGTGATGAATCATGGTATAAAGGTTTGGTACCATGATTCATCACAAAAGCACAGAACCCGATGATGTGTGGTATGTGGTTTAATTGGTGCATCATGCAACAGCGTGCAGGTCTCGATTCAGACCACCCTTTCATTCATCCTCCGCATACGTCCCACCCGGACACATCCCTGGCTCCAAGCCCGCCCCTGCAATCTGTGCCACGTGCGACCTGGAATTCCAGATCACCCAGCTATTCCCGGTGCGCGCCGCTGCACTGAACTCTCTCAGCGCCTGTGCCATCCACACCGACACTGCTCTCTTGTTCAGCCTACCGCATGCATCGTCTGCAAGATGGAGCAGACACTGCCCGGGTGTGTGTGCATGCGTGCGGATGCAGCTGTCACCTGTGTATGTTTCCAGGTTTCCCGCACATCGCATCACATCAGAGCGCCCGTGGCTGCCGGTATCCTGCTCCTGGTGGTGCATGCATCTTCCCGCTGATGGTCAGCTGGATGTTGCGTGCGCGACGGCCACGGCCTGCCATCAAGCTGTGCTCGCACAAACCGGTCAGACCGATAGCCGAATGCAAGGCCACCCGGGCCACTGGCCGGGCAGCACCTGACTCGAGGGGGGTGACAGGCGGCGCGCATGCGGCAGGCACACCAGGGTGGGCGTGGGGAAGGACCTGTGCGCCGCAGCCGGCGTCGATACAGAACGCCGCGACGGCGATCCGCAGCAGCGACAGCCGCCAGATGTCGCTGGCGGCGGCCGCTTCAAAGTTCGGCAGCAGCAGCGCGCGCAGCTGCCCCGGCGACGGCCGCACCGCCACCTCAACGGCGGCGCGCGGCAGCCTGAACTGCAGCGTCAGCACTCCGTGCGCCGGCACCGCGTCCAGCGCGAGCCACTCCTCCAGCTGCAGCGCGCTCAGGCCGAGCGGCACGCCGTCGAGCGCCGCCTCGCGCCACGCGCCGGGGCCGTGCGCGCGCTCGAGGTGCACCAGGTGCGACGCGACGATGCGGTTGCTCACGTCTGCATGCATGACTCTCATGCATACATCGTCAACCGGTCAACGCATTCACCCCCTGGTATCGTGAAGGCAACCACGCCTTCTGGCGACTTGGTTGCACCTGTAGCCACTGCGTCACCAACCCTGCCACCCCCCCGCACCTGCCAGGTCCAGCCGGTACTCTCCATTGGGGCTCTCGGGGTTGAACGTGTCGATGCAGGCGGCGCCGGAGGCCGCGGCAAAGTGGCAGCCATGCAGAGCGAGGTCCCGCACGGTGGCGCTCGCCCCTGCCGCTCGCAGCACCGCCCGACCGCCGGTGTCCCCAAGAGGGTTGCCGGACAGGTGCAGGCTCGAGAGGTGGGGGTGTGCGGGGAGCGAGCGGCCGAGCATGAGGCCGGCGGCGGCCGCGGCGCCGTTGCCGCACAGGTCCAGCCGCCGCAGGGCCGTGTTGTGCTGCAGCGCGCCGCCGACGGCTGCGACGCCGGCGGTGCCGAGGCCGGTGCGTGCGAGGGAGAGCGCGGTGAGGCGCGTGCTGCGCACGAGCGCCGCAGCGATGGCGCACGCGCCCGCCTCTCCAACCCTGCACCGCAGCCCCCTGTGCAGCCCCCGGCTACGCCAAGCGCCAGGAGACCGTCCCGACCGCGCGCTCAAACACAAGCGCCGACAGCAACGAGTGTTCTGTGTACTCCGGTGACCGAGCGCATGGATGTGTCTCACATGTGCTGCCTCCCCCTGGAGGCAGTCAGCCACATGCAGAGAGTACGTGTCCCCCAGCGCGCAGAGCACGCATGGTGGACATGCACGCTGTAGAGCCAAAGCAGTGCGGAGGGAGAGCGGCGGCACCGGTTGTCGCGGAGGTCGAGTGCTCGCAGGCCTTTGCTGAGCTCGACGGTGCGCCGCAGCCGGTCCGCGGCGCCAGGGCCGATGCCGCAGCCGCCGAGGCTGAGGCGGGTGAGGTGGCTGCAGGCGGCCACGGTGGCCAGCAGCGTGTGCGCGCCGCGGCCGCGGCCGAGCGGCACCCCGTCCAGCCGCAGCTCCCGCAGCTGCAGCAGCGGCGCCGCGGAGGCTGCCGCAGGCCACAGCGGCACCGGTTGCGCCACCCACTTCTCGTCCACCGAAGGGGCCTCGTTGAATCTGGTGTTCTGCTTCGCCAAGGCCCACGGCCCTGCACCACGGTGGCTCAGTCCACAACGCCGCGGCCGACGCACCTCCTGTGCGCCTCACTCCCGCGGGCACGCGCCCGCGATCACACACACGCCATCCTACACCGACCCAACGCCACCCAGAACACACACGCCGCCTTGTGAGGGCGCGAGGCGGTCGGAACGCGACGGCCGCGGAGCTGACCTGCCTGCACCTTGCGGAAGGGCGGGGTGAACGCGAGGGCGCAGAGTGCGTCTATGCCAGCCTCGGTGATGTGGGGATTGCTGGAGATATCGAGGTAGTCCAGGTGGCGGTGGTCGCTGATGCCGAGGGCGAGGAGCGCGACGGCTGCATCTGTCAAGCCACACGACGCCAGCAGCAGGCCTCGAATAGGGTCACCGCGATGCTCACGCTCGTGTTGACCCGTCTCTGCAGGCCCCCCCGTGGAGTCAGCCTGGTGTGCTGTGGCTGGCCTCGGTCTCTGCTTCAGCTTGGCTGTGCCAGGCCGGCTGGACGCCGGGAAGCATCCGGGATCCGACATGGTCACAGGCCGATCAGCGCCCGCGGTGCCGTCGCTCTCGGCTGCCCGTGGCATCGCCGATCGGCCCTCGTCTGGCTCCGTGTGCGGTTCCTGCGCTGCTTCTCGGAGGGCTGTGGACCTCGGGGCGCCAGCGGCCCAGGCCCACCTCTCCTGGGCGGTGCTGTGAGCGACAGCGACGATGGCGGGTATGTCGTGGGTGCGGACGGCTGTACTCGACATGTCCAACGAGGTGGTGTGGGCGCGGGAAGGCGGCCTCGTCGCTGCTGCCCCTGCTCGTCGCTGGGTTGGTGCGGCGGGTGTAGCCAGGAGGGAGCAAATGCTGTGGAGTGATGCTGCGCTCACGTCTGGCTGCGGTGTCGACCCTGTGACCTCTGACGCCTGTGGCTTTGTTGCTGCAGGAGGGGGGCGCCTGGCCTGAGCTGGTGGTGCTGGCAGTGTGGGCACACTGGTGGGGCCTAGGGACCAGTGCGGGTTCTGTGAGGCGAGCCAGAGGAGCAAGTTCTCCATTGCCGTGAGCTGCTTGCACGAGACCATGGGATGCACCTGGTTTGGCAGCTGCTCTTTGTGGGTGCCAGCTGCAGCTTCTGTGGCTTGCTCGTGCCAACGAGCCCGGCAGACCTTCAGAATTCGATGAGATGCGAGTGGGCAAGTAGCCAGGAGTTCTAATGGTAGGCACCCACATCTATGCCTTGGGCTTCCTGCTCTGTCATCAGCCGGGCTGCCATGCTGCAGGTTCCAGAGCAGTGCTCGAGCTGGTGGCATTGTGGTAGAGAACTGGATGAACGACTGGTTCAAATACGGAACAAGCTCAGACGTGCACGCTGCAACATCTCGAGAGACCATGGGAGCGTTGTTTGGATCAAAAGGCAGCAGTATGTCAATACCGTCATGGTCCTGGATGTGCGCCAAGTAACGGAAGACTCGGCGTGCTAGGGTCACGTCTGCATGACAGTAGCTGTCGTGGAGAAGGCGATCCTAGTGCTGGTGATAGCAAGTCATGGGACTATGCATACCCATGAAGGTGTTGCTTGGTCGTTCCTCCAGTTCCTCATTGTACTCTGGAGGGTCAGATCCATCTGATCCGTCATCAGACTCACCATAATAGTCCACTCTGCCCCCAGAGTTCCCGTTTCTTGGGTTGCTCTTGCCCAACATGGCGAGTCCAACTGAAGGATCAATGCCCATCTCGCGAAGCGCGATACTGCAACGAGAACGAAACTCGTGGCAGACATCTTCTACAGGAATCATACTGCTACGCTGCGGCTGTGTTGACAAGATGCAAGTGAGGCCCGGACAAATTAACCTGTCAACATTCGACGAGGTCTCATGAGGGCGATCGCCGTGACAGGTGCTCGCACGTCACACGACCATCTTTCCCACCTATGTACTGAGGCGCATCGAGGCTGTCTCGGATTCCAGTGATCGGATCGACTTCAATTGGAGACACAACCAATGCAGCCTGACCAAACACCAGGAGCAACGCATGCATATCCCATTGATACATTGGATCCGTCACTCGAGTGATGGCAGCTGTCACTGGTTAATACGCGTACGTGCTGGACTGTCAAAACCTGCTGTGAAAGGTTCTACTGCAAGGGATCCAGGCGTGCATCCACTGTAGCGTCCCCGATCCACTGTGGAACCTGGCCCCCTTTGAAAACCACTCATACTTACAATGTGGTGACAGTCAAGTAGCCTGAACGTAGCATGACGGCAACCTGAGAAACCTGCGCTCTCATCTACAACGACTCGACAGCCCACATCTACAAACTGTTCTTATACTGAAGGATGCAAGGTCGATAAACTACTGGCTTGTGCAAACGTATCAGCGGCGTTGCATGGCCAATGTGGCTGCATCATCGGAAGCAAAGATTACAGCAAATCTAGAAGAGTCTTGCATGACGACTGAAAGGGTACCACTCTCGTGGATCTCGGCTCGTGCATCTCGGCACAAATTGATACCAACATCGCTTGGCCTTGCTGATGAAACATGCTGAACAAATACATACCACTCACAGCGTCCATGGGGCATATTCGGAACTGGCACAACGCAGCAGATATGTGGCTGTGGCTGATGCGTCAAGGTGGAATCATGGCGCCACTGCACAGGGCTGTCGCCAGCTTAGCCATCTCCTCCGCCTTGTCCTTGTCATTCTCCAGCAGCGCCCGAAGGACCCTCTCGATATCAAGCTGCACAAAATGGCAGCACCTCAGGCAGGCATGCCACCCAGTGATATGGCAAGGGAATCGATCGAGGTCAACGGCCCAGGAACAGCTTCCTCGACTGTGTACAGACAACGGGCCCAAAAAGCCAGAGCAAGCCAAGCAAGTGGACGGCAGGAGGCAACTAGACTGGGGCCTTTGTTTCAGTGCACTTCAGCATGTCAATCACTGAGATCAGATATATGCTTGTCTGCTTGTTCTGTCATCCTCAACAAAGACCCAGCCACGATACACTCAGTCGTATCGTGTACGACGATACAACCGGCGTATCGTTGGTTGTACGTCGATACTACAACCGTATCATCGTATCGCAAGATCGGGGCCGAGACGTCGGACGAGGCGCCACAAAAGCAGGCAGAGGGCCCCTCTCGATATCAAGCTGCGCAACATGGCAGCACCTCAGGCAGCCTGCAACCCAGTGATATGACAAGGGAATCGATCGAGGTCAACGGCCCAGGAACAGCTTCCTTGACTGTGTACAGACAACGGGCCCAATAATCCAGAGCAAAGCAAGCACTGGGACAGCAGGAGGCAACTAGGCTGGGTCCTTTGTTTCAGTATACTTCAGCATGTCAATCACTGAGATCAGATATATGCTTGTCTGCTTGTTCTGTCATCCTCAACAAAGACCCAGCCAC
>JAUMHO010000002.1:2169020-2189662 GCA_032360965.1 Ulva armoricana
GATACACTACGTGCACATGGCAGCTCGCCAGACACAATCACAGGAATATGTGCACAACCCATGGTGTCCATCTGAGATCGTGAACGCCTTCGATACCAAACCGACGCGTGGATCAGTGCTTTACGAAGGACAGGGCAGAGATGCAGTGAGAGCCTCGACTTGAGACGGGGAAGAGTCAGGGCAGCGCACCTCTTCCTGCAGTATCGCTATCGTCTGCTCCTTCTCCTTGAGCTCGTCGGTCTTCCTCAACAGCTCCTGCTGCTTTGCCCTCAAGTCGTCCCGCGCCTGCACAACACAGCCATCATGACCAGCACGTGGCGTCAAGGGGAGTGGCGGTGGGGAGGGTTCTGCAGAGAGCGGCAGCGCCGGCGTCCGGCGTCGTCCAGCCTCTGTCTATCTGAGTGCAGAGAGTGCCTCATGAACATTAACGCTAGAGGGCGTGTCCTTCTAAAATTCATCAACATCCATGAGCAGGTGTGACAAATGATACTGTTTGCATAGTTGTTTTTTTCTTCTAAACTTTCGGATTCTGCGGAAAATCGGGTTTCCAAGGACGACAGCTGCTGTGCACAAACATTATGCTAAAACACTCTGCTCGCAGTCGGCCTGACGGTATGAAGCCAGACACTTTGGCTGCTTCGCTGGGGGTATTGGTTGGTGCGCAGATGGCGAATGGCTGCGCCAGGAGAACCTGCTGATGGTGTGCGTTACACCAAGATGAAGCCCAGAGTTTCCCCGTACCGCTAGCGCTTGTTATCAGTGGACATGCAGTGTCCAATACGTAGCGCTACAGCTAGGCACGACTGACCGGGATAATCTGACTGCATGTAAGCAAATTGATCACAGTCCTCCTGTCGCTGGAGCGCCTGAGTTGCAGCTGACCTCCCCCCACTGGAGGGCTGCTGCTGCCGATGCCCGCCTGGGTTTGGTGCGGTGCCGGCGCTATTGTTCTCTTTGCAATTTGCGCTATTCAGGAAACAGCCAACAACAGGAGCCGGACTGGCCGCCCAGGGTTTGTTGCACAGGGTTGCACTGGATCTGCTGTAATGCAGCCCTCTACAGTATCGTTGACATAGAGCAACCGCTGGCTTTGAAGACACATTTGAATACACACATCTTTCTTGGCCATGATTGGATTGGTAGAGTTGCTGTGTTTGGCGATAAGCATGGGAGAAGAGGGTGCGATGCCAGAGACTTCCGCACACCCTGACACGACATCGTGCAATGTGTATGTATGATTGCATTGTCGTATCCGTAAGGAGGTTGCAATACGGCGTACCTCCTGGAGCTCCTGTAGCCTTGACAGGCGCCTCTTTGGCGCCGGAGGAGTGGCAGCCTCGCCTGGCGTTGCCGAGTCATTCGACTGCCCGGATCTCGACGAACTTTGTTTCACCGCGTCAGCAAGAGAAGGGGCAACTGAAAGCTGATCCAGTGACGCTGGTGGTGCCATCATCTCGGGTGCTGCGCTAGGCGCGGTTAGCTCGTCCTTGATGATTGATGCAGCAGGACCGATGGCGGCAGCTGGAGAGGCGCACGTAATCAAAGCTACGCCTGCAGTTCATGCATTCCACCTGAACAGTGGACTCTCCGTTCGATGGCAGGGCGAAATATCAAGCGCCGGCATGTTTCGCCCGCCCGCCAGGATTGGGAAGCACCAATGAGTGCCATAGGTGTCAAATGGCCAGATTCTGATGAGTTTGTAGCTCTTGGCTTCACTTGTGGACAACAAGTCGCCCTGCAGCCGATGGCATGATCCAAGAACCAAGCCTTGCGCACGCGCGATGCTGTGCCGTTGACCAGCATGCTAACGGGCCACACGGGCAACCTTCTCAAGAACTAACGAATAGAATCACTTATTCAACATGATCACGAACCAGCTTGACAGCAATGCATCAATGTGCTTCACCGCATGCCTGACCGCTGGGACAGAAGATCGGAACCCAGTACAACGGCGTCAGAAAGGTATGCGCGAATGAATCGGCGACACATAACATGGAGTTATCAGAGTCCCACAACTAAAGCTTCGTTCATGCAGGGACCTGCACGCAGGATTCTGAAGTCGTCCAGATGGACTTGAATGCGATCGGGCACATATATTCCGTGTCCACAGGATGCACCTGCGTCCACATGAGTCAGCATCGATTTATGTCCACTGGTTCTCAATTACGTTTTCGCATTCTGCACCACACAGACAGGCACATATCATAGCGCATGAATACGTTGCCGTAATGCGTAAAATCAGGGACCACTGGATCTGTGTTTTAGAGAATCTACTCCTCATATTCGCGGGCGCAGAGGACAGACTCAAACCAATTTGCGTCGCAGGCGAGCTTGCACCTTACACATCGCATCAGTCAGAGTAGTCGCGTCCTTGTGTGTGATTTGGTGTGCTGCGATTTCGCAAGCTGTGGCAACCTGTGAGTGTGCCCAGCTTACCGGTTGAACATCCTCCGTCTCCAAGTGGAGCCTCTCGGCGTTAACAATCCGACCAAAGAATTGAAGATTCCAGATGAGCACAGGTGATTGGGGAATGCTGCTGCTTACGGTTGCGATGCTACCGTTTGTCATGCAGATGAGCATGCTGGCTTACTTCAAGATGTACCCCGAATACCTTGACGATAGTGAGTGACCGTGCGCATGGGCAAATGCAATCTAAAATCTTAACGTCCGCACGGGCGCAGATTGTGTGTTTTTGGTGTGTAAGGAACCTTCGTAATGTTTGCAGACCAGCCCATGCACGTGCTGTGCAACCGTGTCCCCATGTGACATTCGCTACATACATGTACACACAACAGTCACTTTGTATAACACAAAAGCGTTTCATGCTGTGGTGAAGGATCGCCGCTCACGGCTAGCACGGTGGAACAGAAACCGCTGCTGTGATCCATAGATGAAGATAGCATTCCACCTCCAAGGCTAACCAACTCAGACACTCCAGGACAGAGATCCGAAGCGGCACTTGTGCCACGGCTGCATTACTTCAATGTTATCCTTGCTGCACACGACGCGTGAACACATGGCTGTGACCGGATGTTGCTGCAATCTTTGCACACCCACCTGTGCAGCTCAACGTGATAAGGCTCTACCTATGCCGGTATAAGCAAAGACGCAGTATTGCCATGCTCAACTGACTCGGGACTGTCCCGTCGGTAACAAGGAATTGCAGTGAGCACACAGACCCCGCACAGTCACTACTGTTCCCACTTGAAGCGACCGGTCATTTCGAAAATGTGAGTTACAGTCCGGGTTGATGGAGCAAACTTAATCCGCATATGGTATAGCTAATGGTCTGTACATTCACAGGGCATGCCCACTCTCTCGGTATGTTGGGCTGACTGGTCCTGCCACACCACTGATCATCTGCCCTCTCATGACATTTTCTGACACCAGGCGGCACACAGCCACAATTGAGCGATCGTGCACGGCTCGATCAATCCACTATCTCTCTTAATCCACTCTCTCACGACCGCGCTCCCTGATGCCCGCCCTGTCTCTGCCACTCCTGTTCTGCCTGCGGCCGGGAGGCTCATCATCGTCATCCCCATGCCCTTGGCTCCGTCTTCTATGCTCACTGCCTCGTTCGTTCCGCTGCTCACGACTCTCATGACCATCCATCTGTCTCGAACGCTTCTGTGGGCCTTCATCTCTAGCACCTGAATCCTCAGGGCTATCATGCCTGGCAGAGCGGCCTGCAGCATGGTGTCTTAGCCCGTCTTCCCGAGACGTGTGCGGTATCGCGCCCGGTGACTGATGCCGAGGGTGCTCTTCTGGAGGAGACACTTGCCGTGACCGTTTTCTGGCGGGCCTGCCACTGTCATCGTGGTCCGAATCTGCTCTGGGTGCCTTGTTGCGCTTTGCTCGAGCGCTGTCACCCGAGTCCGCGCTCTCACTGCCACTATCACTGCTACTGTCGCTACGGGAGGATCCACTGCTACTGCTGCTGCTGGATCCGTGGCGGCGCCGCCGCGATCGGTCCTTGCTCTCACTGGAGCTACTGCCCGAGCTGCCAGAGTCGCTACTGCTGGAAGAGCTACTCCCTGACGAAACTTCTTTTCGAAGCTGCTTCAGGCGGCGCCTTCTCCTCTTAACAGCCTCGTCCCGGATTTGTTGAAGCCGCGCCTTGTGCCTTTTCTCCTGGTAGTCTGGCTGTAGCTCCTCAGGCAGTTCAACAGTGGGCTGAGCCAGGTGTTTTCCCTGAATGACAGGCACGCTTCTCACGCTTGGGAGGCTTCGGCAGCGGTGCAACCGAGATACGCTTGGCCGTGTGTGAAAAGGGCAAACCTTGTGTTGTTTGCGAAGCTTCTCAGTCTTAGATTCGCGGGCCAAGTACGCGCGCGGGTTTTTGCACTCGTAGGACCAATGTCCTTTTTTCAAGCATCTCTGGCATTTGGCTTCGGACCTGTCCTGCCTGCTTCCCGTCTGCATGGAGGATAGCCTTGGACCAGTGACAAACGTGAGCAACATCAGCAATGCCGTATGGATTGAGATCAACAGGCCGCACATTCCGATACCGTCCAACGTTATGTACAGATCCAGATCCTAGAATCATTTTGGCTCCCTGCAGGCAGAATCTTTATGGCTATCTTCGTGGCTGCAGAAACGTCAGGTCCTTTGAAAAGCCTGCTCCCGGACAGACATTCGCGCTCACGTGCACAGGCACACAAGGAATAGCTCATTTAAGAACAGCATGGCTATAATCAGACGTAATTTTCCTGTTGAGCAGGCAACGCAACGGGAGCGGCGACACAAGAGGTCGTGGTGAGAAATATTATGGCGGCATTCGACGCGCAGACGATTTACATGAATCACGCTGTACAGTTATGGATGTAGCGCGCGTAATGAGTTGCGTGATACCTGCTTCTCTGCATGTACTTAGTGGCGTAGGTGGCCAATGAATTCAGCTTCATACACCGGTCGTCGCGTACAGGTATGGCAACGCCGGACCACCGCATCTGCACTCAAAATTCCATGACAGACAGGAACAGCTTATACAATACTTGGCAGAGGAAGATTTCGGGCTGCATGGCAGAGAAGACATACAACTTTTGCGGTCCTCGCGTTGCCCCAATACTTAGGCTCGAGTGTTTCATCTCATCGATGGCTATACGCGTCATTCCGTATACTATTGCTTACCCATGCCTTGATGATTACTGTGACGCAAAGTGATCGGTACTGTGCTTGAGACGGTTGCCGCATCCAAAACCCCACGAACCGAAGCCTCCCCGACGACTCTTCACACGCAAGCCCCCATCACAGGCCTTCACGGTCATCTAAATTCGGACTCTGAACATTTGAAGATATTCCAATCCCGACATCGTGATGGTGGAAAACGAGGTCAGCTCCAAACCCTCCCAACCTGTCCCAGGTGTCGAGGTGGTCCGGGATGCTGTCAAGGGCAGGGGCATGCGTGCAACCGCCAGATTCAAACCGGGAGACGTTATCATTGAAGAGGAGCCCTTTGCTGCTGTGGCCATGGCCGACATTCGTGGGCACGAGCCTTTCTGTCACACCGAGTTTACGCCAGTTCCCGAGGAGGACCTGAAGACATGCGTAGCTTGCAAACGTGCCAGGTGCGCACCTGCAGGTCAGCTGGGCATCTGCATTGCATACGGCATGCGCTAGCACGTTCGAATCTTGTGTTGCCATGCTGCACGCCTGGCATGCTCGACAGGCAGGCACCATGCCCACCAGTGCATCTCCAGGCGATGATCCATACAGAACGGCCAACAGCTGAGGCTCCCATGGGCTGAATCCCGGGCAAACCAAGTCAGGGGCACGCATGTGTGCTCGTGCCAGCTGAGCGCACACGGGCATGCAGATACTCTAGCAAAGCAGCACAGAAGGTGGACTGGTCACGGGGGCACAAGTACGAGTGCAAGGCGCTGCGGTCACCACACGTGAATCCGCTCTCTATGCTGCGCCTGATGGCGCGTGTTCTGTGGAAGCGTGCAGCGATGATGAAAGCGGCCAGCGAAAGGAAAGCCGCCGCAGCGGCGCCTGCTGCCGCAGGCCAGGCCTGTCTCGACGACACGATGCAGTCCAACAGTACCGGCGGCGATGGGGACGTGGACGAGGGCGCAGTGGGATTCTGGCAGTCGTATGAGGCTGTAGAGGCGATGCAGTCAAATCAAGGCGCCATGGGCATTATGCCACGGCCTGCGCTGCTGCAGATGTTAGACTCCCTCAAGTACGACTCCCTCAAGTGCCAGGGCGTTCGATCGAGGTTGTCCCTGTCAATTCCTGTGCTGGTCCTTCTGACTGAGTGCACCTACAACTGTGACGACGTGTGTCACTGCTTGTGCGGCGTTACACTAGCATGGGGTACCGCCGGAGAAGCCCGGGTGCACAGGCCGGCTTGTGCTCTTCCATATCATGTGTCCCTGCCGTCTCGGGGCTGACTTCCAGGGCTGACTTCCAGAACAACACGAGCCGTGCATGGCCTGGTTGGCAAATGTAGCGATGAGACCCCAGCCTGGTGAGATCAAATCAGCACGTAACGAGCTGCCCATCCACGGGTGCAAAAGTGTTGATGGCGGTTCACATAGGTCTAGATGTGGTTCTGGAAACACGCACTGCTGGTCTGCAGTGAGGATGCAGGAAGCATGTCAGGCTCCAGCTGAGTGGCGGTCCGACAGATTCCGGACATTCTGTTGTGCATTCTTCACATTCTCCCGGTTGTACACTTTTGACTGCACACATTTCACTCTTTGCTGCACGCATTTCTTTCCCGGTAGCAGCTCGTGGCGTGCAGGTACTACCTGTCCCAGACCAAAGCTTCCCACAACTCGAATCAGGCGCTCCAGGAGAAGCTTCTGCTACAGCTGATGAGCAACGCGTTTGCAATCAGCGAGGCTGGGAATGGCATGAGCTGCGGCCTGGGGGTGTTTCCAATCGGGGCGGTGCTCAACCACTCTTCCAGGTATGGCGATTGCCCCGCCTCTGGGAAAGCATCGCTGGTTGATCGGTGCCAGCCTTGCCTGTCGATGAACAACTGTCGGTGTAGCGATGATGCGCTGTGTGCTGAACACCAGGCAGTGCTCAGATCGGCTCCATGCTTTCACACCCATTTTGCCACCTGCTCTGCTTGCACATGCTAGTACCATTGCACATGCTAGTACCATTGCACATGCTAGTACCATTGCACATGCCATGCTCACACGGAAGCTCCACGTGTGTATGAAATGGGGAATAGCTGGGCGCTATCTCAGCAGTGATGCTGCGCGGTTCACAGCAGTGAGGCTCTCAGCGGTGATGCTGCGTGGTCAAAGCTTCTCAGCTTATGGACCGTGGCTTCAAGCATCGAGTGGCCGCCTCACATCATGCGTGCTAGAGTCTCGTAACGTCCAACGGGAGCTCCAAACTTGTCACACATGGTTGAAACGTGCACTGTGTTGTGCTGAGTGGCAATCTGGGCAGGATGTGACTGTGGGTGCATGGGGACTGGTGCACGAATGATCAGCGCCGTGTCAGCTCGTTGGATAGGTGTTACCTCGGCACACTCCTGCTACTGCTACACCGCAGTGGCTGACTCCGAGTGCGCACACGCAGGCCGAATTGTGCACAATCCTTCTCCAAGGGAAGGCTGCAGATCCGTGCCACGAGACCCATACGCCCGGGAGACGACCTCGAGATCAGCTACACAACCATGGACGAGCCGACGTTCCTCCAGCGATCAAACTTGCTGAGCCGCTACTGCTTTGACCTTCGACCCGAGGTGCGCCCCATGCAGCCCTCACTGCTGCTCCATCCTCAGCATCTCGCGCCTTGATCAGCATCGCGCACAGTCCCTCCTTCCTCACCAGCACGCCGCCGCCCGCCGGTCTGATCCACAGCCTGGTAGTTCCGGCCGTGCCGGCTCATTCAACGTCTTGCACGAGCAGCAGCATGTACCCTGCTGCTGCAGCCAGGGCATCAAGGCAGCCTACGTGCCCACTTGTCACCTGGCCCATGCATCTACCTGACACAGGCAGGACGTGCGTGTTGCAGCTGCCATCAGGGAACAAGTTCAAGGGTTCGCACACCGAGAAGCTGAGAGGGTGTGTGAACACGATGGTCCTCAACCAGGCGGCCTCGGGCACGGTTCTCTTCGATGCCCTCGATGCAGCGCACTGTGCGGTGCTCTCGGACCCAGGTGCAGTGGCTGAGAGCCGTGTCAACAGCTCCAAGACTAGCCTGGCACCCGGGGCGACACGGTTCTGCTCTGTGAAAGTGAAGGCTGACGACGACTTTGGAGGTGCGCCCTGACCCCGCCAGCTACCGCCTGTTGCCTGTCCTCCCCCAGGTGCCTCTTTCACTTCTGCAGTGAGTCTTGAGATCCGCAGCGAGTCTAGAGATGCGTACGTACGGGTCGATGGTGTCACCTCCTTGCGGCAACACCGCCAATCCCGAGCAAGCAACACTGCCGTTCCTTGGTCAGTTGTGCTCGTTGTCACCATTCCACACATGCGCCAGCCTCCGCGGCTCTCTGTAGCTCATGGCCCCGCCTCACAGGATACCTGAAACCAACGTACGTTGAAGGCCGCAGGGTCGCTGCAGCACAGCGGCACCATGCCTGTGTCAGGGGGCAGGTGTGTATTGTGTTTAGGAATGGGCCTGGGGCCGCTGGGGATCCCAGGAGAGGATCAGCTCGAGAGCAACATCACGCTCGTGGCGGCGCGGCACATCCTGAGGGAGGCGTGGCTCCCTGAGGAACACGACGCTGCCTGGCTCGACCAGGTCTGCCCCTTCTGCACCGCCGCACCAGGGCCTCGACTCGTCGTGCCTGCTCCCCACGCCCATTCATCTAGGCGTACCGGCCCTCTGAATTGCAGAGCAGTTCCGGACGTGAGCTGTTGACCTGTTTGGAGATGAGTGTGATGTGGAGGATGAATGACCAGGTGGTCTGATTCGAGCCCTGTACGCTGTTGCGTGATGTACCTGCGCCCTCGCCCCTCTTTGCTGTAACGGCATACTGGTCCTCGTGTGTTGGGGGGGGGCACAGGCATGCCTGTCGGGCCAGTGCTATGCAACTTTCCATGCAGCCGTGTGCGCAGCCGACAGCTGCGCCTCCCGGTCAAGGAAGAGCCTCGCCGGCTGCCAACCAGTGGACTCACCACCGCCTTGCTCACTGTGCACTCGGATCCGCACAGCCGTAGCAGGCTTGCGGCACGCATGGCATGCACGCTTGGCATGCACGCTTGGCATGCACGCTTGGCATGCACGCTTGGCATGCACGCTGCCAATGACCGATGTCGGGAGTGTGTGTCGTCGCGACCCAGCGAGTGACCCAGTGAATCAAACAGCGTGATGATTGACGCGGTCGTCGGCAGAGCCCCGCACCGTCCGGGCAGGGTTCCTGCGCCGCAGCTCGCGCCTGCCACGGCCCGGGGGCACTCCGAACCGCCTCCGGACACCGCCTCTGCTGCGTGCAGCTGCGCAAGGACAGGTGGAGCGTTGACGTCATGCTCTTTGGGCAGTGGGCGGTGGCGGACGGGGCGCAGTGGCAGGCCGCGGCGTACGCGGCGACATTCGCCGTGGCTGCACACGCGTGGAGCGCGAGCTTGCGGGAGCGCGACGAGGTCGACGTCGCGCGGCGGCTGCTGCTCAAAGCCGACCAGTGCGGCCGGGAAGCCGGCTTGGCCGACTCCCACTCCGCCATGCGGCCCGTCCTGCAGGTACCGGCTCACCCGTGCATCTGCATACCGCACTGGGATGTCGCGACAACAAACAGAGGGCCGCGGAGACGGTCGCATCATGCATCTGCGTTCATGCCGTGTGTCGCTTTGATGCCGCACTCATGCATCGGCGTTCGTGCCGTGTGGCGTATGGAGACCGCAACCGTGCATCGGCGTTCTTGCCGTGTGTCGTATTGATGCCGCACTCGTGCATCGGCGTTCATGCCGTGTGTCGCTTTGATGCCGCACTCGTGCATCGGCGTTCATGCCGTGTGTCGTATTGAGACCGCACTCATGCATCGGCGTTCATGCTGTGTGTCGTATTGAGACCGCACTCATGCATCCTCCGCATCTGACCGGCCCGGGCACCCTCCGGGAGCTCCCTGTGACTCTCCACGAGCGCCCCGGTGTTCCGTATCACTGAGCGTGCACCGCCGCTGCGCTGAAGCCTCTCTGCACATGTGCCTGTGCCGCAACGCATGCACGTCACACACGTCTGTACTGCAACACAGGGGCGGCAGGTGAGTGGGAGCAGCTCTGTGCGGTCGGCACCACGCTGTGAACGCTCGCCTCTGCCCGTCGGTCCCAGCACACAGCACCGGATGCCGGCGCACGGCTGCCTCATCCCGGTCCCCACAGCGCATCTGCAGTCAGGCATAGCCACCAGGCCGGCGAATCCGCTGCTGCCGCAGCTTCCAGGCTGCGCGATGCCCTGCGCTGAGGCTCCCCGCCAATGCCCTCCCGACTGCATGCGCACCGGTCAACGCCGTGCAGCGTTGCAGCGGCGGCAGCATGCATGCAGCCACTGCACCGAGGCAATGCACCCACCCATGCGTGCAGGGCCTCGTGGACATCTTCCTGCACAAACCGATCGGCGCGTCATCGCAGAGCGTGAAGCTGTCGGCCGACCAGAAGCAGGCCTTCGAGACTGCGAAGCGCTTTGAGCATGCCGTGCGGGCTGTGCGCCTCCCTGCCCCTGCCCTCCGGTGCACAGTAGCAGCTCCCCTGCTCGTTTGAGACCTGCCGTGCCCCACCCACCCCGCAGCCCCTGCTCCCTGCCTGTGCTCACACCACTGCACCGTCCCATGCATGCACCTCGCCCGCCATCCGATGCTGCGCCGGCCACTCGCACGGGCGGCACCACCGTGCGACTGGTGCATGGGTTCGTGTCCGTACACCGGTCTCAAGTCGGCCACGACCGCGGGCCCCGATGACCGCCAGGGTGCGCTGCAGATCTACCCGCAGGGCGGCGGGGAGCTGGGGTTTGATCTGGACAAGGTGGCTGAGGCCGCCGGACGGTGCGGAGTGCGTGGGGTGCAGTACGGCACGCAGCTGTGGCGCGAGGCGGCGGCCTCCCTCCGCACCACCTTTGGGGAGGAGCGCACCGTGCAGCTCATCATGTTCAAGGCGGAGTACTTCCGGGACACCAACATGCAGCGCCGCGCGGAGCTCATCAAGCGCTTCGGGCCGTGCCTGCCCCGCGCCGTCACGGACGCATAAGCGAGGGGAGCTGAAGGCCCCCCCAGAGGAGACGCGGCCCGTGGCCACGGGCGCCCTGCCGCGCTGCTGCGGAGCGCACAGACTGCAGTGGAGTTGGGCTGCAGCCGGGTTCGGGGGGCAGACGCCGCAGCCGACACCCCTGCGCAGGTGGCCACAAGGGCGGCGGCGGAGACAACCCGCTGCGGCAGAATGGTCTGCCCCACACGTACAGGTCCCGCACGGGTCATGCTCAGCGGCACGCTGGACGCGGTGCTGCCCGCTGCGGCTCCGTTCGCGCCACGCGGAGCACGAACGGCCACGCTGCGTGCCGTGCTCGTTCACACCGCGCTGGACACGGCTACGGGGACGCTTCAACAGCTGCCAGGGGAGAGGCGCGGGCCAGAAGTCACTGCAGACGCACCTGTGCCCAGATGAGGGCAACGGCGGCCCTGCCGGCGCAGGTGCGGCCGTCGCCCCTGCACCCCTACAGGCACGCGGCAAACTACACCGGGCTGCCGGGGTACCTGGACTGTGCTGGCTCAGCTCCAATCTATGATGGGGCGGAGGTGGTGCAGACCCGCCACCCGTGGCAGGCATGGCCAACAGGCAGATGCGGCAGCGACGCCGTGAAGATTCATGGGTGCGGGGCTGCAGTATGGTGCCGCGTGCGGGGGCTCGTGTGAGGGAGTCATGCGACTGGCCGGCAGGCCTTCACAGAGTTACCCCAAGTCACAGCAGGCATACAGCGGCCCGGTGCTGGCTGCAAAGGCGCGCCAGGCGAGCTGGGAGCGGTGCGTGTGTTGCCGTATGCGGTGGGGTATGTCTGCAAGTTGGCATTGCAGTGGTGCCGCTCCCAGACCGTCAGTCGGGTGGTCTGCCGCTTCGGATCCCCTGTATGAAACTGGCCCCCCTCGCGGCTCATGGCTGTTGTCAGGGATATGATGGCGTGAAACCCGGTTATAGTTCTAGCGCCACATGCTGCCTGCGAACTGGGAATGCACATGGGAAACAGTCCGACACTGTGCAGTTGGTGGTTGAGTGGCCGGCGGGTCACGTCTATGCCGCAGTTGTAACGTGCTGTTGTCGGTGAGCTGTTACCTGCTTGCGTCGCCCAGGCATGTGGCGATCAATCCGACAGCACGACCGTACCTGCCACTGCAAACGAAATGCACTTCCGCCGACTCCTGGACAGAATGGAAGCGGTTCTACACAGATCAGCTTGACACCGTATGCCGTTGGCGTTTGTTCATCGCAACTGTGCTGAATGCGGCATGATTGCGAGGGTGAGGCACATGTTTGAATTGCTTGGAACTGGCACGTGACCCAGACGCATGTTCCTGCTATGCAGTTGATGACTCCAAAAGCTCTTGAGCCATGTGATCCCATCCTGTGCTTCACGTTGGTGATTTCGCATGCTCTGCGAACACAGGACAAACCTTCCGGTGTCACAGCAGTGCGGAATTGTCTCGAATTGTCTGTTCGAGCAGAGGCGAACTGGTTTGTGAAGCAGCAGGTACCATTACCCTGTGCAATAAATGGGCGCTTATGACTCTTATGGGCGCAGATGGATCTCATGGTGCGAACTGGCGGACCATGTGCGATGGGCATGGCCTGAGGCAGTGCTGAGAGTGATGAACCAGGCCTTCTCGGCCAGGTAATGGGCGCTTGCACGATCGTCTTTAGTTGTAGACTCACCACCGCCAGCATTGGCATGCAGTACACTCGAAATGCACTGGGCTTGCCTCCAAATTAATCCCAACCTGTACGTACACACGTATATCGAATCAGTATATCGAACCACACGTCCTGTTTGCGAATGCCATGACTGAGAATGCTTTCTATGATGCGTGGATGCCGTGGCAGCCACATACTGTGGGGTTTCGTGGCCATGAATTGCGCTGCTGAGACGCCCCGCGTGGGAGACATTGCGGAAACACCGGAAGGCCGGACGAAAGGCAAGCTCCCAGCCCGCCGTCTGCGGGATCTGGATCGTCGTGCGAACTTACGTTGCAGGATATTGTTGCAAAATCGTGATCGCCGCATCCTCCCCTGGTAGGCGCCGCTCATCCATTCGATGTCGCGATGAGCTGATGGCAACTGCCGCAGGTGCATACGTGACATGCATCATGGCCACAAGTGCGCTAACAAGTGCTGACACGGCGGACCACATTGCCTGTGCCACCACAGTTCGATCTCCTTTGTATAAGGCACGCAGCTGCGCGACTCCAGAGCGGCGTGAGATTATTGCAAGTCACACAGTGTAATCCAGGACGGCAGTACAGACAACGTGCGGTCCATTTGATAAATTCTTCTTTGCGAAAGGTTGGAGGCATCGAGACATGGCCATCCAATTCACAGCGCTAGTTGTTGCGGTCCTGGCCTGTCTGCAAACATGCACAGCGATGAACTGGAGGCAGTGCTCAGAGGGGCCGTTTGAGCCAGGCAGCGTCACGCTTACGCCTGATCCTCCGAGGACAGGACAGAAGATATCTTTTGACATCTCTGGCACATATAATCCTAATGGTGCGTGGCTCGCTTTTCTGTACCAAGTTTCTGGGCGTCCGGCGTGGTTACGGTACGGTATGGAACTTTCCGTCGCGTTCCAGCGAGGCAATCACGTCATAGATTCAAGGGCTCAAGCGTCTTTAGCAAACATTGAACAAATTTTCGCGAGGCAGTGCCTCACAACATCCTGTAGTGTGCAGATGAAAAGGTCATCCCAGAAGGCGTTCTCGATGTCGCGGTCAAATTCATGGGCAGCGACATCTTCCAGACACAGTGGGACCTATGCTCCAAAACCAGCTGCCCCATTTCTCCAGGTGATCTTGACATTCATTACAGTCAGACTTTGCCCCCGATCGCCCCACCGGTATGTCCTCACGTCCTCTGTACAAACGTCCATGTCTGAGAGCAACTCCGCCGTGCACATCTCACCGCATCCGCTGTATCACACCGATCCTGTAAATGCGTCGTCAACACTTCAGAACGGGCGTCTAGGAAAGTTATGAAATACAAGGCTTGCAGGCATGCCACACATGGTTATTTACAAATGACATGCATCACCTTGACATGCATCGTCCTGACTGTTCTCATTTTGAGGTTACGACTGGGCCGAATTTCCCCGCTGATATGCTCTGTTGCGTTCCATCGATGTGCTGAAGAAGGGTGTACAGCATGGGTGCGCACCCGGTGCACATGTCACACAGCGGTCGTGTTGCAACCATGTTATGTACTGGCATGGTACACCCTGTCAATCTAACCTCTACTTCGACAGACTCCTATCTGCAGTGCTTTCGCAAACGCTGGCACCTTTGACCCAAGATCGAGCTGGTTCATGCATGGATTGATGGGAGTTTGATCGCCCTGGTCTCGCTACAGAACATGTCCACGCAAGCCTTGCGCCACAGTCATCCAACATTCATACAGGCTGCGTTGCATGCTTCCATCTTCGACACATGGTACATCTTTCACGACACAGTAACTCACAATTCTGGGCCATGTCCCCACTTGCGGGTTTTCCCGCCTATAGCAGCTGCAGTTGGTGCCCAGTCCATGAGCCAAGACACTGGTGTATGGCACTGGTTGAATGCACACTGAGCACGTAGAAAGCAGTTGGGCATGCTTGTCTGGTTGTTTGCGTGCCACATGAACCACCCAAGTCACAACCTGCTCCATCCTCCCCTCCATCAATCCTTCACACCTTCCTGCGTTTATTCATTCAGTCCTCTTTTTGTACTATGCTGCACCTACTGCTTCTTCTTCTTGCGTATGTGCCCATCATACCATCCCAATTTTCTCTGCCTCATCCTTGGACCCTGACACAGTCTGCAACGAGCAATCAGACTGGAGGTACTTGCAGATTCCTGTCAGGTCAAGCACATGGTTTGGTAGTTTTGCTGTGCACACGGTCCTGCTGCATGTGCCTTGGAGGCAGCAAATGAGGCTGTCATCTACATGAGACCAGCAGCTCTTGTTTTGCTATCTCGGGCATCTATTTATAGACTGTAGTGCAGCATGGCCAACATCCCTGCACGGCTGACATCTACATCCGAGATATTCTGGTTGCTCCTTCCATGTCTGACTGGCAGTATAGCGAAAAACACTGTACCATTTTCAGTGTACTCGATGTCTGGTCGGTTTTGCCATGAGGGGTGTGGGTGAAATCCCATTGTGGGCACGTTCTGGTTTGCTGTCTCCTCTACCCAAATCAGATGCACAGGCAACTCACAACTGCAAACTTGGCTGCCGTGCGTCACATAACAGAATTGCATTGCCTGGCGCATCCCGCCTGAAGTGATTCGTCAGGTCGCCGGACGTGCACCCTTGCTACGTGCTGCCGGTAGCTGACTGCTCCCTCCCCGTTTCCTGCAGGGAGATTACTCAGTTCAGCTCGAAGCCCAAGGAACAGATGGCGCACAGCTGCTCTGCCTAGTTGTAGACTTCCGCATCAGCCCACCCAGCCTCACATCTGTGCTCCGAGGTGATGGGCTGTGAGCCCCTGAGCCCCCGCCGCCATGGGCATCTCTTCCAGCCTCTTCCTGGGCTGTGGCTGAACCCAGGTGAATGATGTTGTGGCAGGCTGCTCGCCACCTTGGAGCATGTTCCCAGAGGATGGTGGTAGGTAAGCCTTGTGGTCGGCTTTAGCGAAGCTGGCGATGGCCAGGTCGGGCCCAAACTGCTTCAGCTTATGGCATGATAAGTAGTTACCTGTAGAATTCAAGCATTGGCCTGCAGCTGGTGGTTGATGAACGTGCATAGGTGTAAGCATGTTATCGTGTTCTTTGCATGGGCATGTGTCAAGAAAGGAGGAGACACACCTAGAGTCCACACACCTACGGCACATATTGTTGAGACAGCTCGACGTGTAACACTTGTGTTGACACAAGTGAGTACAAGACCACGGGGTGGAGCGAGTGAATTTTGAGTGTAGTCGAGGGACTGCGTAGACCAGAACACCTGCAAAGCCTAGGTCACCAGGATTTGAATCACGTGACTGCCTGCTCTTAACGATGATGTATGTATCAAAGTTCAATGTTCTAGTGACAAAAGTGGATGTCAGATAGCGTGTGCAAATGTTCTCCACTCTTTCCATGGTCCATGGACACATTCACTGAGCAGCCGATTTTGTCACACACTGGGTGTTTGGGTATTTGCATCATCACACTGACGTATGAAGCAGAGTGATGTTGCCAAAGTGCTGGACTGCGGACCATGCATGCTGTGGACGGTGCTGCATTGCGTTCAAACAACCAGAGCTATGCAGGAGCCTGGTGCTATACTGTCAATGCATGAGGGTCGAATGGTGGAACCAGGGAATGGTGCACTGAATAAGCAGTGGTGATCGTGGCAGTCACCACAGCACTGCAATCCTGCTTGTGTCAATACCTGGCAAGAAAATGTCAATATAAGCACAAACTGCAGTCCAACAGCACTGACTTGCCCTTTTATTCCGTACTGTTGTGCATCCGCAGCTGCTGCACTTGCATCCCCGGCGTTCATGCAGTCATAGTGGCAGTTGCTGACCTCCTGCACGTGTGTACAGCCCTGCCAAGCTTTCGCATGCACACATTGAGCGGCAGAGTAGTGCGTAGGGGAATTGGAATGAATGATGCAGGGCGGAACGTGGGACGCAGCAATTCTACCAGACGTCTTGGTGCATAAATGTTCGCAATTCCAAGGTTTTGGGTCTGCGCAGCGTGCCCACGGGGCAGTGCAGCCGTGCCATGGGCGAACGAGCTGTCCAAACACATAAGCATACATCGGCACACAACAGTCGAGAGCGAACTACCCTAACATTGTCTGTTTGCTTACCTGCTCGCGGCCAGATGAGATGTACAGAGCTATCGTGCGGCACGAGGCCCAACGCACCAATTGACGAAGACCACGAGAGCAATGAAGAGTGTATCGTCAATGTGATGTTTAGTGATCGAAGGGAGCTGATTGCAGCCTTGTGGAGATCGTCGGTTCCTCATGCCTTGGTGCATCCCTCCCAGGCGCCAGACAAGGTGGAAGACAAGATACATGCCACAGAAAGACAGACAAAGATATGGAAACGGGCTTTGGAATGCATTGGCGAGACGTCCGTACATTCTTGTCCTCGAACCGTTACCATCTGTGACGCTGCTAGTTGCAATAATGACTCACCTAATATTCACCGCTTTTCCGGGTGAGCATCCCAAGACCGGATCCACCAAGAAGCGGCTGCCTGGGACACAATCTCAGCGCGCGCTAGCCATCCTCTACGATAGAAATAGTACTGCTGGCCGTAATTTGCTTTCATTCGCGCCCTTTGACGTGTATCTCGCGGTGACAGGAGGGCACCAGCGAGTGCAAGTGAGCAGAGGGCGAACTTCGGCATGAAACACCCTCCCTACCATTCCGCACTTGATATAAACCCTTCACGGCAGCATGTTGGGGCGTGGATATCGCACTGTGCGGATCGCATCCGCGAGCGTTGCACCACTCATTCAAACGAGCGTCACTGACACCAGCATGAATCTACCTCTTCGAACATCCCGTACACCTGTAACCGCGCTGTTCGGCATCATATAGTCATTTCACCCATTGGCGTCTCGAGTAATCGCGACGGCGCAGCCGGCTAATGACGAAACGCCGCTTTGGCATGCACAGTTCCATGATCGTGTTCGATGTCTCAGATCAGGGTGCGTGTTCCTGCGGCCTCCACAGCACCAAGAACCACTTTTTCAGATGCATTTATAGGTTGACCGCCGACATTGGCTGGTTAAGCATCGTGTTTGTCACGCCAATGATTGGGCCCGACTCAGGCAACGGCCCATCGTCGAGTATGGAGCTCGAGTCAGTCGAGAACGTCGTGGTGGACATCCTATCACGACATGAATGCTGTTGCTTGCCAGTCTCTGATCTATTCGTGCTCTGCACGCGCGTCTTCGCGGAGCACCTAATCCCTCGCCTCGCGCTGAGGTCGCATAGCATGCCCCGCGAATTACACGCGCTGGAGCCCTTTATCGAATACCTGAAGGCCTGGGACTCCTCAAAACTGATCCTCATAGGTGAAGGTACCGATTGTGTGGCTCAACTATGCGTGCCTCTGCAGCAAAACCCAGAAACTGGTCCGCACATCGCCGCCTGTGCTGGTCAGACTGCGGTCCGGCACGGCGGTTTTGGTGGGTACGAGACGCCCGACCAGTCAGAGACTAGCGGAGCCTCGAGTACACTCCCTTTCTATGATGTAAGCGGCGAGCATTGGGGAGCCGGGAGGCCCCGATCGGTGCATAAGCGCGACCTGTGCGCGACCTACGAGATACCAGAAGAGCAGGTCGCCTTCATACGACAACTCCTGTGCCGCTGCCTCTTCGACTTCGTCTTGAAAGAAGCCAACGCTCATAGTTTCGCTGCTGCTATCCCATTGGAGGATGCAAGGCAGACATGCGTGCAATACCTGGTGCGCGACGCTTCCAGAGACCCTGCCTGCTTTTAGCGGTTTCTTTCGTCCCGCACACTGGCTGATCCACGCCATGGATCGAGCCAAGAAGTCAACATGTCATCTTGGTGTCATCCTGCGGTGTGCAGGTGGGTGTTCCGTAGGTTCGGATAGCGTAAGTGTAATTCTTGTATCGACGTGTGTGCTCGCGCATGTTTGTGTCAAGCACTGCCGTTTCCACACCCCCCGCGCCCTCTGCGCGGCATTTCTCATATGTTTCTGAATGATTCGTGCGTGTGCTCCTCCGTTGTACCGCGCTTTGATGGCCAGAATCTTTCGCACTGCGACCTGCCACCAAGCACGCACAAACGGCACTCGTAGCCATCTGCCTGCAGGACCTGGGGAGGGCGTTCCTGTCTGATCATGCACATAATCTGCACTCAAGGAGTGGCTTCCCATCTTATCCGGCGGTGTGCGCTAGATGTGATCCGGCCTGGCCGCGCGTGTTCCTGCTGGCTCCCCAATGCACGCCATGGAAACCACGGCTGTTGCATCAGCTGATCATCAATGACGCTCCACAACATTCATCATCCTCTGGCGCATCCACGTCGGCCTGATCCCAACGCACATCGCCTCGTCCGCTACGTACGTAGCACAGTATGCATCGCATTCGACCATGTGCTATTGCTGTACGAAAGAAAGCTTGCATTCGCTGACAGCAGCGTTGCCATCACGTGCATGTGATCACAATCACCCCGGCACCGAAGAGGGTCACCGCTGCCATCGCATCGGGTCCCAACGGCTCGAGTGCACCTAGCGGCATATCGCATGTTGCGCGCCCAGTCAGCTCCAGACCTGCTCCGACCGCGGGGCGAGTCTACTGCACATTGCCACCAGCCGCGCGTCACGATAATGATCCAGACGCCCTGCATCTATCGTGAATCGTACGTACAGTCCCGGTGCCCCGCGTAGTCATGATGCGCCACCGTCTGAAACGGGCACGCCCTCCGCGCCCGCATCGACGGCACTCTCACCGTGCCGCCATCCGCGCGCAGTCTCGCCGGGCGCGTCAACTGCATCGACAGTAATCTGCAGAGGGCCAGGCGGTATTGGTCAGCAGTCTGCTGCCCCGGGCATGCATAGGCATGCAGGCCAGTCGTGACTGCCACCAACATTCCCGCCTCACTGCAGCAAACCCCACTCCAAGCGAGGCTCCCAGCATGCTGCAAGATCACACATCCCAGCGCTTGCGAGAGCACACAGGCTGGTACTCCTTGTCTGCAGCAACATTGGTCAACCACTGGTGCCAGGCTGCAGCAAGCTGGCACCTCCCATGTCAGCCATCTGTCAATTGTCTGTTCCCCAGTCTCACCCCAGTCTCACACGTTCTGCCACTACTGCATCAGGACATCATCAATGTAAAGCTTACCTGTGGGGCAACCAGTGGTCAACCCGGCACGGCTCTGCGGGCATCACCTTCCGCAACATCATCTTCGGTTGGAACAATTATCCCCGCAAGCGCAATCATTTTGATAGCCTGCCCGCGTCCCAGACACAATCGCCGACATCCTTTCTGACGCACCAACCCCGCGTCCACCTGAACGCAACCCCCGCGGGAGGCCGCTGCTTCACGCTGCTGAGTCACACCCCCGGCGCTGAAACCGAACCTCGCTCATCTCTCCTCCAGGTCACCCGAAACCCCATGCATCCGCCCACCCCCTCTCAGCACCAGACTCCATCCTCCCAGGCCACTCACACACTCATGCATGCAGGTCAGAGCGATGAGTGAAGTCCCGGCGGAGCTCATGCATGAGCAGTCACTGGAGGAGATGCTTCTATGGGAAGGCAACAGATTCATGGTCACGCACTCTCCCAACCGCCAGAAGATCATCTTCACCCCGCCGCACGTCAACCCAGGCGCCTCCCCACAGCCCCCTGTATCCTTCCCCCCTTCCCCCCAGTACGGCCCCCCCTCCAGCGCCTCCATGCACACCCCCCCCACCTGCCCCCCCGGCCGTGGATACCCGCCCTGGCCCACCTCCTCCCCCCCTCTCGCTCGCAACGCGTCGATGCCCCCTCCCCCCCCCTCCCCCGGACTCGCGGCTGCA
>JAUMHO010000002.1:2197287-2229300 GCA_032360965.1 Ulva armoricana
GCCGCGGCCGCCGCCGGAGGCGGTGGCGGGGACGGCAGCGTCGGCGTGCGGGGCGGTGGCGAGGGCGGCAGCGGCGGCGAGAGCTCGGCCGGGGGCGGCCTGCGTGGCTCCAGCTCCCCTGTAGACACCGCTGCTGCGGCCACGTGACCTGCCGCCTGCCCCGGGGAGGCTTCACATGTTGATAGATGTGCACACCCAGCGCAGAGAGGCCTTTGCCGCTGCGCTGTCGTAGACAGGGGGGTTTTCACCGGGCCCTGGAGATCTGATATGTTGGATTCAAAGGAAGGCACAGAAATGTTTCCGGATAGCGTGTGATCCTCCTGGAGAGTAGGCTTCTGGGCTGTTTTGGGCGATTTTCACACAAAGCATGTGTTGGTGATTGATGAGTGTGCGATGCGCCTGCGGCACGGCTCGCCCCCGGCAGCCGCCGTGGGGCGCGCGCGCCCGCCCGCGCGGCACTGCGAGCGAAACGGCGAACTTGGTTCCGGAGGTTCCCGTTGCGACTGGTGTGTGTTGGCGTCGCTACTGCGACCCGTGTATGCGTAATCTTCTCGGTGCGCGCCCCCGGCAGCACCCCTGCAGCCACAGCAACCGCGTGCCTGCGCCGCGGCCGGACGCGCCCAGTGTGGGGGGGGCTCTCGTGTGGGCGCGCACAGGGTAAAAAAAAAGGAAAAACCGGACAATGCCAAACGGCGATGTTGGCGCGACGGCATGAATAGTAGATAGGCGCAACTTGCTGTAAGGATTAGTACATGTGGGTAATCAGTGCTGTAGCTGGGAAGTATCTTTGCTGTGGGCGCGTGTTGGCGGGATGCGGGGCGGCCGGTGGTGCCGCCCAGCGCCCCCTAGGCCCTCCGGTGTGGCACCTCTAGCCACCTGGCTCGCCTTGGTCTCCTGGGCCCCTCCTACGTGCGTCTGCGGCGCGTGCTTCACAGCCGCGTTCCATGCATGCCCGTCTGCCCAGCCAAGGCCCTCTGCCATGGGCAGACTAGTGGGAGCGGGGGGGTCCACACTGGGCGACGCCGGCTGCGAGCGGAGCGCGCTCGAAAGTGGTGCGCAGCATGCAGCGGCTGCAACCACGGCAATTGTAAACACTAGCCTCTACCTGCCTGCAGTACCAGCCCTCGGCGGATCGTGTTGTCGGCCTATCTCGAGCCTATCATCTCACCCAGCAATCCGCTGCGGGCGTCCCCGTTCAGCCCATGCTGGCGGCGCAGGCCAAAGAGAGACGATCGCCGTAGTGTGTCCATGGGGGTCTTGTCCTGGCCATTCAAGTACAGTTAACGCCAGGATGCAGCCTGGCAACATGGACAGGTACGGTGCAAAGTCCTGTGAAACAAGGCGTTGCTCGCGCCACAGGGAATGGCCTTTCAATGATTGTGAAAGGCGTGGCGGGCCATTCCGGCAGTTCCGCATGGTCTCGTGGCCGTGGTGCGCTCTCGGTGTTTCTTAAACAGGACCTGTCTTTGTGTGTCTGCCACACATCATGCAACGCCCCAGCAGCCTCGCCCCTGTGATGCCACACTCACAACCCCTACATCTGCCTAGATTTGAGGGGCTCCTGCACGGTGCCAAGACGTACGGGCTGCCAGGGCTGCTTGCATGAAGGCCCCGTTATGGCTAGAGGTGTTTCACCACGAGGCCTTTACAGCCACAGTTGTCAACCTCGTTCATGCTGTGGTTATCACAGACAGCTGTAGCCACGAGATACACATCAAAACACCATCTGATACACATAGTCGGGATTTTGATGAGAAGGGAGCGCTTTTGCCTTGGATTCAAGGGCAAGCCATGGGGCACAGCGCCCCGCATTGTCCTCACATGGGGTGGGTTTCAGTCTGACCTCCTGCTGGGGTGATGCATTAACACCAGGCTCCAGCCACAAGATCCCGTTGTCATTCTTTACAAGCGGCCAGGAGAAGGGCCACAGCGGATGTCAGCATCTGCCGGCCATGTTGCAGAGTTGTCATGGCTTGCATGTGTAATTGAGCCAGGCTCGTCACCATGATCACGCCGCAGCTGCAGTCAGATGCAGCATGCATGCGTATGCGTATGCGGCTCTATTATGCGCGCCTCCCGGCATCACTCAGCTCTGCAGCCCTGAGCGCGATGGTATTTATGCTTCAACCAAACCGCTAAGCGGCGGGTCCGTTGGGCATTCACATTCATATTTTAACAGACTCGGCAGAGACGGGGCATAATTGATACAAGCTATGCGGCTTGGGCTGATAGAAGCTGTGAGGTGTTGAGTAGAAGGTAGATCACAGACGTCGGTGTGGAGGTTCAGTGTGAAAGGATGTTCTTCGTGCACAACATCAAGATACCAAGATTTCGGGCGTCAAGTCAAGCATTCCAAGGCTTAGACGATGACATAGATACCCACATGAGCTATAGATTAAACACTAGGACCACTGCATACTGTCACTAGTAGTGACGCTGATGGCTCCCCTGAGTCTACTACTGCCCCACAGATATACTCATTCATAGGCTCACATGCCTATACCCTCCTGGAACCATTCTGGTTCAAGGTCTTTGCAAGGTCATGACAGAGTGCTGGAGAAACCAGCTTGAGCCTGCAGACAGGCCTGCGGGCGGGACTGCCCCTGCTCCCAAATCCAAACGAAAACAGCAGTAAGATTTCTGACCGCCTACGAGTCTGTCTGAGTAAAAATTGGCCTCTGAATGAAACAGTACGGAGGAAGTTGTGTTTATTTGAAGCAGTGCGCTTGCTACACCCAGGAGAGGGGTCCAGCACAGGCCCCACTGATGGCTGCACACCCCTCCCCGGTGCACAGCCTTCAACGTGACGTCAATGACCGATGTGTGCATGGCATTGGAGTGGTGGGGCAAGCCCCTCATCTGCCATCATGGCGTGAACCTGGTCAGCGTGGCATGCCAGTGTTCTGGGCAGTTCAGGCAATTCTCAGCATGCACCAGAGCCTTACCAAAAGCATACATTTGCTCAGCCGGTTTACATGAAAGGGCCAGCATGAAATAGAGGGGTGTCATGTGTGTCTTGGGGGCTGGCGTGGCAGACGTGGGGCCCGGGGAGGTCCTGCTCTGCTCACAGGGTATGAAAATCAGGTGCTATGTTGGTGCAACACCCTGCCTGGGCAGCGTTCTCCAGTTGGGCAGCGTTCTGTCATCCTCCAGGCACACTGTATCGGAAACTGCCGCGACTTGCATCGACACTTCGACACATTACACGTTGACAAGTATTGCTGTGACCCCGGACACAAGATGCGGCCTCTCAAAGAACACATGCGCCTCATGTCTGGATTTCAAGGGCCCAGCTGAAGCACTGCCAAGACCTGCCCCACGCACAAGAACACACCACCGCGGTCGCAGCGGGGGGGGGGGGGGGGCGCCTGTATGCTGACGTCCGAGTGCGATGCTATGGACCCGGGCCCATGCTGCTCAGTAACACACTCGCTGCTAGGCCCCACCTGCTGCTGATGTCCCGGTGCCTGCGCTGCGTCGCACTTGAACTGCCTGATCCCTCAACACCAACTGGCAACACGGGTCGGCACACACCGCCGTGCGCGGGCAGCACATCTTCTGTGGACCATCTATCAGCCGGGCGCCACAAGGGCGGGTTACCGCACGACTGCCGCGCACGCTGGGCTCCTGCACTAGCTCGCCCGTGCCTCATGCAACGCCCGGCCATGGCCACCCGAGGGAGGATGCTACGCGTACGCGCGGAGCCGTGACGGCGGCTCCGCAGCAGAACTGCTGCCACGAGCGGCCCCGGGTTGCACTCTGAGACCGGTGGCAGGCCACAGACGGCAGAGGGGGGGGGCTCACGGGCCCACTCTCGCGCGGGCACGCGGCTATCGGGTGGCTACGCAGCGGCAGGAACGGCGGAGCGCTCCGAGACGGTGACGTAGAGGCCGTTCACGGTGTGAATCGTGGCCCCGGTGGTCATGCCGGGGTCCTGGTTGGGCACCATCGCGACGTCGTAGCGCTTCACGAGCAGCGCCAGCGCCACGATGGCCTCCATCAGCGCAAACTGGTCGCCGACGCACTTGCGCGGGCCGCCGCTGAATGGAATGAACCTGCACCCACCCCCGATCAGTATTCTCGGCCAAAGCCAGGAGGGCAGCCCCGAAACAGCATGTTCCCGGATGCTGCGAGGCGTACTCGGACCCTGGAGCTGGACGGCGCCAGGTGTACCGTTCAGACTGCAGCGCCACGCATGGCATGCATGCAAACGCTCAGCGCACATGGCGCGGCCAGTGCAGATCAGCATTCACTGTAATTGCAGAAGGGGGGGGGGGGGGGGGGTAACCGGAAACCGGTGTTGAGTTCTGTCGGAATCGGTTCGTCGATGGGGAAACGCTCTGGCCGGAAGTCGTTGGGGTCGTCCCAGACGGCGGGCGAGCGGTGGATGTTGTACACCGAGATCATCACGTCCTGGTCCTTCGGCACGGTGAGGCCGCTGGGCAGCGTGTCCTCGCGCAGCGCGCGCCGCAGCAGCACGGGTGGGTGCGGGTACATCCGCATGCTCTCGTTCACGCACCGCATCGTGTACTTGAGCTCGCGGTACTGCGCCAGCGTCGGCCGGTCCGCGCCGCCGATGACCCGGTCCACCTCCTCCTGCATCGCTGCCCCCGCTCCGATGGGGGCCTCACACGCGAACCTGCCAGACACAGGGTGACAGCGGGGGAGACGGCTGCGCCTGCGGCTTGCAGCAGCCATGCCGGGGGGCGGCCGTGTTGCAGGCCGGCCGACACTGGAGCCGGCAGGCAGCGGCGACCGAGCCGGGTGTATCGCCGTGCGCGCGCACGCTGCGTGAAGGGCCGAAGGTCGCGGACGCGTGGTGTACGCCCCAACGCGGGGCCGTCCGTTCATAAACGGCATCAGCAGGCGACCGGACGTGGCTCGCGGCAAACAGGGCTGAGGAGCAGGTGCGTTGTGGTTGTCAGGGTAGGGCCGGGGGGGCAGGCGCACCTGCACTTTGGCGAGGCACTCGGGGCGGCCGCAGAGGAGGTAGATCGTCCATGTGAGGACCGACGCGGTTGTCTCGTGGCCGGCGACGAGCATGCCGAGGAGGTCGTCGCGCAGCTGCTGAGCGCTCGCCTCGTCGCGCGACGCGATCAGGAAGCGCAGGATGCTGGGGTCCTCCTGATTGAGGTACTCCTCGTCCCCCGCCGCCGCGGCGCGCTCCTCCTCGTCCACCATCTCTCTGCACCGCACCCCCGCATATCGCGCACGGCCAGGTCGGCGGCAGTGGCTGCAGCGCTCCCGGCCGCAAGTGACACAGCAGGCGGAGGTGGCTCAAGCAGAGGTGCAGATGCTGGAAGCGCGGTGTCAGCCCCGCGCGGCGATTCTGGGGAGCCCCCCAAGCACGCCGCCGCCGAAGGACACATCAGCGGGGGCGACGCTGCCGTGTGGAAGTGGCCCCCACCGGCCACCCGCAGCGGGGCAGCGCGGCTCATGCATGTACGCACCGCTCCACAGATGACGGAGAGGCACAAGCGCATGCACCAACGGCACTGCGTATTGTGGCTCTCCATGCAAGGGCACATCGGCGACCACGCAGGGCGGTCGTGTCGTGTCGTTGGATGCTTGCAGCGGCGGGCCCCGCTGCCTCCGTTCATCCCGGTCAACCAGCCATGCGTGTGGCATGGCGCACATGCATCTACACCGCATGGCAGTGCTGACCACGCAAAGCGATGGCGTTGGGGGGGGGCGCACTTGCAGCGGGCGATGAGCTCCTCGGTGGTGGCGCGGATGGTTTCCACAGCCGCCAGTGCGCGGCGCTGCCGCGGGATGAAGATCGAGAGTGCCGGCACCTTCCACAACGGGAGCAGATCCGTCGCGCGAGACTCCGTCTCTTTCAGGGCAGTGTACACCTGTATGCCAACCTCGCCCTTGCACACCTCCCACGCAGACACAGCCACAGACACATCGACAGACAGAAACAAAGACACAGCCAGCCGCCCGTGTGATGTCGTTGGTCTGTCGGCGGCAGTGGCGGCCCATGGTTCCCTGCAATACATCAATTTCCCGCAGCACGCCGGGCGACAACCCGCGCGGCTGGCATGCATCATGTCGCCACGTTCAGAAACCGGGGGTGGGTGTACGGGCACCAGGGGGAAGGGGGGGGCCCACCGCCTGGATGATTGGGGACTCTTTGTTGAGGGCGTCAAAGTCGTAGTTGAAGACGGCCTTGCCGATGACGTCGAGCGTGAGCTGCGAGAAGCAGGCCTCGATGTCGACGGCGCGGCCCTCCGTGGCGGCGACGGCGAGCTTCGAGTTGAGGCGCAGTGCGCTCTCCGCAAACACGCGGTCGAGCATCTCCTCGAGGTATGCGCGGTGCATGCTCGGCCCGACGGCGCGCCGTCGCACCCGCCAGTCGTCGCCGCCTGCATGCCGCGCGCGCTGCGTCGGCGCCTGCTCACCGCGACCCCAGCGTGCGCCAGCCGGCGGCAGCATCCAGTGCGCGTGCTGCTGGGATGGTGCGCAGCCTGCCGCAGCATGGCCGCAGCATGGCCGCAGCATGGCCGCAGCATGGGCGCGGACGGGTGCCGGGGCACGAGCATGTTTTGTGCAACGCGGTGAACGGCGGGGGATGCACTGCGCGTAGCGGTGGGGGCTCCTTCGGTTACGGTGCACAGTGTAAGCCGATTCGGTGTAAGGTGCGCTCCACGCGGGCTTGCACGCGTTGCGGATGTATGTGCTAGGGGTGCAAGAGAGGCGCGGAGACAGTCACGTGAAGCGTCGGCGGGCACGTCCTGTGCCCGATCGGCACTTCACGCGTTCGTCTACTAGATGTCGCCCACTCGGATGTGTGCGTAATGGTATGGGCGCCTAGAGAAGGGTGTCCTCAGGGTGTGAGCGGAGGCGGGGGGGCGGGCTGGCGCGGTGTGACGCGACGTAAACAGTGTAACCGTGAAGTGGCGGCAGCCTTGTGGGCTGCTGCGCAAGTACAAGGCGCCGCATGGAAGTGCGCTGCCGCTACAGTTGACACTTGATGTCTCTTTTGTTTGGAGCGTGGTTTTGTTATGCTTAGGACTGACGGTGAGAGCTTGGTAGCGTTGCTGAGCGAACCGATTTGTGATGCACACAGGCCGCAGAGCCAGCATGACTGGGACGAGTCGACATGGCATGAAAAGGAAACATTACAAAAAACGCATGTGTCTAGTGTCTGATTGTTGACTGATTGTTACGGCGTGTGTGGTCATGCACTGGTGGTAGAGGCGTGGTCCACGTTTCTGGCTGGTGTTGTGCTAGTACATGGAATGACCACGCTGGGTTCGCAAGCATGCGAGGACAGCCCGACTCTGGTGATGAGAGTCGCCAACGCAGCAGGTTTGGAATCAGAGTTAACGTGTTCGGTGTGCGATTATTGCCTTGCATGACTCAGCTTGGGGCGTCACAGAGACGGACTCCTTGTTGCGATGCCAGTGTATGGCACATTGTGATACACGATCCCAAGTGAATCGAGGACAATTTTCAATATCATGGTAGGGAGAAGTGAACGCTGTCGTACAAAAGAGACCAAGCTGTGCGTTGCTGTGGTGTCTGAGGTTGGCTTCGTACCTGATGTTGCAAAACCAATGCCAAACAGGAACTCTGATACCTCTGCCACGAGGCCCTTGCCATAGATGTTATCTTTGGGATTATCTGACTTCATTAGGATATGCTTTGCTGCATCTGGATCCGAGACGACAAGGAACGATGAGACTGGGCCAGTGGGGAGCAGGTAGATGGGACCGCTTTCTTCCATCCACTTGTACAACGCCTTAAACAGGGCGCCGCCGAGCAAATCTTTGATGTCATCTGGTTGGGCGTCTGCTACTGGGGCATCCTGTGAGGCACACATGCACTGTCGCGCCAGTCGCGCGGTCACACTGGTTGTGCGGGTGCCGCTGGGCCAGCTGAAATCAGGAGCTGATTTGAACTGAAGCAATTACACAGCAGCGACGCGCACCGATTTACCTCCCCATAGTTGATTCAGCTGCGTTAGCCAGCCAGGACTCGTCCATGTAGCACCGGCGCCTGCTGCATCAATGGATTTCTCAAATTCCTGTTCCAGCATCTCCTGCATCAATGCACCAGCGGGTTCGCTGGCGTTCAACTTGATCGCCACAAGACCACAGTATATACGTATCTACCGCAGCGTGATGTGCGTGTGGCACCTTTTCTTCCGTGGGCATCGCGCGAGCTGGCGACAAACGTCGCCTACGGCCCTGTTTTGGACGGCGCAGGATGGTAGCCCTGCTCGCGGGTACGCGCTGCGCGCATTTAGGATGCATCATATCAGCCTGGCTCTTCGATGCGAATGCAACCTTCCCGTCCGGTGATCAACTCCTGGTAGGGTCTGGTATCCTGTCCAACTCCTGCGAACCTATCTAACACACGCACCAACCAAAGCCACCCCAGTCCTCGTAAGACACCGTTGTTACTGCTGGTATGTCACTGGAAGAGTGCGCGGGCGCCCGAGCTACTCACATCACACGAATCTTGAGACCGCTGCAAGCCTGCGCAGTCGCACATGCCTCCAGGACATGCATCACTCGATCTGCTCAGTAGACGCAGCCCACACACGTAGCCTAGACCTGTGTTTCAAACCTGGGCCTTGACATGGTGACTGTTAGTGGTCACGTCATGTGTATCCGGTCTAGTATGACGAACAGAACTCGGAGCGTGGTAACGCACTGTGCACGTGACTCCCTCGGCCCGCCCCTAAAAGAAAAAAACAAAAGGGAGCACCGAGAATACTGTACCTCTAAAACGAGTTCGGGAATCACGCCAGACCCAAACGGGTACCGGCTGCAGCACCCCTACAGGTACGGGCGGACAAAGAGGACGGGGAAACCACATCCACTGGGGCGGGGGGGAGGGGTCGCATCGATGAACCTGTCGTCCGGTTGGGGGCCGAGAGAAGGCGGAGGGCCAGGCGCGCGCGACACCAGTGAGCCACGCCCTGAGGAAGGGCCAGTCCGGGAGGCTGACACCACACGGTCTGCTAGAACACCGCACGTCCAAGGAGGCTGGAAAGGAGTCCAACAAGGACACAAGGGGCTGTGGTCGACATCCGCAGGGTGCGGAGTGATTCCGGTTTATTGTTCAGGGCTGCTGTTCAGGATGCACGCTGATTCATCAAGCACAGACCCCTTCAGAATACCTGCACTGGACGTCAACGAGAATCAGCTGTAGCCTTGAGGACGGTCTCCTGCCTCGTGCTGTGAGCGGCAGTCTCTTGGCGGCCGTTGAGGATGAGGCCCGAGGAGGGGAGCAGGGACAGTGTGAGAGCAACCGGTCAAATTACAGAGTGCGCAGCACACAGCACGCTGACCGGGACGCAGCCCCCGCGGGCCGCACCTGCGCCCCATGCATTCATACTTTCGTCGCCACCACAACACACTGCAGCGCCACTGCGCCCGCCCGGCGGCGGCCGCAACAGGGCCGAGTCATCATATCACAGCAGGACACACGTGTTCGCCTCTGCGTGGCACCGCACGACCAGGCCTCTCCATACACGCATGCTGGCTTCGCCCCACGCCACTCACACCCTGACGGCATGCATGGCAGATCCGGGCCACCACTTCAGTTCGGGGCGAATACTTGCTAAAACGCCAAAGACGCAGCCGCACGCTGCGATTTCAGTGCACAGGGCAATGCATGGGCTGCATGCATACCAACATCCTACAGTGACCAGCGCGCGCGCCGCCCATCCGGTGCGCAGGCCTGGCGGGCCCGGGCCGGAGACGGGGCAGATACGCCTGGCAACCCCGCAGCCCATGCGTTATTCAGCGGCGCGGGCTGGCTCGTTGGAGCAGCGGGGCGGGGCGGCAGCGGCGCGCGCGCTTGTAGCCGCTGCCAGCGCCGCGGAGGTCGGCAGCATGCGCGCGCGCGCCGCAGAGAAAATGCGGCGTGAAAAATGCGGCGTGAAAATGCGGCGTGAAAAACGCCCACGGCACACGCACCCGCACGGCCCCCGGCCGCGCCACATTCATGCCATACGGGCGTGCCAGCTGGCGCCTGGCCGGCACGGCCCCGGTAAAGTCATTCACTGCCACATGCACGCCTTCAAAAGTCAACGCCTCCTGGGGCGCGGTGGGGCGCCTCTTGCAGTCCCCCGCCCGCAGCCGCGCCGGTCGCGCCTCAATCGTACTCCCCGCTCATGCTGAGGGCACCCATCGCCATGAAAACTTGAAAATAATGCACAACCGCGCGCCTGCGGCCCCCCGCGAGGGCCGCGCCTCGGTTCACACACCCGCGGCCCCAACCTCCTGGGAACTGTCCCCGTGCCCGCTCTCACTCCGGCCGGTGCGCGGCTCACGTGCGCGTCAGGTTGTCCTGCATCTCGTCCATCGCGTCGCTGCCGTCCGCGGCGTGCATCGTGCGCGTTGCAAAGATGTCGTCGCACATGTTGCAGAAGGCCTCGAGGCTGAGGCGGCCGCCGGCGTCGCGGTGGAGCAACCGCAGCACGGGCCCCCGCATCGCGCGCAGCTTCGACATGTAGCCTCCGTCGATCGCCCGGCCGCCCTCCCACGGCAGCTCACGCGCCCCCCTCAGCTGCGCCGCCACCTGCACCGCCCCCCACCGTTACCTCCCGAACCGTCCCCGGCTCCTGCTCGAGCACCAGAACCACGGGCACCGCGACCCCAGACTCTGCCGGAGGCACGCAGTGTAACTGTAACTGTGTGGGGGCCCCCGCTAGCGCGATTGCGTACACCGTCGCCACACCGTCGAGGCACGGGCTGGCGACAGTAGTCCCCGTCACTGTAGTGGCATGGGAGTACGCACGCATCGCGGACGGCCGTGCTCGAGAGGGCTGCGCTCGCTTCTGCCTGCCGGGCCAGCAAGCAGAAGCGGTCGCGGAGATGCAACCCGGGAGCAGCACCGCGTGCGACATCTCAACAGCAGGTGTTTCTAGGGTTGCATGGTATGAACGCAGCTGCAGGAGATCATTATCACCCGGCGGAAATCGTCACCAGGGTCATGGCTCGCACTCAGTCATGGTCTGCAGGGGGGGGGAGGGCACGCGCCTCGGCCGGGCCTTCTTGGAGCAGATCAAAGGCGGGGGCGCCGGTGAGAAGCTCGAACGCAAGCACCCCGAGGGACCATGAGTCTAACGAGGGGTGGGGAGTCATCTCTCTCGCGCCGAGCGTCAACGCCTCGATAACCTCTGGCGCGGCGTACCGCAGCGAGAAGCTGATACTCGCCGGCCGGCCGATGCGAGCGGCGCACCCAAAGTCGATGACCGTCCACCGGTTCTCCCGCGGCAGCCACATGACGTTGGAGGGCTTGAGGTCGCGGTGCACGAAGCCGTGGCTATGGAGGTACTCCAACCGCTTCGCGATGTTCGCGAGCATCTGCACGGCCGCCGCCGAGTTACGACACGACTGGCGGGAGACCATCAGAGAATGAAATCGGGCATCACGCCAAACGGCGTCGGCCACGGCACCGCTGCTGGTAGGGGCGGACAAAGCATCCCCGAGCGCATGCATGTGGTCCGGCGGGGGGGCGGGTGCTGCGCGTATGCATGGCGGTGCGCACCGCGACGGACTGGAAGAGGTCGGGCTTGGCGCGGCGGCTCCACTCGTCGAGGGCCTCGCCCTTCTCCATGACGATGAACGAGGGGAGGGGCTCGCCGAAGGCGTCGGTGATGGCGCCGTCCTCGTTGGGGCAGACGCGGCCGAGGCGGGGCAGGAGCACTCCGAGCGTCGGGTCGCCGTACAGCCGGCGCTCCCGGTCGAATGCGTTGGCCGACACGAAGAACTTGAGGGCGTGCTCGTGGCCATCCGCGAGGCTCCGCGCAAACTGCACCACGCCCTGACCTGCACAGGCGCTGCGTGCTGAGCGTCCGATGCACAAACAAAGGAGGATCGAGAATCACGCCAGACCCAAACGGGCATCGGCCACGCATGCACAGCAGACCGTTCTTCAGAGCCGCGCTGCTCACGTGTTCGGAGTCTGAGTTGCTCTACTGTGTGCGGAGCCGGCCCAGGAGACGTGGCGAGTGTACTGAACACCGCCAAGCGAGAAGCGAGGCGTGACCGCGGCGCAAGCAGGCCACACACGAGCACCACGAGCTGTGCACTCGTCGCCCGCTGCGCGCCACCGCCTCTCGGCTGGTGTGTACGTGGGTGCTGCCAGCAGGCTTAGGGCGTACGTTGCACAGGGTGGGGAGTCATATCTGAAGATTTTTATGCAAGCTATAATAATTTAGGAATGGCAGGCTTGTAAGTCAGGGCTGCGGGTGTGGCATGCGGGCTTGCGGCTACTCATCATGAGCAACGCATGCTGTCTAAGACCACACCGCACTTGCGGGGCATGCTGACTGGGCCATCTGTGACGCAGGGCAGCCCACACAACAGCAGCCGCTCTCCCGCACAGCACGGTGTGGGCACCTACAGTGTATGCTGAATCTCATGCACCCTGTTGCCGCGGAAGCGGCTTGGCACGGGCCAACGAGGGGTATGCGTGATTGCAGCGGAGTGCTTCGTTTGAGTTGCACTGCACAGGTAGGTGTGAATTGGTCCACGTAAGTATCTAGGGGTATGTATGTTTACAGGGGTGATGTGCTGGAGAGCACTAGTATTGACGTGGATTACAGGAGGATCGATTTGTACGAGTAGAACTACACAGGAGGGTGTGAACGGGTCGCATGAGTATGGATGATGAAGCAGCGCAGCGCAGATCTGTACTCATGGTGTGCTTGTGGCCGGGGGGCGCTGAATACACATGAGGTCACAAGACATGCATGCCTGGGGTGTCACTAAGCATCGGATCTTCGGGCTTGACCTCGTGCTGCCGCGCGGCTCGCCCAGCTTGACGTGGTGGCAGCCCCATGGGAGCAATGCGTAATTATAAGGATTCCACTCGTGTGGCCCAGACGTGGACCGGCTCACGCTCCACACAGCACACAGCACACGCTCCAGACAAAGCACATGCTGCTGTGTGAACACACGTCGTGTGTTTGAGGATAGGATCATGTGTACAGCCAAAGGCAGGCGGTGTGTGGGCGTGTGTGTGTGTGAGAGTGTGTGTGTGTGTGTGTGTATGTGTGGTCTACGCTAGGTGCACATGCCTGCGAGCCAGTCGACAGCATGCAAAACAGCCAACGCAAGACCTGGGAGGCAAGCAGGACGTGGTTGGGCGGTGGACGGCGAGGGTGAAGACTGCGTTGTGCACCATGATGAGTGGCGTCTGCTTCGGGTCATGCATCAGATCGTAGTAGTACAGGTGCAATAGACACTGGAGAACAGGCACAGGGACGATGAGTAACCACCCATGACTGGTAGAATGGATGCACAAGGGCCACTGGTCCAAGCCAAGCTTGCACCGAGGCAAGGATGGCACCTCAGAAGCTAGCACAAGATGCCATCTGTTGGCAACCGCCAGGCCCACAAAAGTTCACCATGCTGTAAGACGGCAGACGCTTCCGACGGTGGCCCCCTCTGACCCCGCAGGTGCGGCTTTTGATTCAGGAGTCGCTGTGAGGGCAACTGCGCACTTGCGGGGGAGCAGGTGCGTCACGGCAGCGGGGGCGGGGGCAGCCCTGCCAGACACACATGCAACCCATCGCGAGGTTGTATGCAATGGCGGGCAAGTTCGCAGCGTATGCGTGCTGGTGTGCCGCTCGGTGTGCTGGGGTGGCATGGGGTTGCCATGCGCATGCCCTCCTCGCCAAGGCCACCTCTGTCATGGGCCGTTGACTCAAGTCTGTGTGGAACCAGTGCAGAGCCGGCCATGCGTTGACTAACAACCGGGCCACCTCCCGTGACCGGCGCGTAGCACGAGGGCTGGTAGGCCATGCGTCAGCCACACGTGACCCGGTTGTGCTACGCAATCAAACACACCGTCTCCGACGTCCTCGCTGGGAAACTGGCGCACTGGCGCACCGGCTGCTATGAGCACAGCGAGGTGTAGAGTGCAGGGGGTCGCAGAAGGGCGGGCGCACCTCCTTGTCTCCGGGCGTCCATGCCCAGTAGCATGTACTCCCCTAGGACGGGGATCTTGTGCCGCATGAGGGTGTCTAGCTGCCGACACAGCCGGTTCAACCGGTCGTCCACGGACGCCCCCGGAACAGGGGGGCCCACCGGCTCCATGCCCCCCCCGTGCTCCATCGCTGCGGCCATCTCCTCGGCGGAGGCCGTGGACATGCCCCGCATGATGATGTCCGGCGAGGGCCGAGCGTACGGCCCGTCGGGGTCCGCGCACGGCGACGGCAGGATCCGCGTGTTCTGCTCGCTACCGCTATCCTCCGCCTCGCCGCCGCCGGACTCGAGCGCCGGCGCCGCCGGTGCACCCGCCGGGATCAGCGCGCTGCTGTCCGTGAGCGCGTTGGGCTGCGCGGGCTGCGCGTGCTGCGGCGACGGCTGCTGCGGCCAGCTCTGCGCGGCGCCGCGATGGGCGCGCGCACTGCTGCACGCTCCCGCCGGGCTGCGCTGGCCGGCCGGCGTCGCCGTCGACGGCGTGTTGTTCGTTTTGCTCTGCACTGACAGGTCTGCCGCGGTGCCCCACATGTCCGTGCTGTCGTCCCGACTGCTCGCCGTCCGCCCCGAATTACTGCTGAAATGCTGCGGCCCCCGGAAGCCGTTCTGCAATAACCCGCGCCATATTTCCGACCACACTGACGGCGGCGCAACCCACCAGCACACCCCCCCAACCAGCCTCAGCGTCAACCAGGCTGCCGCCGTTGATCGCGATGGCGGCTCAGTCACAAGGATGCGCCGGTCTGCAGCGCTGGCAGGCACATTGACCCCGCGTCCAGGGGCAAACAATAAGATGAAAGGTATTGGATTTCGTGCATCAAAACAGGGTGATTGCGGCGCACTGCCGGCGGGAGACCGCACCTGCCAGCGGGAGTCGGTCCGGCTGCGCCGGCTGCCGCGGGTGCCCTCCGACTTCCACCCGAAGCTGGATAGCCGAGGCTCCAGCTCAGCCACCGGCTCCATCGCGTCCCCAAACGCCACGCCCTGTGCCTTCAGGCCATCCTCATACTGCTGCTGCTGTAGCGCTGCGTGCACGACGGCGTGGGCCCCCCCCGCCGCCCAGTCCAGATGGGCCGGGGAGCCCGCCGCGCAGCACATCGGCGAGTGGCCGCGGTGAGCCGGGCTCCGGTTCGGCGTGCGGCGGCCATGCACGCTGCTGTGCTGCGACCGCCCGGTGTGCGAGCTCGACGAGACGGAGCCGGCCGTCGAGCGGCATCGCTCCGCCGGTGCGAGCATCCCCGGGCTGTTGCCTGGCACCGTCAGACTCCTCTGCACGGTGCGCGCTCACGTGTCACGGGTCAGCGGTCGCTCCGGCCTCGCTCCATCGCGGCTGCGCCGCCCGTGCTCACAGACCGATAACACCCAACAAATCAGACTCTGCACACCGGGAATCGGCGGTGTGTCCAACAAACGGCCACGAAAACTCAACACTGCGAGCGCCCGGGCTCGCCTGCGTGCTCGCAGCTGCACGACCGCGCACTCATTCGTCTCACACATTCACGTACAGGAACGGTCACAGGAGCACCGGTGGCGTGTGTGCTTCACGGAACCGCAGTGGCCACCGGGGGCCTGCAGCAGGAGGTGCAGAGGGTGTACAGTCGTGTGCTGAGGGCCTGGCAGGCAGTGCGCGTCCGCGTGTGCATGCATGTTCGCGTCCGCGAGGCATACGCACCGCGCCGTGCGAGCAGCAGTGTGGTAGGTGCGACGCATGCACATGCGCCGCCGAGCAGCCCCCCACGGCGCACCCGACGGCGGCCAGCTGCGCGTCGCTGCGGCCGTTGCCGCTGCTGGCCGCGGTGCTCTGCGCCGACGAGATGCCGCTGCCCGTGCTGCCGACATGGCCGGAGCTCTTCCGCCGCGGCCCCGCGCGCCCGAGCTTCGTCTTGACAAACTCCCGCACCGACTCCCCCTCCTCGCTCTTGTCGTAGTCCGCGCCCATGAGGCAGCTCCGCCGCGACGAGGACGTGATATCGGCCGGGGGCTTGTCGTTGCGGGTGCGAGCCATCCATAGCGCGAGGCCCAGCGACACCGCAGCCACGAGGATCGCGGCTGCGACGATGCCGCCGACCGCCGCCGGCGACAGCCCGCCATCGTGATCTGAAACAGGGACAGGGGCCCCGGCGCCACCCTCCTCCCCTTCCCCCAGGTCCCCGTCGCCACCCTCCCCATCCGCTTCCTCAACAATCCGCTCGGACGGGGGCAGCGGCAGTCCAAGCCGGATAGCCTCCACCTCCTGAAACACCAACCCCCACGGTTACCGCACTGACCCACGCCACGGCCACCCCCGCTGTCACGGCGCCACCGGACGCAGGCCACACGCGTCTGCAGAGCACGCATTGCCGAGGCGCTGTCACGACACGGCGGGGGAATGTGGCCGGGTGTCATGCTTGAAGCAGAGCAGGTGTGCGGTGCTGAGATGGCTGGGCATGACTAGAGAGGCACCTGCTGAATGGCCGCAAAGTCGAGGTCAGACGCAAAGTCCAGAAACACGAGATCCTTGCGGGTGTCACCGATGCTCAGCTGCGGCACCGGCTCCGCGGGTCCCATGCTGTGGCCCTGCTCTGGGCGAAAGTTCACCTCCGTGACGTTGTCGCTGAACACCTGCACCATGCATGCGCGAGCGTCGCAACCCTCCCACTCAAACAAACACCACTGCACGTTATGCGCTCCTCCTCGCCAGACAGCGCTGGCCTGGTGCAGCCATGGACGCCTGGTTGATGTGAAGACAGTTCATACCGCGCGCACACAGTGTCAGCCGCACGGGGACAGGGGCGGGGGAGGGGGGGGGGGCACACGTCAACGCCGCTGTAGGCCTGGATGCGCATCGTCTCGTTGTTGCCGGAGAACTTGCACTCCTGGAACCGCAGGGCGGCCCCAGGGTCGTCCGCGCTGCCCTCCGGCGCGGACCCCGGCTCGTTTGCGCCGACGAGCGGCACTCCCACCGGCACATTGTTCCGCGCAAAGCGGCAGCGCAGGAACGAGGCGGAGGAGGAGCGCACGTACACCGGCGGCAGCTTGCTGCTCGTGACGTCATGCGTGCTCACCATCGAGTGCACCGTCACGTCTGCATGCATGCGGACACACTGCCCTCCTCTCTACCCGCATCGCCTCGCCATGGCCAGCATGCGCTCCACCGCACGCACGGACGGCGTTTCCAAACCCGGCCTCGCTGACGGCGACGGGACGACCGCCATCCAGCCGACCGCTGTCCGTGTGCGGTTCGCCAGACTCAGCCAGCGACCAGCACGGCATGCGTGAAGGCAGACACAAGCAGGCGGGGGGGTATGTGCCACACACAGTGTGGTGTGGACGCCGCATGCGGCCTCCCGGGAACAGCTGCGGGTGAAAACAGCTGGGGTGGGGGGCACACCGACAAACTGAAGAGCGGCGTTGGGGTAGACGACGATTGCGCCGCACGGGCTGCTGCCATCGCCTTGGATAGTGGTGTTGGTGACCCAGGCCCGGCCACCGTGCGAGTGGAACAGCATGGGTGCGGTGCTGCGGCGGCTGAACTCCCCAGCGAATGCCGTCGACCGCATGCCTGCGAAGCGGAGGTACACGTTGTCCCACCAGATCGCACCCGCCGCCATCGGCGCGACGTGCTCGTGCGCGAGGATGAGGCACTGCCCCGGCTTGAGCGGTAGCATCGCGGCGCCGGAGAGCGCCGACAGGAACTCGTCCGTCGGCGGCGTCGTGCAGTTGCCCTGCATGCATGCGCCGCGGGTGCCACAGGCAGGTGGGAGGCGGGAGGTGAGCAGAGCGAGGGCGTGGTGTGCGATGTCGATGAGGTGCTGGAACGACAGGGCCTGAAGGGACACTTTGTTCTGTCTGATTGCGAGGATCGCAAGCCTGCAGCTGCTGCTAGCCGTGCCAGGTCAGGGTCAGCAGTGCTCCGGTGCAGATCTGCAGCTGCTGCTGCTGCAGCAAGTTTCCTGCAGCATCGCAGCGGTCTGCATACTCAGGGGGAGGGGTTTCACATGTGCTATGGAGGGTAGATGACCTGGAGAGGGCGGGGCAGAAGGGAAGTGAAGCTGGCAGGGGGATACTTGGAGGGCCTGGAGCAGCGTGATCATGATGATTTCGAGCTGTGGTGATCCCAGGAGGGGTGTGAACATGCGCCCCGTGGGCCTGCTGCAACTGCTGACAGCTCGGGATGGAATGTTGGGACATTTATGGAATTTCTGGCCCAGCTGAAATGGCAGGGACCAGAGCACCAGAGGGGCGTGTATGCCACCACACGGGCCCTTGAGGAGAGAGGTGGTGCAGCAGGGAGGCGGGCGGCTGGTACGATGCAGCTAAATGCTGCGTGATGGATGGGAATCGGGTCGTTTGTTCACAGTGGGTCGGGCCGGCACTTGGTGGGAGTGCAGTCATAGCAGATGGTGGCGGCCAGCCGGGCATCGCATGAGGGCTCACGTGTGAAACTCACACAAGCATATGAGCTCAGCCATGCACTGGCAGCAACACTCCTGCCCGCCCACAGGAAGGGGTGGGTAACACCAGTTATCAAACCAACCACGATGGCCAAGTGTCTGGGGCCAGCACTGAGTCTGTAGACGGCCTGCTCGGAGGAGCGGCGACCGCGGTGGGCGACGCTCGAGCTCCCCATACATGCTGTAAAACCTCCACCATGCTTGGATGGCCTGGGCAAATTTGGCGGGGCACGGCTGTGATAATGCACCTGGTGTTAGCTGGCTGGAAGCAGAAAAGTGCACATGACTTGAGTGTGCATGACCATGCGTTGGAAACCACGACAGAGGCGAGCCTCACGCATGTCTGTGGGCGGCTACATCCATGACATTGACCCTGTGGCTGCAAGGCGGTACGTGTTGCTCTCAGGCATCACTCTTGCCGCAGTGGCTGCCTGGGCCTGCGGATATGCAGGGCGATGGGCGGTGCAGACAGGGTTGCGAACAAGCACGTGCGACACGTAGCATGTATAATCCCGAATGGCTTAGTACAAGCGACACGGTATCGGAAGCATGACTGTACGCGGCGCCTCTCCTTTTGCGCCGGGCCCGCCACGGTCCGTCGCCGGATATTCCGCCTGGCTGCACTACAGCAACCGGTCAAGGCAAAGGAGGCGCAGCACACCCGGACAGACCGCGTTGTGGGCAGCTGCATGGGAAGAAGATGTTGGAAGACTTCATTATTCACTTCGGCCTCGACGAGGGGAAAGTTCGTCGCGTCGAGGTGTGACGTAACTTCGATGTGTGCGGCCCCATCGGTCCATGCCTTCTTCAGATCCTTAAAGCTTACCACCTTGGTGATGGTTCCCACGCTCGCATCCTCCTCTTGTTGTAGGGAACGGCCGTGAGAGGCAATCTGCAGATCGTTGTGCGCGTTAGACGGGCCCGTCGGGGGCCGATCCCTCCGTGACAGCCCGGCGAAGGTCCCCCGCCCATGCTGACGGGCCTGTTCGGCGACGCTTAGAACGTGAGTTCGACACTCGCGAGGGCCGGCCGTGCTGTCCGGCGCATTCGCGGACCGCTCCGACTCGCTGCGACCAGCGTCGTCACGACAGTGCTGCCAACGCTGCCAGCGCCGGCACGCTCTCGCGCGCGTCCCCGAGTACGGGGGCATCGCGAGCAGCGGCAGCACCGACGGCAGCGCGGTGCACAGCAAGCGCACACCTGACCATGTCGCTGAATCCAGTCATCAGGAGCAACGGTTCTTGCGAGTGCGGTGCTGATCCCGGCGCCCAGCAGCAGCGTGGGAGCAAGGCTGAGCATCGCGGCCTCGGAGCTGCCTAGGCCTTCGTCTCCCCCTGCAGCGAACAAACTCGGCGCGTTTCGATGCCAACAATCATATATCACAACAAGAAGAGCTTCTGCGCCCGTATGTATGATCTGACGCTGAGCTTCGGCCTGTCGTGTCAAGCTTGGCGACGTACTGGACGCAGAGCCAGAGGTTTGGCATCTCCGATGGCCATGAGTATGCTCTACGCTGCCGGCACCAACAGAAGGTAATAAGAGTGTGGTAAACATACGTCCTAGCTAAACTCGGGACCGCTTGTTGTGTGATGTGAACGTGTCCATATAGGAGTCAGAGCAGCTGCGCATGGCTTCGGCGGACACGGATTTGTAATGAGCATGATGCGCAAGCCAGGCTGATAGCGAAACTGTGCAAGTGATGGGCGCACCGGCCAGGAATCCCGCAATTGAAGAGGGAATATATTGCGACTTAATAGGCCTCCTTTGTGCACCTGATGTTGAACAGGCGTCGCTGCATCTGGCAGCGTCGACGGAAGCGGTGCCTCAGATTGCAATTCAGCTGCAGCGAATCCCTTACCACGCAGGCGAAACAGCTAAGTAGCTGGAAATGAAATAAAATATTTGATTAATTTGGCTGCTGTGACGGTGGCTGGAGGGATCGGCGCGCAAGCAGTCCTCAGCAGGTCCATGCCAATGTATAGCAAGCCAGTATCAACACGATCCACGATACTCGACCCATTAAATCTCATCAAGCACAGAGCATAGTTGTGTATGTTCACTGGCTTGCTGATCAACGTGTCAATCCCCCGGATGTCTGGACCGCGCTGGACAGCTCGCGAGCGGCAGTCATCACAGGGCGCGTTTGGTCAGTCGCATGAAGACACGGCACGCATGCATATGCGGCCTGAGGGGTGTGAGACGCGGTTCAGCTTCCTCGACGACACACCATCCATACGGCACAGGGAATTTCGGGTCCTCTCACCGCAGTCTGTGCTCTGTCTCACGATGTCTGCCGCAGACAGCCTTTCTTTGATGTTGTCACTTCAAACCTCGCCCTCCTCCTAAAAAACTTGCTGTCGACATTCAAATCGATTTTTTCCCCAATTGTACAAGCATTATCGTGAACGCAAGGATGCATGGATTCGGTGGTGCTTCCGCACCTCGGCCTAGCACGGGCCTTACGGACACGAAGACCAGCGTGATGCTGAAATCTGCACTACGATACAGAGCGGTCGAGATGTTACAAATACGGCAATCAATGCTCACGAGTCTGGATGGAACAGCGCAACAAATAGCCGTTGATTGAAGCGTGGTGTTTCGCTGGATCGCCAATATCAACAGATCAGAGGTACACGCCAAATCGAGGAAGTGAAGAATGTTACATCAGTGTAGTTTTTTCTGGTGACGTGCCGTTACAGAGGCTGGGAAGCTGGCGTCAGTCACCAGGGCATTCATCACAAAGGTGAGGCAATGTGTAGGGCCCGCCGCATCACAGGTCCTCCAATGGCCATCTGGCCCCGCAGTGTGGTATCAAAGAAACTTGAGTATGAGCTGAAAATCTGGAAGCTGCGGAACAGAACTACGTGCTCGCAACTGTTTTTGGTGTGTTTTTCTTTCAGTGTGTTGGTATGCATTCCATGAATACTGACATCTGTACTGACATCTGTACTGACTTTATCGCACCTCGAGAGAGGCCCAGTCAGACCGACACGCCGACTAGTGATGGGGCCGTCAATGGTTTCAGCGTACACTTTACATGCAGTCTGGACAATACGCTTGCCCCTTGGGAAGAGCAGGAGAGCTCCAGCACGCCTGGGTTGCCTTGTTGTAGGCATCAATGCTGCTGCAAGCCCGAAAGAGAACGTAAAAGCAGTCATGGTACACAATATGCTAAGCATAACGCTGCCTGGCTGGTATTAATGGCTGGTATTAAGCAGGGTTGTGCAGGTGCTGTGCTGCCAGCTTTGTGCATGACTTTGCAGTTGCGAGAACTCACAAGAAAGTCCACTCGATGCCAAAATTCCATATCATGCAGTGCTCATGCAGCAGCCTTGTGTTGGCCATGCTTGGCAGGGAACTGAACAGCCTGTGCTGTACTGTGCAATAAATACAGATGCGCAGGTCAGGATGGACTGGTTTTGTTCATCCACCATGGCTGTTCACTCGTTGCAATTGCCTGGGTTCGTTCACCTGAAGCGCATGTAATGGCCACGCGAATACAGCCAAGCCAGCAAATCACAGTGTTTGCCACACTTGTTTCCTGGCCACACCAGTGTGATCAATTGGTATCAGCAATGTTGCATGTGACGAATCTCATACCACAGACACTCGCAGACACAGCGCAACTGCGATCCTGAAGTTCAGCGTATCATATGACGAGTATGTTCAACACTGTCGGGCACACTCAGTGTGCCACGTACTGCCATCCGACAGCGACCTGAGCCACCTAAGCCACTAAGATGTAGATGGCTGTCTGCCAACGTAGCAACGGTGATCACTTCTCGAGCCACTAGCTGTTCCAGATTACACCCGGAATATCGAAACATGGCAAGCGGGAGGAGCAAGTCTGCCCAGTACCTGAGCCATTCCGGTCTGCGGATAGAAAAAGTCTGAGGCATGAGCAGCAGTTTGCACGGATCTACTTGCGGGTCAACAGGAATGGCATCTATGCTCCGTATTGTGAGGTAAATATCCCATGTGGGCACGCTGTCTAGGTATGATCTCACGTCGGTAATGATGCACACTTACCCGCCGTTGCTGCTGTGATCATACATCGCTATGGAAATACCCGTCAGAGTCAACGAGGAAACTTTCGAATCATCATGTGACGCTGAAGGCCCGAAGATCGTTACATCACAACCTTCTCCTGTGAGTTCTGACGGTAGTCCACACAATATATCAGCACCGCTGCGTATGGAACCATATACACCGGGCTAGACGTTCCGTAACATTGTCAACTTGTGTCAGTCTGACCTTGTGTGCAGCTGGCCTCTTCACGTGTCTGGTATTGCCAGGCGTTTCCAATGGCCTTGGCGAGTCTGACGCACATCGCTCCAGTGCTGACGTGCTAGCGAACGACCTGAATCAGCAATGGAGGGACATTGCAGCGGTACGCCCGCGCCTCGAGTCGATCTTGGATGCTGCACTGACGAGCAGACGTCACCATCATGCCTGGACATGACTATGATGTGTCGGGGCTAGCGTGGCAGCAAGGATTGCGGGGAAGCTGCCGCAGTGGGTGACGAATGTCGCACAAAGCTGCCCAGTTGTCGCGCGCGCCCGTCATAAACTCAGCCCAGCGGGCGGCAACCAACGACGCGTCGCTTGCAGGCTCTCAGCAGGCGAGATGCTGCGGACGTACGTCACTGTTGGCCAGATGCAGCCCAGGCAGTCGGAGGCCACCCACCAGCGCCTGAAGGGGCCAGCAACGATTCCCACACCGCCGATGTCCATGCATCAGATGGATTTGTGCTCAATCTCACAGAAGCCAACCTTGTTGCTGAACTCCAGACCACCGTGTACTGCAATGTGCGCTTCTAGATTGCTTCTAGATGGGCCAGGATGCATGTTTGCACAAGGCCTGCATGGGTTAGGCTGCACCTGGCATTCATGAACATGCATCCATCATTCCACCTGGTGAGAAGCCTCTGTGCATGTGGCCAACTTGGGGTTGCAGCTGTGCACAGACTCACTTTCAGGACACACATATGCACAATTGTCACACCTGGATGCATGCATGTGATGCTGCTTCCAAGCACCTGATACTGCAAGACAGGCTTTCAATGACCATCCCTACGCAGAGCAGCCTGTTTCTCATGTTCATCGGATCCTCAGCGTCGCCTGGACGCGTTCATGGAGCTGCAGGTCACGCTGCACATCGAGCTCAGCTTACCATGGCGAGCTACGAGCTTACAATGGTTGGGACATCATCACACTGTGCTATTGCACAACGCTGCTCCACGCTGCTCTTCGCTGTGTCCTGACACGGACAGGCACGGGTGCCAGGATGAGTGCCATGACGGCGTCCAAGCAATGCATACCAAAGCAGTGCATCAAGCATGGCATCACACCAGCAAAGGCAACAGCAGCATGCACCTGATCGGCGCTGCAACAAAGGAGAACAGCACGATGGCATGCATGCAATGAGGACACCAGCGGTCTAGCCTGTGCAGCCAGCCAGTATGGCTCGGGTGCAGAAATCCGCCTCGAGCAAACTCGTTGAGGAGTGTTTGCAATGCGCAGGTCCCGCATCGCCCAACACAATCTCAGATTCCTTCCCGATCAATTCTCACACGACGGCCCGCCCACACGTGACCTGCCTGCCTCCATCTACTCATGCATCTGCCATGCTCTTGTTGTTCCGCTGCCATCACATCCACGCATGAGGCTGGCAGCGTGTTGAACTGACTGCGTGTGTTGCATGCGTCGTACCATTGCATGTCACAACTGCTGCAGTGGCATGACCAGGGTGGCTTGTTGCACATGTGGGGTATATTCACCCGGGTGTACACCCAACCAACCGCAGTTTTACTGACTCCTCCAGTCCTCCCATCCAACCCCAGAGACGTTGACGAAGTTGCATACCTGCATGTTACACCACAGCACCTCCTATCCGTACTTGCTGGTGATTTGCTCATTTCAAATCATCCTCATGCTCTGTTTGCCGTGCACATGTCAACGTTTTTCATGCGCCCACCCTTTTCCCGCGCCCCCCGGCAGAGTGTCAGCTTGCAAACCAGCAACTTCTGCGCCAGCATCGACACCTCCGGATCGACGCCGTCTCCGTGGGTGCCACCCCCACCAAAGCCACTCCAACACAGAGCCGCCACGTCAACCGAGGCCCACGCACCTGTCCCATGGCAGCCCTGGTGCGCTGGCTGCAACTGCAACGCTCCTGTGCAGAGGACCATGGTCAGGGCGTGGGCCTGCACTCGCTGCAGCGGCGCGCTCAGCTCGTTCCGACTGCATCAACTCGTGTACGTCGAGGAATGGGACCTCACGGCCATGGTCGGCTACTGGCCGCTGCTCGACGCGGTCTTCGTCATCTTCCGTGGCACAGACTCCCACAACCTCGGCAACTGGGTCGCCGATATGGACATCCGCATGACGGACTACCCTATCGACCTGCGGCGGCAGCCTAGGCACCCCTCCGGTGCGACACCCCACGCCTGGGACCTCTTCTTACCAACCGGGGTGCACACCAATCAGGCATCTGGTGAGCAGCCTGCCTGGGACAGCAGGTCTAGCAGAGTTCCAGCAGACCTGGCTCGTAAGTGTCAATGTGCACGCTACATTCGGCTGCTCGCCACACCCGAGTCGGCATCAGTAACGGCACGCCTGAGAGCAGCGGTGGCCCCACGCGGGGGGGCAGCACGTGGTCTGCCCTTCATAAGAGTGGCACGCGCGTTGATGCAGTGGGCTGCATCTGCTGAGGGGTTCATGATCTCGGCACGCACGGCCACTTTTACTGAATATGCGGTGGGCGAGATGCCGATAGCCACACGGCGTCACCACTTCTCAATTGAGCAGATGTGATCGCGTATAGTTTGGATACATTGTATCATCAAATTACTTTCAACGTTATCACACCTGGGCTGTCGGTCCCGTGCCCTTTCCGTTTTGAGCACGTACCGGTCCACGGCGGCCGGATGACACGGCGTTGCACAGCAACACTCCCTTCGCGCTGCTTGGTTCTGCTTTCGGTAACTGTGTACCTGGCTCCCGCAGCTCCAGGGAGGCAGTGTTGGTCGGTCGAGGTGGTCTTGCTGGCTTGCCGCAGACACAAATTTGGTGAATTAGTTACTATGTTTTGTATCAGAACAGCATGATTGCCGGACGCTGCAGGGAGGGTGGCGCGAGCGGTGCGCGAGGACGATACGGGAGACACGGTGCAGAAGGACCAGCCACGCGTCCACTACGGCTTCATGCGCAGCCTGCTGCAGAGTGGCCTCTACCAGGGTGTGTACGACGCGCTGTGCACGCTGCGCGCTGACCTGGGCGGCGAGCTGCGGCAGTTCTACGTCATCGGCCACAGCCTCGGGGCCGCGATGGCGGCGCTCGCGGCGCCGATGCTGCAACGCGACTTTGCTCCGGCAAACCTGCGCATGATCACGTTTGGGTGCCCCCGCACCGGGAACGCGGTGCGAAGTCGCTGCGCTAGTGCATGTGCGCAGTGGTGTGAAAAGAGAAAAATAACCCCCCAACTCGGGTGTATGTGCGGGGATTGTGGCTGGCATATCTAGGCAGGAAAACTGGATTAAGGGTTGCTTCATTGGGTGGATAGCACTGCTTGGGGATTCCAGTAGACGGCGCATGTATAGTTGCATGTCTGCTCGGGTACTTGGTTGCAGGGGATGCTACCAAATGAGATGAGCTCAGGTGGGGCTGTGTTGCAGTCTCTCTGGGGTGACCCTCACTCGATTGGTGAGGGTCACGGCTCTCGCTCACGCATCGTACACATGCCTCGAACTTCACAGGCGAGCTTGGGACATTGGAGAACCTGACGTTTGCTTGCGCACGAGCTTCACGTGTTGCCCGCTTGCAGGCGTTCGTGGACTTGCTGATGCAGAGTGTGGACTATAGTGCCCGCTTCACCCATTCTCATGACATCGTGCCCTCGCTGCCACCACCATACCTTGGCTTCCAGCACTTTCCTCGTGAAGTATGGCAGACCGATGTTTTAAATTATGGCCAGCCTGAAGGAAGGCTGGTTGTGGATCAGAATAACAGTGCCTCCGATGTGCACATGGACTCATTTGTGCTGCATCCTGCAGGGCAGCCTGGGGCATTCATGCCACAGAAGCATGCAGATGGCACATCAGATAACATGCGTTTCGTCTGTTTGAAAGACGGCTCTGCAGGGGTGCGAAAGTTCGAGTTCAGGATGTGTGATGGATCGGGAGAGGATCCAAAATGCCATGACTCTCTGTGCTACTGGGCACCCTGCCACAGTTTGCAGGACCACATATATTATCTTGGAAAGCACATGTATCACAGAGTGGGAGAATGTTGATTGTGTTGTGCTGCTGGTACAAGTTGTATATCCCAAATGAAGGTGGAATGCAAAGAATTGACATCACGATCATGTAGCAGAACAGAGGATCACTGTGCGTGGTCTGCGGCAAGACTTCGGTCGACGTTTTCGTTTATATGTGCCGTTGTAATGTACGCTTCGCTACCGTTTTGCAGTGTTTACAGATGGCTACGTTGGTGATTGCCATTAGCGCATCTGATGGCCACAAGGGCGCCCTGACAGATCGGTTGTTTGAATGACTTTCATACAGTTTCTTTCTGAAGTAAGGAAAAACGTCGACTGATATCGACTGACCTTATTGTGCTAGCCTCAATGTGGTAAGAGCATACGGGACGTTGCATGTGGCTTTGAGAGGTTCTTTGGAGGTGCGTGACGTGCTCGGGGACTTGACAGCGCAGGCATAACACCGGCCACGAGCTGCGCTCAGGCCAACCTCCACATGTCTGATGCGGAGGAAAACGAGGAGGTCGAGGCAGCTCCGCCTCTGAAGGTCATTCATAGTGCCGAACTGGATACACAGTATAACCTGCCAATTCGAGCAGAAAAGTTCAGGTGCTGTATCTGCCGGAAACCCGTCCTTCTATCTATTTTTATTTCTGATCACTGCCTTGGCTTGAGCTGGTGTAATAAAGAAACTTCAAAGTGTAAACTTTCCGGCGAGACTGAACCGGGTGCTTGCAGCATTGGTGTTTGTGCGTGCCCCGCCGAAGGAAGCATAGTAGATGTTGATCTTTCCGGAGTTATGTACGCTTCAGATGGGAGCCTGCTGGATGCTGCATACTATGGCAATCCATCAGCCCTGGACGGTGCACTGAGGCATTGTGGGAGCAATGCCGTCGGCTCCATGCACCAAGACGATGAGTCAGAGATCATTCATGCGTTCCCAGCGCTGATCCCTGAACGATGTTGCCTCATGGTGTTTGTTGTGGGAGGCGAACACGTGAGCTCATGCAGCACATTGACCCTCACAGTGCACTCAAAGGAACGCAAGAAAGGAAAGGTGGGACACAGATTCTGCCAGGCCCTGGTTCGTCAAGTGATTTACTGAAGCAGCCACCCATCAACACCGCTTATCATGAGCAGGAAGCCGTTGTTCGAGGAGACGTTCTGCCTCTGCTGTCGGGCAGCTCAGCTTTGGTCGCGCTCACTATCTACCGATCTGGCAATGGATGGCTCGCCCTGTATCCCGGAAAAGGCTTACCCATGGACCCATCAGCTACGTTCTGGGGCTCGCTGATACCCACAATGAAGAGAGTAGCTGCATCCATACCATCGCTCGAGTGTGCTCCAGCGTTTGTACCAGACGAATCCGAGGCAATCACCCCGCAACCAAAGTCAGCGGAGTGTTCTCTGGTAGCTGCAGCAGGGACAAGTGTTCTGAAGCCAGCAGCAGCTCCAGTCATGGCTGATGCTTGGCCAGCTGTGCCTGAAGGAGCACCAGAGACACCTGCTGCACCCGCATGCCTTCGGATTGATGTCGGCTGGCAGCTGTGGAAAGAAGAAGATGAGGGTTCTGATCTGCAGTATCAGGTGTCCTCTCATCATCACCGCTATTCCTCTTTGACACACCAACTTTTGTCAGAGGCGTGTTGGGATCACTCCCTCCACATGATTTCTGCAAATGAGGATGTCCAGCACTCCACAGCTGCAAGGTTTGTTGGCAGTGACACAGCTGTGCTCAGCAAGATAGTCGCAGCATGGTCGTCCACTTGCAGTCCCTTAGTTGAAGTCCTTGCCAGACATGAGGCATGGCTCTGCCAGAGCACCCTGTCAAGCAGCAGTCAGTGCAAACCTGATGCTGTGCCTTGAAGCACAATGTGATCTACAGTGTTGATTACCGTGCTTCATGTGCTGCGTCAAACAGCAGCGCGGTCTGGAGCCAGGCCGATGTTGCAGATGAGATCTCTCACGGCCGGTGCATGCAGCTAGTCTTCACCACTGCCACCGGTGAGGTTGTGGAGTGCGGGGAGGAGCAGGGCGTGGTGGAGGGCATCCGGGGCCCTCCGGAGGCCGATGGCGAAGATGAGGAAGAGCCTCCTCCGGAGGAGGAGGAGGACGGCGCTGCCACGGGTGCTGGCGAGCCGGAGGTGCACCCTGCTCCACGCGGCCAAGACACAGACCCCCATGGCTTCCCACTGAAGACCTCGTTCTATGTCAGAACTGGAGAACTGCCTGTGCGGGTGCGCGCAATCACTGTCCAGGTCACGAACTTTGGTGGCGCAGGCATGGCAAACGCGCAGGCGCTCGCAGTGCGTGTTGTGGACGCGACAGAGGCGGACCCGATTCGGCACCGCGACCTGTTTGTGTCGGTGCTTCGCAATGGCAAGGGAGAGCATGCCAATCGATCGATTGCTGTCCTGGCAAAGGTGTACAAAGAGAACACAGGTGCGCCTGCCTTCCTTGCTACATATCCAAGCCACATTAATGGCAGAGTTGCCCCATTCCCACGCCATGCGCTGCTCTTGGGTGCCTCTGTCCCTCTGCAAGATATACGGTTGGTGTCCTGGCTGTTCTAGGCAAGAGGATGAGGATGGCATGCAGCAGTCTGCGATGTATAGGCAAGCTGTGCACACACCTGCTATGTACAGGCCGTGCTGATGCGGTATTGTGCATTGCTTGCTCACGCATGTGCCCATGTTTGGCACAAACATGGATGCAACACAGAAATACAGCACCAGGCCAACAGACCCGCTGCACATAGTACCGCGGCCTCTGAGGGGCGCACACTCTTCTCAATTCGTTCGCCAGACGTTTTGGTCTTGAGCATGCTTTGCGGCACTACCAATCCTGAATCACGCTAAGAAGCCGCGCGGGATGACACCGTGCATTCCATCGAGGTTTCAACGCATGCGGCCGCACACCTAAGGCAGGACGCACTGGGCGACGCCGTGATCCTTGCAGACTCGCCATTTGCGATGCTACGGGACGGCGCGGCGCGGGCGCTGGAGGAGTATGTTGAGGATGCGGCGGCCGTCCGTGAGACGCTGGCCGCGCTTCGCGACAGCTACTGCTCCGAGCTCGCTGCGGAGGCTGCACTGGCCGTAGCACTCGAGGCGGAGGAGAGTGGCGAGGTGCCTCCCCGCTCCTGTCCTCTACACAACACCGCCCCCCCTCGACAAACGCACATGCGCCTCCACGGCACACAAACTTGTTTTGGTTCTCCCGGCAAGCTACGCCGTTCTCCGCCGGGTTCACGCACGTTTGCAGCACCATGCATGCGCGACTCGTGCTCCGAGTTTGTGCTGAATGTGCTGAATTGACCATGCGTCGCTCAGGGACAGCAGCAACGCTACTGTAGAAGGCACGATGCATCACGTAGAGCGTGCAGGAGAATGTGTCAAAGCCGGAGCTGAAGCCGTACGTGTGGCGGGCGGCCGTGGTGCACGTGCTGGACAAGGCCGAGGATGTGGCGGCATATGCGGATGGGGACTACCGCCGCACAGCCGCGTTTGAGGGGGCGTACAACGCTCTCGGCCGCCGTGAGGCGCCGTTGGCGCGCGCTGTGTATGAAAACGGCGACTGCTATGTCGGGCCGTACGTCGACGATGCCCGACACGGCAAGGGCGTGTACCTGCATGCGAACAAGGGCGCGTTTGCCGGTGCGCTGCCCAGCTGGCTGCGTGCTTTTCCCGCTCTTGTGCGTGTGGGACAACACGCCACACTGCTGCTGCCTGGCGGACACTGGCAGCGAGCAGGACGAACAGCTCAGCTATGGCCGGCGGCTGAGCATGCTGTGGAGCCACACTTCGGAGGCGTCCAGGGTGGGATATGTGGCGCCACAGGTGTTTTTGACTTGTCATTGATTCATGTTGTAGGTCTGAGTGCCACCTGTGCTGCCGTTTGTCGGATCTGGCGGCCTGGTTCTGGCTGGTGTGCTGTGTGCAGCGTGTGCGACACTGTACTGCACCGCATGCATCGACAGCAACCGTAGCGCGCAGTCCAACACATCGTGGGTGTGCATGGTCCATCATCAGAATGGCTGTCGCAACGGCCGAGCAGCTGCAGGGCAGCGCGACGACACGTAGAGTTGTATGTGATGTGGCACGGCGGATGCAGGCGATTATGTCGAGGGGCTGCGGCGCGGCAAGGGCGTGATGCTGCTGCCTGATGGCGGTACATACACTGGAGAGTTTGCTGGCGACAAGTTTGAGGGCACCGGCTCGTACGAGTACCCTGACGGCAGCTGCTACGTGGGCGCGTGGCTGGGTGGCAAGAAACACGGGCCGGGTGCGGCCTGCAGCAGGCGCATGCATGCACGGCTCTTGATGCCGTGCACCAGGGCCTGGTAGACTGCCTGCCATGCGTCACTCTCGACAGCCTTGTGCAATGAACAGCTGGTTAACGCGCTGTTTGAATCCGGGTGTTGCTGCACTGACGTCCACCACTTGATTTGATCCGATGGCACCGCGCCTCGAGAGGCAGACGGCTTGCACTGTCTGGATCCAACGCGTGCGGCTTTGCCAAGGGCACGGATGCATTGCCGCTTTTCTCTCGTCTGTTGGCTTTCGCGGTGTTGACGCTCTGATAAGGGAGCACAGTGGTGGTGTGCGCAGGAACGTACTGGGACAAGACGGGGGGATGCATGGAGGGGGCGTGGCAGGGCGGCATCCTCACCGGAGGCGGGACGTACCGACAGCCGGCGTACACGATGGAAGCGCAGTTCACAAAGGGCATCCCGGACGGGCCGTGCTCGTTCACGACAACAGCCTTCCGGAAGCTCGACGCGCGGGTGCCACATGTCAGCGCGGCCCACATCCGCAGCCCCGCCGGGCCGGTCCTGACGCAGCACGGCACGTACGCCATCCCGGCGGGTGCCGCAGCGGAGCCAGAGGTGGACGAGGACGGCAACCCTGTGGAGGTGGAGGACGCGCCGAAGATGCCCGCGCACCCGAAGTATGACGGCCTGACGTTTGCGGCGGCAGCAGCGGACCCCGAGGCCGGGCCGAATACGATTTACCCCCCAGAGGAGGTGGCCGTGCCGCCGTGTGTCACACCACCGGCGTTTTCACTCGGGGCGGGGCTGACGGTGCCGTGCACGTAGCCTACGCAGGGGCGGGCGGTGTGTGGCAGGTGCAGGGGTGCTCGGGGGAGGGTGCGAGTGCGGCAGTTTTCAACGGGAGATGGCGTGGAGATGTGCCGGTGGCCCGTTAGGGTTGAGGCCCTGTGTGCTTCGATGAAGGACTTGTGTGTAGGTGCACAGGATGGACAGGGTGGTGCTGTACATACATACAGGATGGATGCGGCGGGCTGCAAAGGGAATAGCTTGCTGATCAGAAATACCATGTCGCACGTTGCACAGATTGCAGGGACTAGT
>JAUMHO010000002.1:2230962-2270497 GCA_032360965.1 Ulva armoricana
TAAATCACATCAACACCCCAAAACACCTCCATAACACCTGCTTGCGGCCAACAACACGAACGTCAGTATTACTAGTGCGTCAAAGCGGCAATCTTAACCGAAGTTGCTACGGTCGCATTGCCTGTAGCATGTATGCATTAATATTGTACGCGCCTGTAGCTGAATGCATATGCGTCCGAGTGAGAGCAGGCAAGTCGCATTCTCGAGCAGGTCTTGAGCACGCAAAGTGATCTCTCAGAAAGGAAACTGCCGCAAATATCACATAATCTCGCACCGCGTCTGCCCAAGATTACTTGTAGCTGTGCACACCAGTCAATGCGTTGAAAAGCGGCAGATTTGAACGAATCGGCGTTGACGCGCGCGTCAGCAGGGTTGGGATTTCACAGTTTCCTCGACCGCTATCATTTCTTACGCTAAGCAAATGATTCTCGGGTGCCGAAACGCCTGGCGTGCGGGCGGGCGAGCTTGGAGCCGACCTGTGGTCTCTCGAGACCTCACGACACAGTACGCGTGGATGTGCACATCCACGTGGTCATCCACACATTAATATTGCGATCCCTGGCCTAGCTATAGGACATGCAAATGCAAAACACGTGCACTCTTTTTCTAGGAGAATACACAGTGGCCGTGCAACGCAGTGAGCGCTGCCTGTCGTGTAGATGCGTTTGCTGTAGCAATTCAATTGAACACTACACAGTGGTTTAAATTTCCAGCTGCATTCGGGACGATGCACGGCGTGGCGTATATGCCAGTCGCTGCCGTGGCGCCATGCTCAAGCTGTCGTCTTTGTGAGTACACTCGGGGCAGAAAGCGTGCCAATGTGGACACCATAGTGGCGGATGTGGGAAAATTGCGTTATTGAACACATAGGCACTGTCCGATTTGAAATTGGCAGTGGTTTCCAGCTTCATTCGGGACGACGCACGGCGTGGGGTACGCGTCATGCCAGTCGCTGCCGCGGCGCCATGCTACAGCTGACGTCTTTTTGAGCGCATGAAGCGCAGAAGACGTGCCAATACGGAGACCGGAGTGGTGAAAGTTAAAGATTTGTGTTACTGAGCACACAGGCACTCGCCGACTAGAAATTGGCGCAGGAACGGCGCCTGGGGGTATGGACAACGACGAAAAATGTAATTACAGCGAAGTGTGTCCAGTTGGAGCTGAGAATTGGTCAGGTTTTCCTCCATATGGGTGGGCCAGGGCTGAGGAGTATATTGACATTGGGCCCTAGGACAGCATGCAGAGGTGAACACTCACACTTTGGGGCTGTCACGGAAGTCTCCAGGGCACAACAAATCACATCAAGTTGTCTTGGAGCTGGTTTGAGAGGCTAGCACATGCACAAGACAGGCCCACTCTGAGACGATTTGGGGGCCTGGCCCGGGCACAGCAGCCGGGATTACTTCATACATCTCCCTGAATGCAGAGCATGGTTTTGTCCTGGATAAGGCTGCATACAAGAATATATGGCTAGAGCGGGAGGGGGAAGTCGCTAGACGTGCGTGAGGTGTTGGCCAGCGTACACAGCACCGCCTTCACGGTGGTCTGTACAAACAGCTGACGCTTTCCGCATGCTGGTGTGCAATACCTCATGGCCTGTCACGACATTCTGGAGCACATGGCACGGCTCGTCTTGTAGTCAATTGCAACGTGGACGCGGTGGACCCCGACATCGCCTACGGACCGTGGCACACGCCACAGACTCGCGTTGACTACAATAAAATTACCGCGCATTTGCCTGGCAGTTCAGTTGCTGAGGCCGTGGACAAATGCGCACAAATCGTTTCAACAAACATTAAGGAAGCAGAACACACATAATACAAGCATTCGAACATGCGTTGAAGTATCTCACCGTTGATGTTGCAAGCAAATTGGCTTTGGTGGCGTTTCAAGGAGTATGGGAGGGGGGTGGGTGTCGTCCCGCGCGACGATCCGAGCAGCTGGGCACTAGTGGCCACGGGTGGATCCGTACAGCTGCACCGACTGCAACATGCAGAATGACAGGACGGGTGTTCCACACGCATGCAGTACATAGCACACTCAATTTACTACACGCGCAAATGGCTCGCGTGACGTATTGTTTAGGCTGATGTTCTGCAGGCGTCCTCGCAAGTTTGTTCGAGTTCGCGATCACGATATCATCTTCGACGGCTGCACACGAGCGGAAGTCAAACATGTACGCCGCACCAAATTCACATACTGAAAATATCATACAATAACAAGCAGCTGCGCACAACTGCTATGCAAACAGATGTCCAGTGCAACGGTGTTGTGAACAACTAGTACGTATGCTGTTAGGCTGTTTGCAAAGTTCGTGACAGGCTCGCACGCGTGGCGCAATGTCTCCGCGCGATGCCTGATCACAAGTCATAAAAAACCCATTAACGAGCGATGCCAGCCATTGCATGTCGTGACAGCGTCTAGCGCCGGGGGTCACTTTGCAAGATAGCGCAGACATGCGCGTCGTGGTGTCCGCCACGTGGTGCACCGCACAGCTGTTCGGCAACTGCGACATGCATGTCTTTGACCAGGCAGCTCTTCCATGCAGGCGCCCGACGTCCGCAGCAGCTGCGACACCCATAACACTCCGCAGCACCAGCAACACCTGCAGCCGAGAGGCAGCCCTCATTTACTTCCCGGGTGCCCTGATCGACGTGAGGCACTACATCCCCCTGAGCCATGCCATCCAAGCTCACCTTGAACCATCCGGCGTCGCCCTTCATGTCGCCATGGTCCCATGCATGCAGTCTCCCGGCCTGCCATCCGAACAAGACCAGATGCAGGCCAGCCTGACGGCCCTCGACGCCGCTCTGGGTGCACTCCGCGCATCCTGTGGCTTTGAGGGGAGCCCCGGGCAGCTCATCTTTGGGGGACACTCCTCCGGCGCGGCGCTCGCTTCGTACGCGGCGCTCTTCGACCCCACCTCCGTAGCGCAAGACCCCCTGCCCACACCCCGCTGCCGCTCCGTCCTCGCCCATGGAGGCTGCACTCCACCTGCGCACAGAACCTTTCAGAGCCTCCAATCCGCCCCGACTGCGCAGATCCTTGGAACCCGGGACGGCTCTGTCCGTCTCTCCAGCATTGTGCCCATGCAAGACGATCTCGACGCCAGCGTTCCCGACCCCGCCGTCCGCGCGCGCATTGCACCTGTGGCCATTCTCCCCGGCCTCAGCCACGCCTCCTTCGCAAACGCGCAAGCCAGCCTCAGCGGCCCACACGCCCTCACCGCCACCGTCGCTGCCGCCGCAGCCACCGCCACCATCGCCGAGGCGTCCGCGCACTTCATCACCATGACCGACGCTGACGCCCCGGCCGCTGCTGTGTGCGCTGCGGCCTCCTTCTTCGAGCGCAGCACGCAGCGCGCGCGGGAAGACTTCTTCGACGTGTACCGAACCGCCCTGGCGCGAGATGCGGCCGGCGATACCTGCCGGGACGTCCAGGAGCTGCTCCTGGGGCTGAAGCCATTCACGGGGCCGCCGATCGCGCCACGGAACCCTGAGGATACAGGATTCAGCAGCGAGCGGGTGACAGTGCTGCAACCACGCACCTGGAACACGGAGCCCCCGCCGGAGCCGGACACGCCGGTTCTCGAGCACGACAGGCCGTTTCTGTACAGCAAGCCGCAAATGTTTGAGGAGGGCGGCGGGGGGGCCATCGGAGATGGGGTGCGAGCGGCGCCGTCCGGCCGTGTGCAGCCGTGGCCGCAGTCATCTCTTGTTCTCCGCGATACCCGTGGCCTCTCGCTCGCCGACGCCGCAAGCTCACCAATAAAACTCCGATGCAAGCTCAAGTCCGGGCACGCAGTCGCGGCCGCGCTCGAGTCTGGGGTCGGCATCTCCCCAGGGTCCCCCACCTACACTGACGCCGACGAGAGCACCCCCGGTGGCGGGAGCGCCCCTGCAGTCACCCCCGCGCCGCCGCCGGGCACCGCCGCCGGAGGCAAACTCACGCTGGAGGTGCGGCAAGAAAGGGCGCGGGCGGCAGGGCAGCGGCTGGACCCGTTCACAGCGGCGCGCATGAACGAGCATGTCGTGCGCAGCGTGCTCAGCAGGCTGCCGGAGGAGGTGCGGAAGCTGTACGAGCGGTCGCCTCGGCGGCTCGCGTTTGCGCCGGATGTGGATGCGACGATCCCGCCGGCGTGGGCGGCGTCGGAGCTGTCGTTCGTGGATCTTCTGGAGGGTTTCGGGGGAGTCGGGGGGTGGCAGCCGGGGGAGGGGGAGGGCCGGGTGGTGCTGCAGAGTACCCGCATAACCACGCTGCCCGGACAGACGCGTTTTGACGGAATGTTCTACTGTACCGTGATATCAGAGGCGCAGGCGTTTGATCATATCATGTATGAGAGCCAGGCGCCGGCGGAAGCTGAGGTGGACGCTGAGGTGGACGCTGAGGGCGTGCTCGCGCCCGGCCCTGCGGCGGCCGTGCGCGATTGACAGTTAGCCCTCTAGGAAAATCATTCATCCGCATGCACATGGCAGTGCGGGGGGGTTGGGATGGCTGTGTGTCAATGCGCAAGGCATTGCAATGCTCCGACACGGGCTTGCATGCAGCAGCGGCGTGCTGCCACGGCAACAGTGTGGCAGCCCCGGACGGCTCTGGCTCTCGTGCATCTGCAGCTGCAGCTGACCTGAGTGCTGGCTGCGGCAATGCGCTTCAGCTTACATTTCAGCAGTTCAGGGGCTCTGGCGGAGCCTGTGCATGCTGTAACATAGAGACAGGCGCGGCAACTGCCGCGTTGAGCATCGTCTCATGCATGAAGGGGTACAAGATGGCACGCTTGCAGAGTGGTTCGATAAGTGTGTCGTCGGTGTGAGAAGGACGGGGCGGTGAGCTGTGAAGCAGAGCAGGCTGCATGGTGCAAGGGGGCGTGATGGGGCACGAGGCCCTGGTGGTGGTGGTGGCGCCTGTTGCAGGGCCCCGGAGTGCCACAAATGATGCATGCGGCAGCATGCAGCAGGTGGCTGTGGGACTATGGGGCCGTTGCTGCACGCAGTAAGGCTTAATGCCCGTGAACGCTCCAGTGAACGCTCCAGTGTGTGATTTGTGATAGACATGCAATGCAACATTGCTTCGGTCAGTTGCTGGGGCCAGCACGGGCCAGCATCTCTTGCACCGTTTCGTGACTGCTCTAGATGGTTGAGATGTTTGAGAGAGAGCTGGTGGTTGAGTTGGAGCGTGTCTCGATAGTGCGCCGGTGTTCATGTTGCGAAGCATTGGCTGCAGGGGCGGTGCTGCCACAGCTTGATCCCACATCCAGCCAGCAAAATGATGACCCCACGATCAGCACTGATGTAGCATGTAAGAGTGGGGTTCTCGCGCTGGCATCGCATATGTCTAGGCCGGTTGATATGGAATGCAGTTCAGTCCTGACTTGGCGAGGGTGGTACTATGCTGTGGCCGGTGGTACCATGTTATGGCCGTTCTGGTGTACATGCCACCAGCAGGAAACGTCAATTCGAGTGACCAGTCTGCAAACATGCATGTAGGACTGTCCCGGGGACCCCCGCCTCGCTGTAGTGCTGGGTGTCTGATGCTGCATGCTCACAGGTGGTAAATTCAAGGGCTCCGAGAAGCCCCTGGACTTCATCTTTGCATATCACGCAACATGAGCACATCTGGTTTCAATTCATGCGATTACGACAACTTGGCACCGACTCGCACTCCAGCGTGTCACGATCGCATTGATATGCTGTGCGGCAGTTGCTTCATATCCAGCAGATGGCGCAGCATGTGAGGCGCAAGTGCCCAAGGATACTTCATCAGTCAATCATCACGTGTGTTGTGACACGTGGTGCCGAGGTGGGATCGCACACGTGGGCTGACGTCACTGTACCAAATCCACAATTAAATTGAGAGATCTACCCCGACATGCTCCCAAGTCAACAACCGAAGCTTCTTTAAACTGGCATAAGTTTAAACACACTGCAAGACAGCAAATGTCTGATCTGGACATCCGAGCCAGCAAATGGCTGGCCTAGACAATCAAACACTCACCAAGATAACGTCACGCATCTGCTAATCAATACGAAAGAGCACATAAGCAACACCGGGAAACACAGAGGCAAGCCGGAAACACATGCTAATGGCATGGCCTACCAAAGTTGTACAGTACGGATACCCAGCGATGAGTGTCTGTCGACTGGATTTGAGGAGGATGTCTCATCACTACCATGAAGGTATCACTCCTCAGAGCATTGCGCCTGTACATCCTGCAGCAACTGGACGACCTACACCGCGCTGCTGGCACCTGTCTGGCAAGCCCAGATGGCCAGGCTGTAAGGACTGGCTGTCTTTGCTAGGGACGTGATCAGCGGCAACACCCGGAAGTGTCCCGCTACCACAATTGAAATCAAGTCGCTTTCCTAGCAAAGATGCAGCCCCTATCTTCGCCCCAGGTTGACTCCGTCATGCAGCTGACAGCAAGGTGATGCATTCTTGATGCTGCAGAGGCACAGCTAAAAGCTTCACTGGTGTTCCGCGTGAATCAACCTTCCACACTCGACAGACCTGTGGGCAACACGAATCGTCTCACACATCTGGTACAGTCTTAGGCATGCAGGCTTGTAAAGCCTCATGTACCAGCTGGCTTACAGCCACGTTGGCTTGTTCGACTCGACAGATGCCTTGCAGGATATTGATGCAACGATATGGTACGAATCCAACCAGACAAGCCACAAATGTAGTCTGTTCTCAAGTAGGAGTATGCCTCCGCTTGGTTCTATTGTACACACCTGTGTGGATGATTTACAGCTGTGGGGCTAAAACTGATATCATTGCTCCTCCTCATGTCCCCGTGCAATGCCTTCAGAGCTGCCACGCCTGTAATTGGGACTTTGGCGTCCCCTTGCACGCTCGCTAGAACCGGAGATGTACGATGTATCAGTCAGATGCTTGCGCAGGAGTGTGATGTTGCGTTTCTCCATTTGCTTGGGGACAAGACCGCTCACTGTTTTCCCTAGCTCAGCACGAGTCAGGATGACTCTATTTCCAAGTTGCTGGGGATTGATGGTGTGCTCGGCACCGGAGGACGGGTTTACCACGGTCTGCGGCCTCTGCATACGCTTTGTCGATGAGTTGTCGACGTGTTTGACAGCTGCGCCTCTGCGCTGTCATCGGGGAATAACGCAAGCGCCTGGATAATCATCCCATGGAATCCACATTTGCTTACATGTTACCTTGGATGCAGGTGGAGGGATTGGGCAGGCAGTGACGGGGACTGCCTGCTCCGACACTGTTCCTCCGTGAGCTTGAAGTAGCACCGGTCGAAAACAAGAGTAGCGCACGATGTAGTATAATCCACACATTGTATACGCTCCGACATTTTTAATTACTAAGGGACGTTTGATATCCTGCAACAGTGCGCATGCGCGACCGAGAGACTTTCTCCTATGCGCAAGACAAGAAGTGCGAGGCGCACCTCTCGCATCATCTTTAAGATAAATTCGTCACCAAGCAGCGGCGACGTTTCAGCAGCAAAGTTGTTCAGCCATTGAGCAACGACCAGATCGGTCTCGCCCAGCTGTGTAAGAACACTCTGCACTGCTTTCGCGGTAATGACCTGCAGTGCAACGAGAAGCGTGTCGGGCCGGACATGACGACATAGATCCACACTTATAGCATATATCATCATATCTATAGCTTGCATGCTTGCCTAGATCGCATGTGTGAGCCCTGAGAACATGGACTGTCGTCAAACCGGCACCTTGCACACAGACCCCGCAACTTCGCTCTCAAACGCTTGATCCGTGAGCCCAGAATCCTCTTCTGGACCTGATTTATCGCCCCACTGATTTAAGCTGTTGGCCTCGACGCGAACGCTCAGTCCTCGATCACCACCTGTCTGACGTCGGAGAGCTGATGACGCTGATAGCAGCGCCCGATTGTTCCCCAGAAACGCCTTCCCTCTAGTAGACCCTGCCTGACCAATCATCTGGATATTCTATCCAGAATAACGTATGTTGGCGTCGATGCACAGAAAGGCAAGGCACAGACGTTCGAAGGACGAGTTCACGGCGTTGGGCGCTTCGCAGACGAATGTGCCGATGCACTCAAACAACGATGCAGCGTCAAGTGTGTGGAACGACTTATATCACACTGTCTACCCTGGATGGGCTGTGAGGAATGCGCAGTGCCAGACATGCCATGAATTCATGGTGGCGACAGGCTAACCATGCCTGGTCATTTGACCTGGTTCGAGCTTGTTTGAGGGAAGCGCAGCACGAGCCACCGACAAAGGCCGGAAAATCCCCGCACATAGCAGATGGTCCATCGTTGATTGGATCCACCTTCAGGTATCTGGTCATGAATAAACTGTAATCGAGACGACTTATAATGCGTTTCGGGTTCTTACGCATTCCTTGTTTGTGTGTTGTCCCAAAGCATCGTATTGGCGTAGCCGTGATCTAGCACACTGCGGACGATTTCCTTCTGCCTTTGTTGGCGTGATGTCATTTCCTCGTGACTGAAACGAAGTCGCGTGCATTCGTGTGCCCAACGTATCCAAAGGATCCGGACCATCACAGCAGTGAAGCAGTGCAGATGTGAATCCATGGACGGGTGACGGGGAATGGGATCAGGCAGGGTGTGTGTGGATTTGCGCAACATCTGTACTGGCGAGATCCGGCGAGATATTGCCAATGCAACGTTTGCGTGTGATTCGACGCCACAGCTGGACTAGCTGACTGGTCCGGAAAGCTCCAGCTCGTCTGTCGGATGCCGCCACATCACAGCCCTTGCACATAACAAATCGCAATTACAACCTTGCAAGCAATTGACTGGGTTGCAGATGCCGGTACAGTTTGTTCATATGCATCGTACATATGTGTGATTACATTGCCGTATTTCTCAAGTGCTTGGCCGCATGGTAGACCTGGGCACGACTGCAGTTCGTGAAATCCGTGCGCCATGTCAAATGATTCATCGGAATTTTCAAGCTGCTGTGGCGCTTTTCGGTGGTCATGTGCTGGTGATGCCCAACGTATGTATGATTACATCGCCGTATCCAACGTGGCATCGAGCTTGCCCCTCGTCTGCTAGCACCTAGGCCAGCAGAAGGAAATGCGGCTGTGCAGAAACTATAGTGGCTCCTCCTCACGCTTGCATCCTGGCACACATTGAAACACAGACGCCCACAGTCTGCATCGCTTCCGTGGCAGCCTGTTGACAGCATGCCACTCCTGAGCACATCGCCCTGCCTTTCACGCCATCTGGCCACGGAAGTATGGAGGTAGATCAGAGTAGTGAGCTGCAGGAGCAGTTGGTCAACAGTTTTAGTTCTGCCACAGCATTGCATCAGGGGAGCAGTGGGTCAACAACATGAGTTCTGCAACAGCATTGCACCAGGCCAGCAGCTTCCTCGAAAAATGTTCAAATAAAGATCAGACTTTGCACCAAACCCAAACGGGCATCGGCCACAGCACCCCTACCGGTAGGGGCGGACAGGTGTAAAACAGGAGCAGAAGGGGGCACAGCCACAGGGGCGGCATCAGGTAGGGGCGCCACACAGCGAAGCCACGACTTCAGGGCAGACCATTCGGGCAAACACAGGCCACGCAACACCGGTGCAGGAAGAGGCTGCCGAGTGCACACATCACTGGAGACACCCAGCAGGAACGCTGCAACCAGACACAGGCATTGATGCTGTACACCGCCAGGGGGGTGACGGCCCAGGGCACCGGCGGGGTCGACGAGGAAAGGGATCAGACACGCCGATGCGACATCCACCGAGATAGAGGCATCAGGAAAGTCAGCATGCAACGCTGCTTCTGCCTGGGTGCACCCAGCACAAGCGCCGGCAAGGTCCTTGCGCAGGACGCCAACAACGGAGCCACCGCCCGACCAAGAAGCACAAGGACACGCGAAGAGCGCGAAGAACAATGTGCCGCCATTGCAACAATGTTCCGCCATTGCAACAATGTGCCGCCATTGCAACAATGTGCCGCCATTGCAACAATGTGCCGCCATTGCAACAATGTGCCGCCATTGCAACAATGTTCCGCCATTGCAACAATGTTCCGCCATTGCAACAATGTTCCGCCATCTATGTTCTCGCCGAGCCTGATCCGCAGGAGCCGAGCCAAAGTCCGGGCAGGAGGGGCATACCGGCCACCGCAGAGGTGGCATGTCGCGGGAATGGCCGTCGACCCACAGGCAAAGTGGTGATCATTAGGCAAATGTGAGGAGTGAAGGGACATGATAGGGTGGACGACAGCCGAAGACGCACAAGTGTACCGTGACCTGGAGGCAGGGTGCCAGCAATGCATCCGCGTGGACGGGTCGCGAGTATCCACGTCCCCCCTTGACCGTTTGTGCAGCCTCGCGGAACGAAGTCTACCATGCATGCCCTGTGCAGGATGTCTGGCATGTGCTGTGCGGCAGTAATCGTGCGCCGACAGCAAGTCAAGGCCAGTGAACATGACTTCCCGGTTACTGGAAAATACGAATACTTACAAACTATACTAAAAAACTGGACTTACTGCGGTCTCTGGAAAACGCAGTGTACGAAGCATCGGCCTGCTACTACTGATAAACTTTGCCGCCCGTACGGCGCACCATGCATGATCATAGCTGCCAGAATTCGAAGGCCTGCCACAGCTTATGCAGATGTGCAGCATGGAATTTTGAGCCATACCCGCAATGCATGCCTGTAAAATTCGAATGCAAATGTGACACTTACTCGCCATTTCCTACAAGGGCCTTGACATCTCCGGATAACCGGGGCCACAAGCATGTGTGTGATGCCTGTCTCCACACCTGTATGGTACTCAGAGGTCACTGTCGGAAGCAGTGATGCTGCAGTGCACATGTATGTGCTGAGTTCGACTGTAACTTTGTTTGGTGCGTTCACCGTAACACCCCTGGGCCGTCTAGATGTCCGGTTTGATGGTATCAAAGTCTACCATGCAAGGGAGGTGCATGTGGCGGTTCACTCTGGCCGTGTCAAGCGGATGCTTCTTGAGTGGAGTACAGCCGTGAGGACACATTGTTCCCGTTCAGTAGCCTGCAAGGTGATGTCTTGATAGACCCGCAATCATGGCTCCGGAGGGCAGTGACTTCATGTCTCTCCTCTGCACATGCTAAGCGCGTCAGTGCCCTCCTTCCAGGTATGACTATTCCTGTGCGATGCTAGACCGGCCATCCAGAGAACAGCGTGACTCTGGAGACTCAGGTACCCAACGCTTCTTTGGAAGCACAATGCTGAGGGCTGGTTGAGCACATGCCTGTGCAGCCATGCATGGGGTCACTTGGCAGGGCTGGAGCTCTTGTGGCGTACATACATACTCATCATGACAGATTGCCCCGTCATACCAGCAGCCGGACTGCAGCATGTAAGCAGAGTGAGCAGCTGTGTTTGAAAGTCGGTGGCGTGTGCATAATGGGCTTGAACTCAAGTAATGTAACATGAGATGCACGCCATCTGAATTAAAACTAATATCTGGATGCTGCGCACGCGGAGTCCTCCATGCCATAGGCACACATGGTAGCATTCACAGCGAGAGGCCGGCACCACAGGTGCCTGACCTGGTTCGCAACACCGAGGTCACTTGTTCACAACACCAAAGGTCACTTGTTCGCAACACCAGAAGCTCTGCGCATGCAGCACAGCCGCCACATGTCACCCTGGCCCATCTACGAGCCGCATTCAACAGTCACACCGCAGCAGCGCCCCAGCACGACCCTCCTATCCCGGCTCACAAGGGAGCCCATCGCAACACTCGGCGCATACTCTTGGTCTGTGCCGTCGGCAGTGGCGCCCACCGCACACGGCGGGTGCGCTGTCTTTCTCTTCTCCCCTGACCCCTCTTCACCCGAGACACCTGCACATCGCACGCGCCGTCCTGCACACCAGGTTCAACGCAGCCACACCAACATAACCCCCGCCTCACAAGGAGAGGCCACCCATGGTGCTGTGGGGCCCCAGTAAGTGGGGCTCCAGCCCCCCCTGGAAGTGGGGCCCACCACACGGTGCACACCCCACACGATTGCAAGAGTCGCGTGTGGCTTGTCAGGGAAACCGTGCAGAGCTGGAGCCCGAGGCCATGGTGCGCTTGCTGCACAAGCGGCCGTCGTGGCCCTTCTGCAGCCGGAAGCACTTCAGAAAGGGTCACGGGCGAGTAGATCCACTCCCGTGCCATCCCTGGCATCGCAGCAGAGCAGCCATGTGACAGCACGCAACCTGTGGGATCCAGGAGCATCAGCCATGGCATGTGAATGCCGCATCAGTCCCCCTGCACGTGCACCAGGACGCTGATTGCCTGCAGGCATTCACAAGCAGTGGCCTGGAAGCAGATGACACAGAGCGGGCACACTGCCTCCGCCAGCAGCCTCAGAGCAGTAAATGTCCCGCTGTACCGACTTTTCGAATACGGCTGGAAGCTGCAGCAAGATCAGACACACGGGCCGATGGTGCAGCTGAATCTCCCCGAAACTCTGCTTGAAGCGCGAGCCTCGGCAGCATTATGCTCATGTTTGCATGCGTTGCCAGTATGCCGTGGTGCGGCAACCACCATGCGGGATGCTCGACCACATCTGTGTGCGCACAGACATCTACACGTCCCATCTACACGAGCCTGTGTGCGCAGCCCACTGATGCCATACTCACAAACTCAGCTTGAATACTCAGATGGTTGATGATGCTGCACACGAGAGTGTGCGCTGTGCAGACCAGAGCGCTCTCCGCTTGAAACGGGACAAAAGACCTCGTTGGAGTGATCCATGCCATCGCAGTGGCTCAGGGGGCGCATCACTCGGTTCCAACAGACACGTTCTTCCTGGTCATCGAGGCTCTCAGGCTCACCAAAACTGACGCCGGAGCTGCAGGCGCACCTGCTGGTCGGCGTCGTCAGCCCTGACGGCTGCTCAAGGGTTTGATGCGACCTTGATGGTCACGGGAGGAGGCGTGCTGGGCTCGAGAGTCACAAGCACGTGCTCCTTCGCATCCTCCCGCAGCAGCTCCAGGTCGACAGCCTGCCCGACTTTGCACTTGTCCAGCGCCCGATACAGGTCCGCCGCCGTCTTGATCTTCTTGCCCTCGACACCCACGATGATGTCCCCGAGCACGAGCCGCCCGAACGTGTCCCGGCTCGTGCCCTTCACTCCCGCCTGCACCGCACACCTGTGAGAGCAGGTGCCTTGCCTCCACGCTGCCGGACACACCTCCAGACACACCTCCACGCTGCCGGACACACCTCCGCTCCCCCAACGACTACCCCAACGCACGTCACACTTGGTCAGCGGCGCAGCAGGGCACCCTCTGGAGAGGTTGACGCGAAAAGGTGGCGACCCACATCGACCGATACATCCCAACACAGAGCACACAGCGTCCTGCCGGCGTTGCAAAACATCGCACTAACCAGGCACACGGGCTCTGCTCACACTATCACACTAACGCTGTGATGATGCGAATGCACATGCCACCCCGCATGCGTCGGTTCACCGCAGGGTTCAAGCAGTCCTCATTATCACTCCCCTTCCACTGTCCCATCCCGAGCCTAGAGCTGCTCACCCACCACGCACGACGCCCACAGGCTGCACACAGCGGCGGGTCACTGCCCTCACCGGCAACGAGTCCGACCAACATGCGGCCAGAACATGACCGCGATCGATCGATCAATCAGGCGGTGGATGCGCGCCTTGGAGGCCGGGCCGCCGTCTTTGACGGAGAGGACAAGGATGCCGTTGACGCCGAGCTGCGACGTCGAGGTGTCGGGCGCAAATGCGATGCCGAGCACCGGCCGCACGACGCGCCCGTTCGCGATGATCTCCGCGACACTCTCCTTCACCGTGTCCACAGGGATCGCAAACCCAACGCCGCTGTTCGCACCGCTGGGGCTGTAGATCGCCGTGTTGATGCCTATGAGATCCCCTGCACCACACGTACGCTCCAGCGCTGCCCCCGGTGCGACACAGGGTGCGACGCCTTGCGGGACAAAGCGCAGGCTTCTCGAACCACGTTGTTCGGGTTTTGCCCCAAACAGCAACCCCGCCGATTCGCAGCGGCACAAGCCCCGGCTGCGCCCTCTCTGGGATGGCCCTCGTCTCTTGCAACCACCCATGCCGGCGAGCGCCACTGCTGCTGCCACCTACCAAACGGCAAACGGTGCGGGTGTGGATGCGCTGGCGCGCTCTCTTGGCATGCGCCGGCTGTGGCCGCCGATAATGCATGACTCGCATGCATGCCCCACGGCAGCGTCCCTGGCGTACGCAAACCGCCGCAACTGGGTGGGCGCTGCATGCATGTGCATTGTGTGATACCACTGCGTCCACAGTTTTCACCATGTGAGCCAAGCTGAGATGTGGACCATGCATGGGCCCCCGGGCATCACAGGCAAACACAGCCGCTGCCTCCAGCTGCACCTCTGTCAGTTGCTTGGACGTTGCCATGTGCCATGAGAGTGGCCCATGGGTATGCTGTGGGCCGCCTGTCGCACCGGTTCGGTTGCGGCGGCAGCAGCATTGCGGCCGCCGTGATGCTTGCCACAGATGCGTACCACAGGTACAGGCTACGTTGGGTCGTTGAATGCACGGGGATGAACTGTTGCTGCATGGGGCAGGGGACTTGAAGGGACAGCAAGGATACCTGTGGGCACCTGTGCGCGCATGGCATGGCATTTGCTGGGAGGGCCGCACCGCCCGAGTCCAAGAGGGGCCCGCCGCTATTGCCAGGGTTGATTGCCGCATCCGTCTGCACGCACCCTCACTGTCCAGTGTCTCATTGCACAGCCCTGCTAGAACTAACAAACGCAAGCTTTTTCAGCAAGCTTGCAGGAGTGTGACCCAGCAAGTGGTCGCAAGCGATGCCAACCGCCACGATCCGGCGTGTGGGTGGCCAACGCAGGTTGTTGGATGCAAGTAGTGCGGCCCAACGAATGCACCGGTTCTATCCAGTTGCCTGCTGCTCGTAAGCAGCGCACTGCAGATGCCAGTGCTGCATGGCCATGCTAATGCATGCATACCCTCGTTACTCGCGTAACGCTCGAGGCTCAGAATGACGAGGAATTGAGTATACTACGGTACGCCGATACAACCTCACACCCGGCTCCACGGAGGCCACGCATGCCAGGACACGGCGCCGCGAGGAACGTGAACGGCCCGAAGAGGCATGCTGCGAAAAGTAGGACACTGCAGCTGTGTGTCTCATAGATGCAGCATGCCGAGGGATTCGTTTGCGGGAGGCGCGGGCTGCAAGGGCACACCTGAATGGCATCCTGGATCGGCCGGCCGGTGATCCCGGACTGAATCTCTCGGTGGATACCGCTGACAATTCCCGTCGTCAGCGTGTGGTCCAGCCCGAAGGGATTGCCGATGGCATACACCTTCTGCCCCACCGCCACGTCCGCAGAGACACCCAGCGACACGGGCCGCAGCTCCTCCTACACACCACGCATGTGCTCCATGCACGCTGACGCAGCAGAATCATGAAACCAAGCCTGCATCATCGTGAGAACCACAGCAGCCGCCGCATGCGCTCGCGCTGTTCCACGCTGCACCAGGAGGCATCAGGGGCACAGGTGGAAGCATGGGAGAAGTGCCCGGGCCCAGCGTGTGTCATGTGAGTTGAACGTTGCCGCAGTGGGGCCCGCATGCATGCAGGAGGGGGAGCCGACGACCGTCTGCGGGGGAGGGTGGGGTGACCGCGGTGAGGCAACCCCTGTAGGATGGCCAGGGGGCGTACCGCCTTTTCTTCTACTTGCAACACCGCCACGTCCTTGTCCTCGTCCTGGCCGAGCACCTTGGCCACAAAGTCCTTCCCGCCGTCCACCGTCACCTGCAGCAGCCACAGCGTCACAGCTGCCAGTGCGCGTCCCCCCACAGGCCACCCAGGCACCCTGAAATCTGCCGCCTGGCGGAGCTGAATGACGGTGGCGAAACTCGCACAGCGGGACACAGCTGCTCGCAGCTGGGGGGTCAGTTTCCGACTCACGCTTGTCTGTTATTCTTCTCCCTCTGTTTCTTCCATACCAGCTGCTGCATTGCCCTGCCTGCCCTGTCATATGACGCCATGTGTGCACGAGCGGGCAAACACATGCATCGTGGGTTGCAGCTTAAAACACAAACACACACACACATGCACACATCGGGCATCACGCCTAACCCAGACGGGCATCGACCACAGCACCCCTAGTAGTAGGGGCGGGCAAACGAAAAACGGGCACAGGAGGGGGCCCCACCACAGGGGCGGCATCAGGTCGGGGCACCAAACTGGTGAGCCAAGACTTCAGGGCCGACGACTCCGGCAGACACAGGCCACGCAACACAGTCGCCGGAAGAGGCTGCCGAGTGCACACCACACACGAAACACCAGGTACGACCGCTGCAACCAGACACACGCGATGGTACTTCATAACCTGGCGCACGAATGGAACCCGATGCCGTTGACGATCCCGTGAGTGCGCGTTGCGTCGAGCCTCTCCGCTCGCTCGCAAATGCAGCGTGGACACGTGCAGCGGCCGGAGGGGGATGGCCAGCAGCATGCACGCCAGATAGGCCATACACGGCCGGTGTGCAGTTCGGGAGGGCCAAGGCCAGGTTGGTATGAGGTGTAGGTGACCGCTTGCATTTGCAGTGTGTCTGAGTCAAACTGCAGGAAAGCAACGAAACGGTGGGAGTGGAGGTGAGGGGGGCGGGGGCGCACTTGCACTGTGGAGGCGCCCTTGATGACGTGGTAGTTGGTGACTACGTGCCCTTGCTTGTCCCACACGATGCCGCTGCCAGCTCCTGCTGGGTAGTCTTGCATGTCCGCTGTGAAGGCGTCTCGCCTGCATACGCTCCCGGGCTCTGCTGCAGGAGAACCGGGCCCGGCTGCAAATGATAGTCCAGCCACAATGGATGCACAGGGGGCAGGACAGCGGGAAGGCCACTGTGCTGAGGTTCAGCCTCGGGTATGCTCCTCCATTGTAAACGGATCAACATGGGCTCATGATTCAGCGTTGTATAATGGTGTAATGAACAGGCTGTGAAGCACAGGATGTAATGAGCAGGCAGTGGCCATGGTGCCATTTGTGCTGGGCAGTTTTATGTATGCACTGGAGCAGATCACATGCTAGGCGATGACAGCCAGGCCATGAGAATGGTGATGGGCAGGCGGAAGGATGGGTGTGGGGGAACGCTGTGGAATTGGAAATTCGCTGGCTCTGCTGCTGATTGTGACTCGTGCAGTGCGATTCATGTGCTGAGCCCACCTGCTTGATAGGTTGGTCACGTTGACGACAGCGCCTGTGTTTTTATTGAAGAGGTCAACGACTTTCTGCTCATCTGCAGCCAGCCTTGTCCTTGCCTCGGCTGGTGCGTAGGTTATTGGTGAGATCACCAGCGTGGCTGCGAGAGCAGATGCTTGCACTGCAGTAAGAAGATGCCTGCCTATGTCTTGGAGCCTGCTCTCCTTTGCTGGTGATTGCTGGCGGCTAGTTAGAGCACGAGACTTCACTGCGTGGCAGCATGTCCTAGAACCTCTCTTGCTGCAGCGCACAAACCAGTTGGTTCAGCTGGATACGGAGCTAGATATGAATGAGATCACCAGATACGTGGAGACATGGAACCTCCGCGGTCCAGTGTAGAATGGTGCTGAAGCTGTTTCCATGGACACGGGTGTCGCAATGGGAACCCCATGTCGGACTCGTGGAGAAAGACTTTTCATGACTTTCAAATACGACGCTCTAATGGTGTCAAATTACCAGCTGCAGGCGTCACGAGAGAGTTTAAGTCGATAACTGTAGGAAGGCGGGCCATGCGCCTGGAAAGATGCGCGCTTCGACGGGGTGCAGCGGCAGCCTTGTGCACGCAGTATGAGGGTCCCCAAAGGTTAAAAAAAAACTTAAATTATGGATCTTACTCTACTTCAGAGTATCCATGATCGGGGCGCTGTGGCGTGGCCCTCGTCATCCGCATCTTCCGGAAAACTGCCACACGGTGCCGGCATAAACGCAGCTCGACAAGTAGAAAGTAATTTAGCAGTCACGATGACACTCTTTCATGCTGCGGTCACGCGACCTGAAACTTGTTATGCATAGGGTGCCAGCGGGGCCACTGTCTGCCTTGCAGCACTATGTAGCCAGTATACATTGTTCTCCCTCGCCAGCTGAAAACCGTTCCCTACTACGCCCCGGGCAGATACTTACCATGTTATACATGCAATCGAATTGCCCTGAGTCTGCGAACGGGTGACGACGGCGGAATGACAACAAACGAGCGTTGGAGAAACGGGTCTTGCTGCCGGGGTTATTGCACAGCCCGCTCCTCCCAGTGTTTCCCTCGATCATACATATGAATAAAGTACCAACTGTGTTTACTTGCGTCTTTAATAGTCGAGATGAGGCATACCTTGCGGATTGCGACGATGTGTTGACGTGTACTGCTAGCAGCACACGGACGCCCATGCTGATAAAAAAACGATCACGTCAGAATGAACTAGGCGACTCCAATACTTGTAGCACTGCGTATGCGTAAAATAGATGCACGCTATTGGTTGTCGGGCCGACCCAGGCCGAGACACCCGAGTGTGTAGGTCTCGGCAGTACAGCAGAAGGCAGCAAGGAACACGTGTTGGAGCAACTACCCAACCACTACTATGCTTTCTCTTCTTATAGATCAACCAGACCATGGATTCTAGACTCATTTATGGATCAGGACTGGGACGTGCTGGACCGCACACAACCTGTACACGTGGCTACGGGGCCATACCACTCACAGTACTACGAGCGCATACTCGATTCTGGGAATCATGAGGCCAAGCTTTGACCGACCGCACTATGCACATCATCCGGGTCAAGCAGTTTTTATCTTGATTGTCCACTACGCTTGGTGGTGCACACAACTATAGGCTGTCGGGACACAGTTTTTGACAGGCATCATCACTCCCGTAACAATACCGCGTTAGGACGTGAGAGAAATACATCTTAAAAAATCATCCGCAAGCATGGCAGACGTGGCGTATATCGTGGAGCAATTAAATGCTGCTCCCTTCAACATGAAGCTTGTGACCCACAAATTCAGTGACCTAAAGGGCCTGGACCTTCTGCAAAAGGTCACCTCCCTTTCTGTCTATGCAAGTATGTGTATTCATGGTTGCAACTTTGCGGATGATCTTGGTCTTATCGGTCAGACTGAACGATCATGCAGGTCTACGACGTCTTCATGCACATAGTCCCCAAGCCCAAACCCATCGACGTGCACAGCGAGGCAGATGCTACAAGCCGACTTATGGAGTATTTGAAAGCGGTGAAGTACAAACCTGGCACCGACGCTATGTCATTCAGGCTTGCACTGGCAAACTGCTCAAGAGACGCAATCTACTCTCTCCTCAAGTGGGTCCTGTCTCAAGTCCCAGTTCTGAAACAGCGAGCGACGATTGGATTCTATTTGACAATTCCTGATGTTCCCGCGGAGTTTCGAGGCATTCAGGTCAGCCCTGTTCCGAAGTCATCTGGGAACCATGCCATTGTCATGAATAAAACAAGCAATGCTGCAGGAGATCGCAAATCGAATTACAGAGATTCAATCAGCACAAGAGGAGTTCAAGGCCATTCATCAATCTGTTGAAGCTGCAAAGGCTAGCATGCCATCGCAAGATGAGCTGCGCAAGGCGATCCAGCGGAAAGAGAACGAGAGAGCGTCACTGAACACTCGAATCGTAAAGGCTCGTGACAAAGCCCAAGCGTGCGCCTTGTCAAAACCTCATAGCAGTCCCATGGGCCCTTCCCTGTCACAGGTTCTCCCTGTCATTATGTCACACAGCTACAACCTTGCAAGACAGTATCCGCCGCCACTGCCTCGACGTGCCTGGCAGTGGCGTAGCACCTTGCTGTGTGGACCAGCCTTTTATACAGCACACTTAAACCACTCCAAATCACCACGAGTTGGAACCTCGCAACAGAGGACCAGCTGCACATCGGTGATCCACTTCGGACGGAGCCTCTGAAAACATACATCTGAAACCAGAGATCCGGCTGCACTGGTGCAGGCACCCTTCCCACGAAGCCCTGGCACCAGCATGCAAGAAGCTGTCGCAGGCGCTGCAGGTGCTGGAGGACCTGAAGAAAGACGTCGTGGAGGAGAAGGAGAAGCGCACGTCTGCAGAGCAGGCAGCCGCACGCGCCGCAGGCCGCGTCGCAGACGTCCGCTCCGCCCTGGCATCTTCTGGCAGCGGCGCTGATGCCGTGCACCAGCTGCGCACTGAAGCCGCCCGCCTCCGTGAGGCTGCCAACACCGATCTGCCCAAGTGCGGTGCTGCCATGCCACCAGCCCCACACCCTCTGCGCAGCTCACGCTTCCACACATGGCATGGGCCTCACCTCCGGAGGCGTTGTGGAGAGGTTAAATATTGGGAGCTTGACCTACGTGCCGCTCGACTTTTGCTGCTCAGACAGCGCTAAATGCTCCGGAGCTAGCTGTGCGAGCAAGCCTGCTGCTCTGTCAATTAGAATTACAGAGTCCCAGGTCGATGCACAGGTTGTGTCGCTGGAGTTGTGGCTAGGCCTGGCTCAAAACCCGGCAGCGGCTGCGGTTTGGACTGGGTTTGAAGTTTAACGCAGCACCCACAAGTTTAATGCAGCGGGAGCACGCTGCGCAGGCTCTTCTAGAAGCTGAGGGACGGCAGTTGAGACATCGTTTTGGGGCTTGGGCCGTTGTTCCCGCGGCTGCCTTACAGCCATGCACCTGCGTGTCCTGTGGCTGCTGCTGCGCCTGTTTGCATGCCGCTGCGTGCCGGCACCGTTCAGCAGACATCAAGCGTGTGGCCGCCCACGAGTGGCGGCTGCGTGCGTGCAGGGAGATCGAGGGGAAGCGGAAGCGGCTGCAGGAGCTGGCGGCGGCGCGCGACGTGGACAGCGACGTGGCGCTGCAGCGGCTGCGGGACTCTGAGATGAGGCTGCGGGCGGACGTCACGGCCACGCAGGCGAGGAACACCGCCGCGCGTGCGCGCCTCGTCGAGTCGCACGACGCGGACTTCCGCAAGCTGCAGGCGCTGCAGGACGCCGCGGCCAAGCGGGCCCGCAAACGCGATGACATGCATGCCAAGGCGGCGCGGCTGCGCACGAAGACCGCAGTGTTGCAGGTGCGGGGCGGAATCGCGTGCGAGACTGATGCGGCCATTGGCGACCTCCCTACTAGATGCTGCTGTGCTCATTCAGCCACAGTGACAGCGTTCGCCATGCTGCTGAAGGCTAGGGTGATCCAGGATCATCAAGAGGGGCGTGGGCTTCTGGGTAACAGGGGTAGGAGGCACACAGCGCCTCCGGGTGCACAGAGTTTGTGGACGGTGGGTTCTTGTTGCCGTATGGTACGGGGAGCAGAGCCGCGACCCTCGCTTGGTGCCATGCCCAGCAGGCTCAGGAGGGGAGCATGCTGATTCGCTGCGCTTCCTGCAGGCAGAGCGGTAGGCGCTGTGCATGTGGCCGCACACCTACTGCCACATGCGGGCCGCATGTTACGGTATCTGATGGGGCAAGCGTCGAGGCGCGCAGGCTAGGCAGTAGTCTCTACGTTGCTCAGTCTGCCTCGCGACCTTGGCACGCGGCCGCTCCCTGTTGTGGTTGTGCCTCAAGCGCCTGCATGCGTGACTCGGGCATGCATACATGTACGCCTCACGGCGGTGGTGTGGACAGAGTGTCGGTCAGGCGGGAAAGGGTAGCATGCGATGACGGGTGCGAGATGGGGGCGGTGCAGGAAGCTCGCCCCGGCCCCACCCACCAACCAGGTCCCAGAAACCGGTCCCAGAAACCGGCTGCTTCAAGGTTTACCGGCCCTTGTCACCGCATGGTTTCTGGTGGTGCAGAAGGAGCTGGACGCGGCGGGAGTGCAGTCGGCGGCGCCGGTGGCGGCTGTGGGCCATGCGGAGTGGGAGTCAAAGTACGCGGCCGTCAAGGCGCAGGTGCCGGCGTTCAAGGCATGCAAGGCGGAGCAGGCCGCGCTGCAAGCCGAGGCGGACACGCTGGCTGGCACGCTGGCTGCGGTGCATGAGCAGCGAAGGGCGGTGGAGGCGCGGCTCGCTGCGGCGGAGCGAACCCACGGCCGCGTCGGCCACGCCGCCGCGTCTGCGCGGCTCGCCAAGGTACTGCCCCTGGTGATGCCGGAGCGCGGCATGGCGAGCCGTGGCCCTTGTGCTCGTGCAGCGTCCTCCCGTGTCGGCGGGGTGGCATGCGTTTGCGCTGCGAGCCGCCGGCTGTGTGTGCAGCCACCCCGACTGCACCTGCAGCACTGTGATGGCGGCTACATTGCTGCGGTGGCTACGGGGCGAGGCTCATTGAGACACAGCTCTGCGTCAGTGCATGGCGGCGTCGGGATGCACAAGGGTGGGTGGTGTTGGTCGTGCAGTGCCGTGCGTTGCGCACAAGTGACTGGTTAGCAGGCTGCGCACCGCAGCCGTATGGACGGGTCCGTTTATTCTTGACTCGAGTGTCCACAGCTGCAGGTGAATGGATGCAGTATGCGACACCAAGGCGGTGGCCATGGGCGTGCATCTGGTCTGGTTCTCGATCGGGATCCGGTGACGCTGAGAGCGGAGGTGTGGCTGCATGCAGGCGTCGCAGGAGGCGAGCCGCGTGGACACGACCGCTGGGCAGAGTGCCGAGGAGGTCTCGGCGGTGGTGGCCTCGATCAGCAGCCGCATCAAGGGCCGCAAGGACGTGCTCGCGCCAAAGATCAAGGAGCTGCGGGCGGCGCGCGCACGCATGTCGGACCTGACCGACGCGCATGAGGAGGCCCGCAGCGCACACCGCAAGGTGCAGGACTCCCATGACGCGCGCCTCGCGGAGCTGGAGGACCAGGTCGCGGCGCTGCAGGGCGCGGTGGAGGAGGTGCGCCTCGGCAAACGTCCTGCGCCGTGATGTGGGGACGGAGCAGTGGTCCGTGGAAGAACGAAACCCGCGAGCGCTCTGGTCCATGGAAACGCGGTGGACCATGGAGCACGGGAATGTACACACGCTGCGGTCTATGGATCAATGAGCGCAGCGAGCGCTTGGGGTGAGGGGCAGGGGAGATTGCTGCTGACACACCCGCCGCTGGAGACTCGCGGCTGAGGCCCGTCATGGGGGCTCCCCGCCTGCTTGCTGTTCCCGTCACACATGCCACATGCGTGCGAGGCCGGTGTGGGTGGGCTGTGGCGGAGGGTGGGGTGGAGCGTGATGACCGGCCGGCCGGTGTGAGCGGTGGCCGCCTGCTGCTGCCAGCGCTGGGGGGGTGCGGAGAGGATCCTGGGGAGAGGCGGCACTGGCGCGCGTCTGTGTCAGTGAGTTTGGTACACATACAGGCTGCACACCATGGTGAGTTTGGTACACATACAGGCTGGCGCACACCACGGTGCCGCACTCACGGTGACACCGGCCTGTGCGTGAACCACCGCGTCCGCTGCGCTGAGGCTGCTCATCATGAGTTTGGGTTGGATTGCATCGCACCAGCTTCTAGCGTGGCAAGGCGGTGCAAGAAGGCTTGCCGGAACGGGTCGTTGCTGTTGCTGGCAGAGACTGGCGGAGGGGGTGGGAGGCTCTGGTGCAGCTATGTGTGGCCAGCATAGCCGCCCTCTTGCTGTGTTCTTGGACGGGAAGAGCGTGCACCTCGTGAGCGTGAGCAGCGTGGTTGGTGGCTGCAGTCGGAGACACGGTTCCACAGCCAGGCGCCGCTGCAGCGGCTGTATGCGGCGCTCGCGGTGGCGACGTCTGACTCGGAGCATTCCACGAAGCTCACCAACGGCATGCGGGAGGCGGCCGCGGTGCAGCAGGCGAGCCTGCGGGGGCTGCGGGAGCGCGACGCGGAGGCGACGCGGCGGCGGGAGGGCCGCTCGCACGAGGGTGCCGACATGATGGCCAGCCTGCATGCGCTGCTCGCCGCCAAGCTCGAGTTCATGCAGGTGCGGCCTGCCTTCATCCCGATCCCTTGCGGAGGTTGGGCATGTGCGTTCATGGCGGTGGTGAGATTGCCCTGCAAGTGATGTGTACCTGCTGCCTGGAATGATGAGATGGCAGGCTGTCTGGTTCGATGGTGTCTACGCTGAGGACGAGGAGGTCTGGGCCGGGCTGGGGCCCATGCAAAGTGTTTTGTGGCAAGGGCAAAGGGCATCGCTGAGCGAGGATCCTTGAGATAGCCGAGATGATCCGCCGGGGGAGGCCTTTGTGGCCATGGGAGGCTTTGTGGCCGTAGGCGACCCCGCCGATGAATATCGACAGCATCGGCGTAATTGTCTCGATCCAGCCGACTGCCATGCTGACCGGCTGATGGCAGTGCGAGACGCGACCTTGATGGCAGTCGGAGGGTGCTGCGCACATCGGCACAAGAGGTCTCACATTGCAGTTGGATTGTTGGTGTGAGGTGTTAGATCACCGGCAGTAGCTGTGCTTCTGGAGCATGGCCCTGCGTGTGATGCACCAGTGGGCACCTACTGCAGGTTGCAGCAGCAGCACAGCGGCCAGTCTCATCTCACAGCGTCCGAACTAGCGTCCAGGTTGCCGGTGCATGTGCTTTGAGCTGCTGTCGCTCACACGGTACCTGCAGCCCTGTCGTGCCTGTGGACCACAAATTCTGGAAGGTCTCGCATTGGTGTCAAGCAGGATGAATTGGTACCTCAGGTCGACTACGTTGCCTGTATTACGCGTTGTGTTCAGATGGAAACAGCAAACAGGTGGATGCAGGCGTGTATGATCTTGGTTGTGACCGGGGCGTACTGGTGCAGGGGCATGAAGTTGGCAGTAGGATGGCAATGAACAAGCAGTACACAACAGAAACCGCAAACGTTTTGGCTATCGGTTGACAGGGGATGTCTCACCAGTGGCACGACTTCAGCTGCACTGTAATGGCAGCATCTGTAATGTTCAGGTAGTTCCGGTTGGGTCATGAAGGTAATCTGTGGATGCTCAGCAATGAGCACTTTTGTGTGTCAAGGTGCTTGGCTTGTAAGGTTGAAAGCATTAGCAAGAGCTGTTTGAGCATTAACATGGCACATGGCAGGGTCACAATCCATGTAAATGTGGCACTTCTGCTTAGAATTGAGGGTGGTTTGAGGTCTCTGATGGCATGATAACAGGGAACTTGCACCACAGCTATGGCACTTCATTGGGGCATATGGAACCTGCCAGTGCAGGACATGTTTGCATCGTTCCATGGAACACATATATCCACGGACACCACTTGACGTGATCAACTCCTTGGCCTGCTGGCATCCAGCATGTTTTGCTGGACCATGCGTGGTACCCATGCAACACTGAGGATCACAAGTCCGAGTGATTCCGGATGGCCCGATCTCTCTTCTGTCCAAAGGAACAGCAGAACAACACTGGCACTCGGCTCAGACACTGTAGCAGTCTTGTTAGCAAGCAAGTTGGCGTGATCAGCCCGCTGTAGGTGACCCGCCCATGCTTGGAAGTCAGTTCGCATCCGAGCTGCCAGGTTGGTCAGGATGCTAGCCGAAAGCAAATCTCGGCCTTGATGGCTGGCTGGCCTTCTGTGCCTGCTTCTTGTCCGCCTCTTCCATTCGATTATGAAACTCATCCACAACATCTTTGTCCTTGTACGACCGACACACGACCCTTACATCCAAGACATCCTGCAAAACAAGCCCTCACCCTCAAGACTGCTACGGCTCACGTCCGCACTCGGCGTCTTCCACATGGGCTTGTTATTTGGTGGAACGTTGGACCCAAGCTTCAGCAGGCAAAAATATTGCCTCAAGCTGTGCAAGTGTGAGACGACGCCAGGCTTGCGTTGAATGTCAACCAAGCACGCGACGCAGTGGCCAGCTTGTTTTCATTAACACTGAAAGTAAACGAGTACAATGTGACAAATCGAGGGACCAATCGGTGTGTCCCGGTTCCCCCACCGTTGCCCTGTCACAGTGTCCGAGACACAATTCACAAACATGTTCTGATCTCACTTCACACACATGTGATGATTCCGGGTCCTTGTCAGGCAGGATGACAGGCAGTGTTCCCTACAAGAGGACCACCTCCGGCTGGGTGCTGTAGCCTACGAACAGCACGTGTCTTGCTGCCGCCAAACATTCTGCCGCCAAGCATGTGGCCTACATCACCACAATGCCATGCACTTCACAGCTCTGAGGGAGGCAGCCCGTGGCGATAGCGCCGGGCAGTGCAGCGACAACTCGCCCCCCCACAGCGACAATGTTTGCAGCGCCGTCCTGGATCAGCCTCGCCCTGAATCAGTCCGAACGGTTCTGACGATGAGCCGCATGGAACAGCGGCGCCTGCTACCACCAGCCTGTGCGAGCGGGGAGGTGCATGCATGGCAGCAGAACAGCCTGTGTCAACCCCGTGTGCTGGTTGAACTGTTGGTCAGGTACAGCACTGGGGCGACCGCACACGGGGGCACTTGTGCAGTAGATGGCCTTTGACCTCAGGATGGCGGTGCAGCGCCGCACCGGCTCCGCGAGCACATGCATGGCGTGGGGACGCAGGGCAGCAGCGCTTTGTATGTGGCAGGGCGTGCCGCACCTGCTTTGAGAGGATCTCGAGTAGCGGCAGGATATCGAGGAGCGTGCGGTCGTCCGGGTTCATGTCCTCCCAGTCGGGGATGACGAGGACGTTGTCGTCCTGCGCGATGGTGTGCTTGTTGCTCTCGCTCACGATGAACAACGTGCGCTTGAGGTCGCGGTTGAGCCGCGAGAGGTCGCGCACGTGCACGTTGTCCACCATGCGGCATGCGTTCTTGTACAGCCGATATGCGACGACGGGGCCGTCGGCGCGCTGCATGCCGGGGTCGACGCGGTTGAGGATCGGGTCGACGTACGTGTGCGTGCGGTTGCTGAAGGTGACCAGCTCAAAGTGGCGCGCGAGGACGTCGAGGAAGTCTGAGGCGCCGGGCCGCTTGAACGTCTTCCAGCCGACGCCGCGGCTCCAGGTTGAGCGCACGAGGACGTCGTCGACGTCGAGGACGAGCGTGCGCAACGCATGCGCAGCATGGATGGGGTGCATGTCCGGGAGGAGCACATCTGACGGCGGCTCTGCGGCGGCAGGAGAGCGTCAGCGGTGTGAGACTCGCGTGGCACTGGTGCGGTCGGACGTGGGGGAGAGATGTGGGGAGTTGCGATGGCGACTGTAGGGAGTGGCGGCGCTGTAGTGCATGCATGAAGCTGCGGGGGGTGGCTGAGGCGGTGCGCGGTCAGCCGCTGTGTTGTGCTCGTGCCTGCAGTGCTGAGCCAGGCAGAAACTGCATGCGGCCTTGCGCTGGCATGATTCGATGAGTTTCAAGACTGCTCGGTAACGTGCGGCCGGCGAAGTGCGGGCTGCTGCACAGCCAAAGGCTCCTGGCGGTGCAGGGCATGGATGCATAGGGAGCATGAGCATCAAATGCCTGTTACACATACGTGGGATGCTGTTGGATCTGGAGTCCTGAGGCTTGGACTGATGGAGAGTGGTCGTGTGCGCCTGGTGACCCAGAGGAGGTGCCAGTGCATAGCAGTACCTTCTGCAATTCGGCACAGCGGCAACGCAGAAGATCTCACAGAGTATCAGAAGGTGCCAAGTACCTGTCAAGTCGGATATCTTCTCAGCATACCACTCCCGAGCGCTGCAAAACCGAGACATGAACCAAGCGTAGGCCTCTGGGAGGGGCCCACCCTCTCCGTCTGCAGCCTCCTGGGCATCCTTGTTCATTTTTTGGACATCTTCCAGTGTATACATGTACGTAGATGCCTGGAATCCGATGGCGCCAAGGAGGCCCCCATAGAAGATGACGTTCCCCAAGGCACTGAAGGCACGGCCAACAGCCGAGGGAGGCTGGCTGGTCGCTGCTCCCTCATCCACAGGCACATGTTGACCTGAACCAGGAACGATTTGAAGCAAATGCGTCACGTGGTAACTACATCGTGTGGCGAGTCTCTGACGACGGGCGGGGGCACGTCTGCTGGCTGCCACAGCCATGTTCAGGCGTTGCGCAGGCAGGCGTGCCCCGGCTTCGTTAAACGTGATAGCTCAGCCATAATAACGGAGTGATTTGATAATTGGGTAGTTTAACACAATTGGATGCTACTGTCATCGACTCGTCAATCCGTCTAGGCCTAGTTGTGACCAGGCGTGAGGGGCGCACCATCGAGTACTTTTTGAAACAATCGCTTTCCTGCTGAAGATTGAGTGTCCTGAGTTAGCTCCTCGAGACTTTTCTTCGCCGCGGAACTGCCGCTGGGAGACGTTGAGCAGAACCGGCTGGCATACGTCCGTCCGACAGCACGAGGCGATAAACTGCACGCAAACGCTTCCCCAGCGGAAGATTGCAATATGGAGCCGACCTGCCGGCAGACGGCAAGCATGCCTGTCCCGAGTGCTGTGCACGAGCTTGTGCGTTTGACGTGTTCGCTGCTAAGGTCCGACGCGGAAGATTGAAGGTCAAGCTCGTCAATTAGCTATGTCATCCGCTAAGCTGAGTTTATATATGCTATAATGCGCCAATTCGATCATCCGTATCCAACTCACTCGTGCGGAAAGAGGTGAAGGTGAGAGACACAAGTGCAACAGCTTGATCCTTGCTTAAGTGGCATCCGGGCAGATGGTAGCATTCAATCGGCATTTCCAAACAGCGACCGCTGAAATCACACTACGCAGTATGCCGGCAGATGTGCTCGATAGCATGCTTTCACACAGGGGCGCCTGCATGCATGAAGACTGTGGCACTGCCTTCTTGATGCGTGTCAAAAGACCCGCGAAAGGCAACCTACGCCTTACACAAATTTGCTTTTCACATGTACTCTAGCCATACCGTACTCACATTTTCCGACAGCGGCTTCTGATTGGAGGGGTCCTGTCACTGTGCTGCGCAGCTGCAGTGTATCAACGAACGCTTTCGGCAGCTCATGATTCCTCGAGTCTTTGCTTTCTTGTCAGGCGATTGTTTTTAGAATATGATCTCAATGGCTCCAGACACCCCACGCTGCCGCGCCACAGCTATATCCTTTGCCTTCTACCATTTATGAAGGGCGGGCCTCACACGCACCGACGAAGACAGGCTATTAAAAAAGCTTCAAAACATCCAAATATGCAGCCTGGAGATCTTACTTCCAGGATCCGAGCGCTAGAGCGGCTGCTGACTGCCGTCCTGAAGCAAGACCAGCTGCAAACGACGAGTTCTGCAAGCTACTCAAATACATTTCCACATCCCGTTCTAGACTGCACTTCTCCAGGTCCGTCATGGCCTTTTGATTCTCTGCTGCACTGCCTGCTGCAGCTTCAACCTGCACAAAGGCTCTGTCTACTGAATCCATGTGCACCGTCGCCCTGAATTCGCTATTGAGAGCCACATACTCCTCGCGCCAGCGCACAGGCACACTGAATACCAGATCTGCTGCACCTGTGCTGTTTTACAACTCCTGCCTCTCCATAGGTCAACTCTCTACAGCTGATGTGCGTCTCTGATGGGCAGGACACGCAGCACTTGTACCAGTGACCAGTTCGCAACAACGAATGTTTGCTGTATAGCAATGGCCTGGGCAACAAAATGACTGTGGGAGGAGACATGAGACGAGGTACACACCAACTGCATGACCCTGGACAGGCAGCACTTCACCGAGCCTGGCTCGAAGTCGTCACCTGCTTTGCCTTTGTTTGATCCTGGTGATCCTTTCTGCGCAGCCCTGCGGAAATCGTTCCCACGTGAACTTCAGTCTGGTCATCTTGCTACATGGCCACCAGACAAGGGAAATGGTGCAGGTGCAAAAGCGCGCATCGTGTACATACATAGGAGTGCTGAAGCGTACTTGGCGGCTTTCTTTTCTTTCTTCGCATCTGTACCCTTTGCAGCCTGAGCTGCCTCCGTCTTGACTTTCATTTCTGCCACCAAGTCAGCGACTGCCTTAAGGTCTGGTGGGTTATCCGGGCCAATCTTGACATCTGTGATACCAAAGTCGACCCAGTTAACTTTCCGCCCATGATCAGCAAGGAACTTCTCTAGCTGTTTCGCAGATATTCGAAGGGATTTTGTATTATTCATAGGATGAACGAAGAATGGAGCTTCCTGAAGTGACTGGTCCAAAAGCAGCGTAACCCGGTCTGCAGAAGGTTGGCCAGTAGCAAGAGGGGTGGCACAACCCGGGCCCACCTTCAATGCATCCAGCATCGCCTCGGATGATGCCAAGCGCAACTCGTTTTTTTTAAGACCAAGCCGGATTGCGAGAGTCTTTTCAAACGGGATTGGCGTGGTGTGAAGGGCAGTGCACAGGTAGAAGCGATTTCTATTATCCTGCAGTATGGATGCTAAATCTGAGGATGGAGTGTTTATGTGAAGCCTTAGAGCACCGCTGACGGCTGCAGGTATAATCGCACCTTCAGGAACAAGTTTTTGGTGGTTCGTTCTGAGTCCTGACAGCCTTGACTTGCCAACGCCTTAACCTGCAAGCTTATGTACATATCGATAAGTAAACATATGTTTGAAGCCGTACAAGGCCTCTCGGCCACCAGACGCGGCGATGGCTCACCTGCTCCGCAGCTGTCGCCATCGGCTCATGAGTGAACACATCCCCATCGGCAAGCGCTAGGGCTGCTATGACGCTACCCTCTGTAGATTCAGTCATCGTTTTCCCACGCGAAATAGCCGTTATAACGTTTAGACAGGACACACGCAGCGACGTCTACATGCAAAGGAAGCGCTTAACCCCGGCTGGACCAAGAATCACCCTCTTGCTTTCTGGACAAATACGCTTCAATCATGCATGTGCTAAATCGGCTGATGAAACAATGAAGTGCATGCTGCTGCGTGACTGAGCCAAAGTAAATCGCAGGGACTCCTTGCGGAGAGAGTGGCTTGCAGGGTGCTGGACGCGAGCGATGTCCTGGAATCCTCGAACAACGTGCATAATTAAAAAAGACCCAGTTTCACGCTACAGGCATTCGAGTATAGACTGGATGTTGCGCTGCTGAATGTGCCATCACCACGTCTCCTGGTATGCATTGCGACACAGGCATGTCCCCCAGGCGAATGCAGGACAGGCACCCTGCAGCCTAGCCTGCTGCCTCCCTGCACATGTCTGACAGAATCATGCTGACATTGGCATCGTATCCACAAAGTATCATGCACATGAACACATCTAGCATCAACAACCCAGGTTGGCATCAAACAGGCTGCAATGGGCAATTTACTCATGCACTTTGAATTCTTGAGCTGGCTTGCTGTGAAGATTTTGGATTCAACGTGGCTGGAGGCAGGTGGCAGGTGGCAACGCTGCTGCGACCCTTGCGATGGAGGAAGGCCAAGTGTCCGCTCAGCACTGCTTGGTCAGCCAGAGTCAAATACAGTATCGGAAATGAACAAAAAAGACACACCACATGGGATGTCCAGGAGATCACTCAGCCCGTAGCTAACCTTGTCTAACCAGAGGTAAGTTTTAGTTCTGATGGGATCACCTGTTTCCTGAGGGTATGACCGGATCACTCTACAATGTGCCAGAAAGAATTCGAATGCATATAAATTTGATGCAGCTGTGGCAAAGATAGCGGGGTTTCTATAGCTGGACACAACGTATCGTGCCTGCACATGCCCACTCACAATTGCAAGGCATACAACGTATTACAAGCGCTAAGAGGCTTTCTCTCGTATTGCATCGACAACATGCAGCATCGCACACCGGGTACCGTGACTAGCTGGTCGCAGGTGCCAAGCAGCTGGAACACCTGGGGAAAAAAAAATGGAATCGGGTATCACGCCAAACCCAAGCGGGCATCGGCCACAGCACCCCTACCAGTAGGGGCGGACAAGTGCAGGACGGGCGCAGAAGGGGGCACAACCACAGAGGCAGCAGCAGGCGGGGGCGCCACACAGCGGAGCCATGACCTCAGGGCCGACCAGTCGGGCAGACACATGCCGCACAACACCGGTGCAGGAAGAGGCTGCCGAGTGCACACAACACAGGAGACGCCCAGCACGAACACAGCAACCAGGCGCAGGCATTGCTGCTCTACAACGCCAGGGGGGTGACGGCCCAGGGCACCGGCGGGGTCAAGGAGGAAAGGGACCAGACACGCCGATGCGACATCCACCGAGATACAGTCATCAGGAAACATGTGCACATACAGCCTGCAACACGTCTTCCGCCTGGGTGCACCCAGCACAAGCCACGGCAAGGTCCTTGCGCAGGACGCCAACAACGAGATTGCCGTCCAAGCAAAAGATACAGGGACACACGAAGAGCAAGTGTTCAATGTGCCGCCATCAATGCTCCCGTTGAGCCTGATCCGCAGGAGCCGAGCCAAAGTCCAGGCAGGAGGGCAACACACGGCCACCGCAGAGGTGGCACGACGCGGTCATGGCCGTCGACCCAAAGGAGACGAGGTGGAACATCTGCATTATCGACTGACAGGCTACTTGCTACTGCTCTGTGCTACCGGTGGCGCTACCACCACCGGTGCTACCACCACCGGTGATACCACCTCTGTGCTACCACCTCTGTGATACCACTGGTGCTACCACCGGTTACCGTTGTTGCCACCAGTACGTGCATCCTTGGCCTGTGGTCCCGGATATCCGGAGATGTCAAGGTCCTTGTAGGATATGGCGAGTAAGTGTCACATTTACATTTACATTTACATTTACATCAGCAATCCGAGGCAGGTCGTGGCACAACAGCGACTTTCAAATGCTATTTCTTGGATCCGCTTGCAATTCTTGCAGGTGTCAGATATGAGCTTCTGGGGAAGATGCCAAGGGCCGCCTGGACACCGGTCGCCCTGACGTTACTCGGGTGCACTAGGTGCGAGTGCTCGAGCTGTGCCACCTGATATCATATATCTTCATGAAGATCGATGACGACTGGCCGCCCACAACTGCCGCAAGGTCACAATTTAGCAGACATCCGTAGATGGTAGCGCCTGTGTTCTGGGTATGATGTGTTGTCTAGAAGCTTGCTCTCTGGACAGTCGCATCAGCTAGCGCCAGGCGTTACGGGTATGCCGTGAACGAAACGAATCGGAAGCTTCGCGATGTTTTCAGGGTTACGCCCCGAGAAATGACGTTCAACGTACCGCACCCGCCACTTCTGCCATGCCGACCTGGTATACGTACCTCATGCGATGCTGCCAGTGCGGTGCTGGCGTGCTAGCTCCTGCCCAACTTGCCTGCGCCAGCCTCACCGTATGGCAATCTGTCGATGGTCGCGCGACGCCGGCCCTGCCGATCTGGGAGACTGGCGTGGTGCCTCCCGATCTGAGTACTGTTGCTGTGTTGACCTGGTCGCACCGGTCTGCGCATTGCTGTTCACTGCAATGTGCTACAGCTGGCTACAGTTACTTCGGTGGATCCAGGTGCGGGACACGTCCGTTGTTCAAGCCAGCCTCGATACTTCGAACTGCCTGATTTTTATGCATCCGGATTACTTGTATTGAATGGGTTGCACCCATGTCAGTGCACAGCCCTGACCATATGGTGATGCATGACCGGGCAGGTCCAACAGGGCATTCTTCTTTGGAAGCAACAGGGCATCGGGCCAGAATTCCCAACAGGCACACCCACCAAGTGGATCAGATGATGGAAGCATCACACAACAGCAGTGTCTGCCAGTCACTGTCAGACTTCACTATCGCTCGTTCATGGACACCGCAGCTCCACAAAATTTAAACGTTAAAGCTCACGCACCGCGAGTGTGCCACATCGACATTGCAGCGTGTGTGGATCGTGATTGATCAGGCCGTCCTCAGGCAGGTGCCGCGGGTGTGCGTGTAACCAAGAACAGCTTGCAAGCTGCGACAAGTAACTCTTACCTCTGCTAGGCCTGGATCTTGGGGTAGCGTGGCTGCCCGCCCGGTGCAGCCCTCAGTAACACTGAATATTTAACCACGCATGGGCACAGAAGAAGCAAGCACTTGGGGATGTCTAGACTTGGCTTCGAATTCGGTGTTTGTTCACCGCTGCGAGCGCAGGTCGGTGAAAGGCCGCGTTCGTACGCGCACATGCCTCCGTAATTACGTATACCAGCTGCGGAAGGATTCACTGTGCACAGACGGTGGTCAGATCATTGCGGACCTCGAGGAGCTCCGTGCCCGAGCGCCCGAGAGTGTGAACACAGGCCAGGCCATGGTCTCGGGTTGTCCATGCACACAGTCCTGCTTTGAAATTGTGTTTTGAAATTGTTGGGCTGCAGTCTGTAGCATACACCTTTTTTAGTTATTATATATTTTATACTCGTCCTGACAGGGCAATGCACCATGCAGGTCATGCATCAATGTCTGTTTCAATATTCACACTGGCAGTTGGAGCGACAGGCAGCTGCAGTCACGAAAGAGTGAATGGGTTTCCATTGGGAACAATGCACCACAGGATTTCCTCCTCGCGATCGGAGCTGGATTCCACAAGCTGCAAAAAAAAAAAACGGGCATCACGCCAAACCCAAACGGGCATCGGCCACAGCATCCCTACTGGTAGGGGCGGACAGGCGCGGGAGGGGGCACAACCACAGGGGCAGCAACAAGCGGGTGCGCCACAAAGCGGAGCCATGATTTCAGATTTCAGGGCCGACCAGTCAGGTAAACCGCGCAGAACCGGTGCAGGAAGATCTACAGGCTCATGAGTGCACACCACACAGGACACACCCAGCAGGAACGCAGCAACCAGGCGCAAGCAATGATGCTTCACAGCGCTAGGGGGGTGACGGCCTAGGGCACCGGCGGGGTCAAGGAGGAAAGGGACAAGACACGCCGTGCAGTGTAACGTTCATCAAGCGCGTGAATTCCACAAGCTGCAGTATCATGAACCATGTGGCATCCCCCTAACGTTCATCAGCAGAAGGCCAGCACCACCTGACAGGCTGGCAAGAGCAGAGGCACCCCACAAGCAGGTGATGAACGCGAGCTGCACAGGTGCATGTGTGAACACTGAGCCCGGAGCCCACATGTCCTTATGGAGACGGCGATGTAATCATCCATACATGTCGGGTATGTCAGTGTAAATGTGAATGTAACACTTACCTTGTCAAGAAGTCGCGCCATGTCCATGGAAACAATGACAAGTGTCAACCACAAGTGTCGCGGCGCGATAGAATCTGTGCAGCAAATGTGGCAAAAAGCTTGGGCAACTTTGGGCAATTGTTTGGGCTGCCGCGTTGCCCTCCGACCGAGTTTTAGGTTCTGTTGCCCCCACCCCCCGGCAGGCTAGCTAAAGATATAGGCAGCCCATGAGGGACACTCCTCAAAGGCCCCTTGTTCGAGGCGCACCTGGTCGAGGGCGGCACCACTAGTACTGGATGGCTCGGTTCTGACCCGATTTCTACCCTTCCTGTGCGGTGTAAATGTGGCCGCAATGCGGGGCGTAGAGACGGCCGCATCAACCTTCATGGGGAATGCCAAGGTGACTACATCCGTTCACTTAAGAACCGCCGCAGGCATGCGGCCATGCATTGACACCTCACCCGGGCGGGGCATGCATCTTCAGTGGCATATTAGGAAATGTCACGCTGTTGTTCGTTGATGTTTGCTGACTGACCGCCGACGTCTGATGAGGCCCTTTGCAAAGGCCGAATCTAGTCACGTTTTCGCCCGTTCAGTCTGTCACCGGTACCGCAACATCCACGTGCATTTTCTCACCTCGTTTTTGAAGATAAATGCATCTTCAGTGGCAGATGCAGACCAACCGGAGGTTGCCCTCGCAAGAACCGCGCGCCGCGTATGGCATGCAGAGGGCATGCATGCCGCCGCCCCGCACGGGCACCGCCCATGATCCCTTGTGCAGCCTGCGGTTGCCACAGGCATCCACCCTGGCTCTTCTGCGTTGCGAGGTCCCTCGGATGCCTCCCCGGCGCCACTGCCCCCTCCTGCCAGCCCCTGCCTGTGAATCATGGTAGAGCGGTTATATACCATGATTCTCCACAACTGTCGATTCATGCTCTCTTGTTTTGCGCCAGGCAGTGGTGGACAGGCCTCGCCGGGCGAGCTGCAGCGGCACCATGCCCCCATGCTCTCTGGCTATCATCACATGCGCAGTTTGCACAATGCATGATGCGATGTGTGCATGGGTCAAAGTCTTGAAAGTTCACCCCGGGAAAACTGATCCGTTGGCTTTGTGGGCGCTGAATCAGTGAAACTGGGACATGGTTATTGGCACCTAGCTAGGCCTGTGTGAAGTGACATGGTACGAATCGGGTGAAGAGGCCTTGGCAACCAGTCATTGCAAGGCCTGTGAGTGATGTTTGACTGCAGTGCAGTGTGCTGGCATGGCGTACACTGCCGCCTACTTGCCAGCAGGTGCTACGATCTAAGGCTGTGTTCAGTGGACCGAACCGCTGCACACAAAGGGGGGGGTTCGTTCGCTCCACTTAACACGGCCTTAGGCTGCACTTGCTCCACCGCATTGCACTCTGCTGATTTAAAAAAAAAAAAAAAAAAAAAGAAGGATCGAGAATCACGCCAGACCCAAACGGGCATCGGCCACTATTAATTAACTTGCAGCGCACACTCGTTCGGATTGTGGTGCTCCCGTCTGCTGCACATGTGTTCATGTCGATCTCTTGAATGCATATTTAGAATCATGAATGGTGCTATTTCTCATAATTAACTTTCTGCAATTGCCATTAGGAAGCGTGTGCGGGCGACGCATCTGCGTCACTGTGCTGCTGACACATCCGTGCGCAATGGATGGTCTCGCTGCATTCCTGATCCAGTGCACAGCACACAGCGACCACACGAACCCGCAACCTATTGCCTTCTCGCAAATGCCGCATGGTTCTTGCTTTGCACTGTCAGTGACACCCCGGGATGTCGCGTGTCTAATCCATTCATGCAAGCGTCAGAAGCGTGCTGGCGCCATCCAAGAGACAACACCTCCTGATACACGCGGTTGGTGATCAGCGCTTATACTCAGGTATTTTCCGATGTAGGCTGCACGGCCGGTGGTTTCTAGAGCCTGTCTGGTGACCAAGCTTTGCTGGGCGCTCTGAAGAACCAAATAAGGCAACCGTATTTGATACACCTTACATACGCGAAATGTTTCAGCAGGGAATACGTTAGCAGCGAAGCGATGGGAGGAGAAACGATGGTGCGCCCCATGCCGATCTGTGCATGCTCTTTTCGCGGTCTATATCCTCACGCTAGCATGGGCGGTGTCCGCCAAACTGTCCGAGCAGGGACCATACTCACTGTTTGCATGCTGAGTTATCCGATTTCGACCTCCCCGCTGCAAGTTGCGTCAAAGTCAGTCGGTTCAGAAAGAGTGACATTGCTGTGCAGGACCAACTCCTGCCTGCCTCGGCTCCACCCGAGCAGGTCTTTACCGAACGAGATACCTTGGAAACCAGTGGCTTCAGCTCAAGTCTTTTCAGCTGTTGCGATGACTACAACTCGTGCTGCATCTCGTTTTGCTGCCCTTGTCACGCCCATGGGCTGCTTTGCCACGATATATCCGGAAACTACTGGCTGCATTGCATCTCATGGCTGGTTTGCGCGTCCTGCCCACCAGAAGGCCTGCATCCCCTCCTCTTCTTGGGCACTTTCACCCGCATCCGCCTCCGGGACAAGTACGGTCTGCAGGGCAGCGTTGTCGAGGGTGCGCCGCCATCGTTTCACATCTGACTTGCACACTGCCCAGAAATCCGATGATTCCGAAGCAGTCCCACCGTCTTCCTACCTGGCTTGTTGACTGCCTTCACCATCTGGCTCCATCAGGAGGCAAGCACACATCTAGCGAGGGCACCTGATGGTGGGGCATGCCTAACACAAGCAGCCTTCCTCTGCGTCAAACAGTCGCACCTGTGAACTTGAAACGAGCCGGCTCTTGCCATGGTCAGACCTCCTGTCTCCAGAGTCTCATCTGAGAGTATCGCTGTGACCTCGAGGTAGATGCATGAGGCAGTTGGCACAACCCGTCATGCATGCTGTCAACGCTTACTCAGTTTTCCGGCTTGCAGATGCGCTCCTGCATCTGTGCTGCCACTGCTGCGCAACAGCACAGGAGCTCCGCCATATCGAGCACATGGGCAGGTTGCAGCTCTCCACGTCCCGCGGCCGGCCCATCCCCCACATTGGAACCTATGCTGTAACCAGAGTCTAGCCAGCAACTCCTGCTGTGTCGGTGACCCTCGACTTTCGCGGCCTCTGCCACAGTGCCAGTCACCTGTGGCCAAGGCCTGCTGCATACTCATGCAGCTACCGGCGTCCAGTTATCATAATGTAACTCAGCTACCGGCGTCCAGTTACATCATGATACCATACGCCTTGAACAAGCACGCAATAACCTGGAGATAGGTTTGTATTCTGGCCCGCTGCACGCACATGCTGTTGATGTTCCGGCATCGCTGTCTCCTGCCAGGGTTTGCACTCCACCTCGTCACATGGGACGGCCTGTTGGCCTTCTGCGCTGAACACGTGCGCGGGATGTGGCAGATGCGGCAGCGGTGCATCTGCGGCAGCTGGTCGTGTCGACAGTGATGGTTGACGATCGTGTCCTGTGCCTCATGTGGCCGCGCCCCTGCCTGGGCGTGGGCCGCTGTGGTGTGACCGGGTCTGGCAACACCGTCAAGGCGTGCCCCCCGGTGCAGAGGCTGATCATGAGGGCCGCTGCTGCTCTGCACGTCTGGACCAGGGGCGAGTGCTCATCGGTCGCAGCAGCCGTACCTAGCGCCCGCTCCCATCACCGTTACTTCGAGGAATCGGGCAGGCCCGCCTGACGCGGCTGCCTGTGCATGGCCTGTTGTTGCTGTGCTTGTTGCGACTGGCTGCGATGGTCTGGGCGGAGGTGAGCATTGGCAGCGGCCTTCTGCAGGAGTGCATTCTTGATGGAAGTAGAGTGGCTCATTATTAATTGGCAGATTCGGCTGCGCCACCCTCATGAGCATTAGGAGCATTTGAGTTGGAACTTGTGTACTTGGGTATGGCAAGTTTTACGCCGACATGGTGTCTACTCGTAACGATAGAAGCGATTTGATGTAATTGTATTGCACGGGTGCAGGAATTATCTCTGCGATGCTATTGTGTACGCTGGCGTCTTGCTGGCTGCCCCCGGATCATATCGTGAGCTTTGCCAGATCTACCAGAAATGGAACAACCATAGCCGAAGAATTCAAAAGTTTCAAATCAACAACATGGACTTGGCCCGCACTAGGGTTGTATACTATTCATACTGTAGCCTGCATAGGACTACGGTAACCGTTGCGCAAGGGGAACTGCACTGTCTCAAGTCGCGACACCAGCCAGCGTATGATGGTATGGAAAACATGGTTGCATGGTCAGACGGTCCCCAGTAACAAACCAGGAGATAGACTCATAATGCACCCTGAAATCAGACGCAGTACAGTATGATGGGCTAAACCATCACCAATGTCACACCCAGACACCCTCAGTATGTCAGGACTGTATGGCGTTCCAATACACAGACCCACAAAGACTTGCTTCGACACTGTCTAGCATCCTTTGCAGATGGTAGTCCAGAACAGCAAGTATGTAGGTACATCGAAGAGGGGCACGGTCACAGGTGCATCACGCCACAGCGTACAGGTCTCGAATCACGCCACAGCGTACAGGTCTCGAATCAGACCACCCTGTCACACAGCCTCTGCATATGTCCCTCCTGGACACTCCGCCGGTTCGAAACTAGTCCCTGTAATCTGTGCAACGTGCGACATGGTATTTCTGATCAG
>JAUMHO010000002.1:2270597-2286627 GCA_032360965.1 Ulva armoricana
CGTCGATCAGCAACACGTCACCCCTGCTGTCATCCATGATCGCCCCGTTCAGCTTACGCATCTCAGGCTCATGCGAGTAAGCAAAGCGTGCTTTACCTGTGCAAGTATGTAATGGAGTAGCAGATTCTGCGGGCTTCATATCTAGCCCGAGATTGCACACTTCTATGCAGTCCAGTTCCATGTGCTTTAGTTAGGTCCTATGCGACAGTGCTTGCTGCATGGCAACGGCAGACGTGTGCACTGGCATAACCCGTCAGAAGAGTCACAGTGTTTATAGCATTTGAGGACGATGCAAATCATCCACAACATTGGCGCAACCCAGAAACGTGATTACATTGCTTAAAGACAGCGCAGGGGCCTACACCTAGCACAAATACTATGTCCGGCCCATATACAAGTATCCCGATGCATCACGGCTGATTTCCCGACGATAGCCTTTGCTCAGGACCAATGTTCAGCTGTGTTGCTTCGGTGGTGTCAAGGGCCAAGAAGGGCTGTACCCCGGCTCGAGTCAGCCTCTATCAGATCGAGGACTACTATCTGGCCGTCTCTCGGAAGGAAAATTTGGGCTCTGCGGAGCCTTACCGATGTGCGTGTAGCTCAATTCCGCATTGGGCCCATACAGGATCTTCCAGACCTTCAGGTCGTCTACGCCGCACGCTGGCCCGAGCCAAGATACCTCACAATCTTCATCCGAGTCGGTATCTCTGCAAAACCTTACCACGCCTCAAAGCAGTGGCTTATATCCCAGACAACGGAATGTGCGTGCACATGTACAGGCAAAAATCACATCGCGGCATCGTGCCGTGTGACACACACCGTTGTTTGGGTTTGGCCGCGGGTGTGGGTTGTTGCTTCGGAACGTCACTGTCTTTCTGCGCGTTTGCTGTTGTCAATCGGTCTTGCGCCAAGCCGCAATTCGCAGGCTGTCGACTCGGGCAATGGCCGCCCGGGACTAAGTCGACACCTGAATTTGTCCGACGCGCACGAGCTGGGAAGTCCCTTCCTGCAAATTAAACGATACATACTTGAGAGAATTTTCACGTATGCTCATAACAGGCACTGCGGGGTGCCTAGCGCAGGTGTTGCTGCTGTAATCATGCGTACGTCCAGACAAGGGATCAGCGCTGGTGCCGCGTCAACTTTGCGTATAGTCATCGTACTCACATGTGTGTTTCCAAAGTCATCTCTGAAAGATAATCTGTCAGTGTGAATGTAAGGCACGCGGCGAGTATCTGCGGTTGTGTCGTGCTGTGTGGCAGGTTGTACAAGTTGCATACCGAAAGAGCTCTATTTCAAAACAGTGACAACAGCTGTCCAAGCTTCATTTCACAGCTGGCCACTTTCAGCGCTAGGAAGGCAGCGCCGTTGGCGCGATGAGCGTGAAGGACTTGTCACCGTACGCACCGTTTCTGCTCATCCGCATGATGGACTCGCAAGCTACAAATGAAGTTGATGCCATACTTGAATCTGTGTTCTTTCGCTGATGACCAAGAGATAGAGGCGGTGTTTCCCGCAGCGTAATATGTGCGGCAGAGCTATGTGGCAAGAGGTGGGTCGACGTCGACGTAACCACGGATCCGGATGCACAACGGTGAAATTGAGAAAAACGAAATAGAGGAGAAAACGGTACAGGTTGTGAATAGCGGGCTTTACAATATGTACAGCGGTCTGTAATTCTATCGTTGCCCTTGACTCCTATTGACAACCCAGCGTGCCAGTCAGCATGTCGTGCGTCATTCGCTGGCCACGTGGCGTGGCTACAAGGCTATAAAACGGCGCACGGGTTCACGCCACGTCGGCCATGCGTAAGCAACGGGGGCAGCACGCGCCACTTTCAATTTCCGGCCGCGCTACCTCCATCCCCAGGAAGCCCTAGAGTCTCTTTTGACAGTTGAAGGCTTCTGCTTGTGGACGGCTGTACGACTATTACATACACACCTGCTATCGTGAATACACATGTGCGTTTGTACGTATACCGGCCTGATCGTTGGGTTGAGTTTAGACAAAGTTCATGCTGGAGTAGAGCCCTGCGCCACAACTAATACTGACGTTCATATGAGAGCTGAGATCATAATTGCGAGCGACTCCGTCGAATTTATCATACCAGGTGCACATTCTCGTGGACGTGAATGTTATCGAAGCGTCTGAACTCCCGAGACTGGCAAAGCCCTAGCATTATCACTGAAATGCCCAGAACCACCGCAGAACTAGTCATGGCACAGTGTGTGTTCAGCTCCGATGAGAGATTAAATTGTTCAGAAGAATGTGATTCAAGCGTGCATTGAATCTTGGGAGCAAATCTTGGGTGATAATCGTCAATCAGCATGCAAAGACTTGCCCATGCCTTGCAGCAGTCAAAAGAATGCAACCTTCACACCCAGCCAGCCAGAGCAGGCAAACCGCATTCAACCAGTCGATGCACGTTGCAGTATTTCGCCAGACCCACACCAGCGGACATCATGTCCAAGACACACATATGTCTCACACCAGGCACCGGCAGCTGGTGGCAGGTCGACTAGCATGGCCATGCATGGGGCCTTGGCTGGGCCGTGAAACCCCATCGGATCTAACACAACTCACGCAGTTTTGATGCTCTAGAAACGTGTTATGATTTCAGTTCCATCACTATGTGTACAGCAGGTCAGTGTGTCTACTGAAACAGCAGGGTGTCCAGCACAACAGCGACGGAACATGCATTGACATGCCAGCCAACTCTCAAATGATCCGATCAAGCTCTCGTGCGTATGTGAGCATGTTCTTGAAGACATCAAGGTGGGCTTTGCCAGTGTCAGGTGGCGCTGCTGCGCTGAAGTAGACAAATTGTGCATCAGTTTTCCACCCTTGTGCAGCACAGTAATCCAGGAGATCGCCTTGCTTGTCGAAACTCAACATCTGGGCAGCATCCTTCAACAGCAGCTTTTCGTACGCCTGCACAAGTGAGTCTATGTGCCAAGTGTGAATCATATTTCTGTGAATGATGATGATTGTCAAGCCACAACCTCAGCTTGCGCATGCATCACACGCTCCCGTCACACATTGTGTATGCAGGCATATTGCACTGGCAGCTTCAAAGCATCTGCAGTCTTAGTATGCCAGTATTCTCGATGATTCGAAGCCAACATGAGCTATGCACAAGCTCAAATCGACACCAGTCCGCCTGCCGCGTGCAGGCACTTAAATGCCTGGCATGATCAGTTGCATGTTGACGGGAAGGATCATGTGTGCAGTAAAACTGAGAAAGTTCGAGCACGTGAGAGCAAGCATAGCATTATATCTAGTGGGGAGCATGGCATGCAATGAAGGCTCAGGAAAGTCTGCCCGAGATGTAGAGTACAAGTGCTGCAACTCCCAAATGCCATAGCACGCGTACCGCTGATGCACAAGCAGCCAGCTCATCACGGACGGTGGCCGCCAGCTGTTGCAGCAACGGCTGCATGTACTCACTGGGAGCATTGGCTGAGGCAGCCAGTACTTGTCTGTAGGTTCCTTCCATGAGTGCCTGCTCCAGCTGCCTGGGAAAGGCGATCGCAGGATGTGCTTGCGTCTCCGGAGACAGCATCTCAAGGTCCACATGCAGCTCGGCAATTCTGTTTGCCACCAGAAGTCGAAGGAGATTCATGCCAATGATGGTTGGCTCTAATTCAGATGGAGGCAACGCTGACCGCACGTCCGAGTAATAAACTTGAAGTTGTTGAAAGTTGCGCTGGAACAGGGCATCGTCCTGCAGACAAAGTGTTCAGGTCCTCGCATGCAGCCAACAAATATCTACCGCCACATCGATGAGGAGACTGTTGCATAGCTGCAGCTCAGCCTATGTCAACAATACAGTGATCAGGCAAGACCCAGTGAGCAGGATGTCGTACTTGCATCTTCACTGCAAGAAGAACAGATTGTTCTAGCATATCGCGGGCGATCATAAGCTCTTGCTGGCCCGTATTGCTCTGGGCACATGCTGGGGGCAAGGCAGGGAATTGCACCACTAGCAGTTTTAGATCTGTAAGCAACCTCTTTGCCTCTTCGTGCTTTCCAGACACGATGAGCTTCTTGTATCGTTCAAGCACATCTGCAGCTTTTTTTACATCTGCCATGTTGTCTGTGCTCTTGCTGCAGGCGAAGTTGGACGTTACTTTGACCGAGACCAAATGGTCGAATTCCAAACAATGAGCATGCAGGGACGGCTAAAAGCAGCAATAACGGACCCTACCAAAGATGAGGGACACGCTGCGGGTTGTACTGCCAACAAGACAGCTGAGTGCCAGTGTTGAGTCCGCTGCGCCCTTGACCTATGCAAACGGTAGCAGCTGCGCTATACTGAAACAGAAGAAGTAAATTGAATGATACTACCGCCCCTCTGTCCGACGTATCCACTCCTAAGCAGTTGCGATCAGCCAAATAGCGAGTGAATGCATCCAAATTGAGCCAGCATCGCCCTTGCACTAATTCACGTGTCTGAAACTCCGAGATCCGTAGTCCTGTTTCAGTGTCCGGGTACGCGGAGTGGCATGCTGATGCGTTTTGCTCTGGCCGTGTGCGGGCCCGCGACACCCCCGGAACTCACCGTCGCACCAAGATGAAGAACTTGAGCACGTAGGCTGTCTGGCCTACGTAGTGCGATTACGTGCTCAAGCACACGAGAGAACATTTTATAGTGCTCGTGAGTCTTCTGGGTATAAATGTAGCGCACAGTGTCAATTGAAGTTTACCTACTTGAGAGCAAGGTATCTGCCATCAGAACGAGCACAGCACAGCTTGCATCCAGGTGCGTGAAGTCGACATCATGTCTTCGTGGGTCATGAGACGCCCCATTGTTGTCGCATAAACGCACAGACGCCCAGGAGGATGACAGGGCATAACTTTGGCTCGCACGCGGGGCATTCGGTGCGAATTGAACCCAGTATAACAGTTGATTCCGCCAGTTCAGAGCAATCAAAGCTGCTCGCAAACCGAGACTCGTGTGGAATCCGATCATGCCGGGATCTGGGTGACACTGCGTTGACGCGCGCGAGCCCGGATTGCGTCAATGTCTCCCGCCATGTTTGTGGGTCTCACAGACTCGGAATCACTTGGCGAGTAACTCCGATGAGCTCTCCTGCTCTGCTGCGTTGTATGCCTCGCTGGAATGTGTTCGCGCGCGCCCTGCCGCGTATTCCGCCTGGCGCGTGTGGTAATCGAGGCAGCTGACCTGTGCAGGACTTTGGCTACGCAGGTCCATCTGCACCCCCTCACCCAGCAGCGCAATCACTTTACCCCCACATTGAAGCCCCGTCACCGTTTCCAAGCTCTCTAGCTGACAGTCCAAGGAACAACGGCTCTAGTTATTTTTCGTCTACAGCATCGGGCAACAGTGCTTACCCAGCAATCCATTCACCACAACAGGCCAATGCCAGAACTGCGGCATCGCCTCCAACCTCAAAACCAAACGCATCCAGATCTAGACCGTCCCGATCTCCGTTGAGTTCTGAACCATTGCCAGGCTTTGACGTCTCCGTGTCGGACCCACAAGTTATCACTGAACCAAGCCCAATCGCTGTACCAGGTGCCGTTCCTGTGGAGGCCTGTAAACTCACAACGATGCTGTCATGCGTCCAGCTATGTTGCGCACATGAAGCATTCAGGGATTCTGGGTGATTGCCTGTGCCAGGCCCAGCTCTTGCTGAAGTGCATTCAACCGCTGTCATGGCAACCCGTACGTGCACTACTGCACCGCATTCAGTCTATTCCAATACACAAAGTGTGCAGCGTCACTACCTCTTGCTTGTGAATGCATTCCCATGGAGCAAGGCTGTCAGTGTGACTGCTCACATCGATCATCGATCAACCATTGCGCTGTTTCCATCGCACGGCGTCCGTTGAACGCCCTATGTAGGGCCAGGAACATGGTGGAGAGATGATCACGGTCTCCCTGTGCCACCGCATATGAGATGGCTTGCAGGATTTCAGAGGAAACACGTGATGTACTCCGTGACCACCCGGAGCAGCTTGGCCAGCTTCGCGTCTACCAGTGCCACAGTAGACCGCCGCTTCTCCGACTTTGTCCAGCTCAGTGAACTTTTGAAGGTACCTCGCCCCTGCCACCGATGCAGACTCATTCCTGTAGACAAAGCACCGCCAGAGGAGTAGAGTGTGCTTGCACACAGTCAGCGCATGTTGCACATTACAACGGCAGCAACCACAGATGCCCCCAACGCTTTGCACCGCTGCCTCAAACAACGGCATCGGATGCGAATGCAGGAATGCCGGCATCCGAAATAATTCGATGTTCACGCGTTGCTCCTCCTGCCTCTGCATGGCGCCCCCGTGGCTCAACCTTCTCGTTCCAGTGTTTCCCACTCTCTAGCCAATTGTACACTCGCTGCTTCAGTGCACCTGTCGCAAGTGAGCTGTGAGGGGGCTTCCCGGTTCGCCCCTGAAGATGCATGCACCGCCGGGGGCGAGGTGTCACCGGCCAGGTGGCTGTAACTGCACACGTACGTGATCGCAGTGACATGTGCGAGTGACTGCACTGTGTGGCTGTGGTGTGCAGCAGACGCACCGGGGCTTCTTCGTGCCGCTGCGGCCCTCGAAGCACACGCGGCTCGCCGGCAAGTTCAAGCCCGGCTTCATCGAGCGCCGCCGCGCCGCCCTGCAGCTGTACATCGAGGCCCTCTGCTCTCACAGGTGAGGCCCGACGCGCGGCATGACCCCCCCCCACGACCCCCGGCTGCCGGGGGCAACACTGCTGACTCTGCATGCCTGGCTTCACAACACGCTCTGCTCGTCGGCCACCCGCCTAGTAGCTCCACTTCACAGCACCGGTGTGCCGGCACGGCTACAGTCGCTGCAGCCAGTGCATTGCATGCGTCAATTTTGGAGTCCAAGCGGGACCACCTGCACATGCGTGCAGCCCGAAGCTCCACGAGGCCTTGCTGTGGAAGGTAGACTATGTGGGCCGGGGTGTACTACGTCCAGCCGCAGGCCGGCCACTGGTACATGGGATCTGGTTCTCCTGTTTTGCTTGTTGCTCTGTCTGTGCATGGCATTTCCCGAACATGATGGTTATGTTTTTGAGTGCACATCAGTCGGGGTGACCATAGACAACCGGCCATGCACACTTGGCAGTTGGTCGGCCATCTCATCCGAGTGCCGCTCAGTTGATCGATTGCTCGATTTTGCGCAGTCTGCGTGTGCCAAGCCTGCGGGAGGTGTGGGGGTGGTGTGAGCGCACCACTGCAGCCGTGAGGAAGGTGAACGGCTGTCCGGGGCTAGTTGAATGCGCACAGCACGGCGCAGCATGGCACAGCAGGGCGCGGAGTGACGCAGCGTGCAGGGAGGTGGCGCGCAGCGCGGAGCTGCGGACGTTCCTGCAGGCGGCGGGGGAGCTGCGGCGGTCGCCGGCATGGGCGGCACTGCACGCCCCTGCGCCGACGTGGCGCCACGGCGTGCAGCGGCTGCTGAAGCAGATGGTCGGCCGCGAGGCGCTGACGCCGGCGCCCGCCGAGGCCGCGCGGTCGACGGGCGCCAGCCACGACGTCGTGCGCTCGTGCCGCGAGGCGGTCTACGGCTACCGCCACCGGGGGTGCGCTCCCCAAACGCCCAACTGGCCCGCCTCAGTGCGCCGGGCCATGCTGACCCCGGCTTGCTCAGAGCCCTCGCCGGGAACCGGGGGTTGGGGGCGCCGCGAGCGGTTGTGATCACCCGACACGGCCGTGGCGCGCTGCGCACAGTCACCGCGTGCTTCTGTGCTGCGAAGACCTGTGGGCGGGCTGCTGAGACCCCGAGCTAGAGCGTAATATGACTTCCCAGCCGGCCGATGTCAGGCTGCGACGTTTTCTGCTGTTTCGTATGTGGCCTGTTTCATGTGTGGCTGAGTGCCCTGGCTTCTGAAGTGGGTGGGCTGGCCTGCGGCAGCGGCTGTAGGTTGACTTGTACTCGGAAGCGTCTGGATCCAGCCAGGGTGTTGGTGCACGGCGAAGCTGCAACCCATCTACGTGCAGGCGAGCCCCGCGTCGGAGCTGTATAGGTCCGTGCGCCGCGCGAGCCTGCGCTGCAGATCACCTGTATGCAACATCCACACGCGTGCGCCGCCCGTAGCAGGCGGTGCACGAGTGTGCGCGCTTTGGTGGGGGATCTCAGCAGTGGGAGGGCCGCACGCGGCGGGGGCGGATGGTGACTGCGCCAGGTGGCACGTGCCTGCAGCGGCGAGCGCATGCATGCAGGGACGCGGAGCTGCCGGAGGTCGAGCACGAGCTGCGCAAGAAGAGCGAGCAGGTGCGGGCGCGCATCTCCGCCGCGGCGACGCTGACGCACACCATGCTGTGCGTGCAGCACGCCGCAGCGGAGCACGTCCAGTCGGCGGCCGATCTCGGCGCCGCGTTCTCGAAGCTCTCGGCGTTTGAGACGGACAGCATGCACTTGGAGCTTGCCGGCGCGGAGAACACCCTCGCGGGGGGCTGCCAGCGCGTGGCGACCGCAGCCGGAGAGGACCTGGGCGCCGCGGCTGCGGTGGCGCGGGTGCGTTGGCCTCATCTGCTGGGCATGCCGGTGGCCTGCGACCCACCACGGAGCACCGGCGAGACATGCCGTGTCCCTTGCCGCGCAGCCCGCACGGTGTGCGTGGCAGCTTCTGGTGGTGGCGGCGGTGGCATGTGCCCGTGACCAATGCATGGACTGCATGCATGATGTCGCCGTGCGTGTGCGGGTACACAGCGGGTGGCAGCGCGCGCGAACGGTGTGCATGCGTTTGGCAGATGAGGCATGTGGTGCTGCGCGGGTGACGCGCGGGTGATGCAGGAGATGGAGGAACAGTCGCGCATGCTGCGCGGCGGCCAGGAGGCGCTGCGGGCGCGCGAAGAGGCGCTGCGCACGGCGCAGACGCTGGACGCCGACCTCGTACGGAAGCGGGCACGGTCGGAGCAGCTGCAGTCTTCCGCCAACTCCAAGGCGGTGCGCTCCAGGCTCTAATCCCCCTCGCCACAGTGCCCGCGTGCCTGCTGCATGTGCCCCCCCCCTCCCCCGTGCATGTGCATGTGCGCACCCACGAGGGAATCGTGTGCGTGGAGAGGGCTGCCCCCTGCGCCGGTGCCACGAGACGCTGTTGCGGTACATGTGATTTGGCTCCGGCCGTGTTTCTCCGCGCGTGTGTGCGCTGGTGCGGGCGCTGGCTGTGTGAGGGCTGCGCGCGGCATGACTGCCGTGACGCGGCACGCCTCCGTTACAGTGCCGCCCGCGCAGGTGGCCGCGATACAGCACCTGACGCTCGCGGAGGCGGCGCAGGCCGCCGCGTGGAGCGAGTACGAGAGCGTCGCGCAGCGCAACGAAGCCGAGATCGCGTCGACCGCCGCGACGCAGGTGCACGCGGTGACGGTCCGCGTCTCGGACTGGGCGGCGGCGGTCGCCGCGTCGGTCGAGGCGGAGGCGGCCGCGTGGGTTCGCGTCGCCCGTGCCCTCGGCGGTGACCCCGCCGCGATCGACCGCCTGGAGCAGATGTGATGCTCCACGTGCTGTGAGGCGTGATGCGTGGCGCAGCTGCTTGGATGCGTCGAGGCAGCTGCGCGGGCCGCAGCTCTGCAAGCCCAGGGCCACCGCCGTGGTGGCGTGGGCGGTGAACATACTGAGACCCAGTGCGCCCGTGGCGGTGCGCTGGCCGTGGACATCGTGCGGTTGTGGTGCCCCTGTGTCAAGGGAGGCTGGAGGTAGGCAGCAGCGCTCACAAACTCGGGCGGGCGTGTTCCAGTGCAACGTGATCTGCACTGGTACAGCGCCAAAAGTGTCATGGCCAAGCCAACGAGCATGTACCCTTTCTGACATGCATATGTAACATGCGTTTCCCTGTCGCCGGTCATGCACATCGGCGTGGACCGTCTTGCTTTGCACCTGTGGCTGGCGACCGATCTAACTGGCGTGGGACAACCACCGCGCCACTGACAAAACAGCACGCTGAAAATCTACCCCGGCAGCCGTGTGCACATCCTCGAGCTGCCTGGTCATATCTGTAACTGGCACACCGAAGCAAGTACTCTACTCCTGCAACATAGCCTACATCGCAACTATTCCCTGTGCATGTGCCTGACAGCACATCTACTGGCACGTCAGACACACTCAAAGTCCAGCGCATAGTCATCGTGCGGTGGGCTGTACGGCAGAGGCGCCATCACCTGCCTCCCCTCAGGAAGCTTGTTTGGGGGGTCCCGACTCGGGGGCTCACAGAAGACGTTCCACCGCACGCGGTCGTAGTGCGCCCACACCGCCTCCGCCTCCTGCAGTGCCGCCCGCGCCTGCGCCGTCCACTGCTCGTTGCCCTCGGCCACAAACGCGCACTGCGCGAGCTCGTTCTCCGCATGCTTCGCGGCCACCGACGCCCGGCCGGGCTCCCGTGCGTCGAGATGCATGGCCGCCATGAGCATGCGCGCCCTCGTCAGGGCCATCGCCGAGTTGAGCACGATGTACTTTCTGCGAGCACCACTCAAGATCAGCACACGGCTGTACTGTACATGCAGCTTGTACATGCATGCAGCCTGGCAGGAGCTCTCCACCCTCACCGTCTGGCTGCTTGAACGGTGATGGGGTGCGCACCATGGTACATGGTGCAGCCTGGGTGAAGAATGCACTTAAATCGACATCGAGAGTGCTGTAAATGGTAGTACAAAGGGAGGTGCAGAGGCAGCCGCATCGAGCACCGGCGCTCACGTCTTGACTACAATCAACACCCGCGCGTGCTGCACAGGTTGATGTGATTGTATCTGTTCACAAGAGAACCGCCATAGCCATCTACATCCCAGGGCGGGTGGCCGTCCAAGCCAGGACGTGCCTGGCTGCTGAGCAGTGCTCAATACCACACCTGCCGATACCGACACATCGTGAAGAATCATGGTACTCAAGTGTTATACCTTGATTCTTCACACACGTGCGAGTTCTTGGGAACGATTCTTCAGGTCTCAGCCCCAACACGCGATTGGTAATACTAACAGTGCTGCTGAGCCTGTGGCAGCTGCAGTTGACCCGATGCCGTGAAGTAGGTGCAGGCGCGGTGTGACACTTGTGACGCTGACTCGCCAAACCCTACAAGGACCTTGAGATCTCAGGATCACCGGGACCACAAGCCCAGGGGGTAAGCCACCTGGAAACCCGCCTCAGACAACCGCACGCAACTCGCAGGGCCCCAAGCGAGGTGGTCGCGCGCGCTTGTGTTTGAAACCCAGGGGGCCACGCGGAATCGAACCCGAGCCCTTCGGAAGATGGGGTCAGCTTTTATCACGTCCTCCGGCCACTGGACCGGTTTCAAGGCGATACAGCACAGGGGTGTGCCTCTTGTCAACAAGCTGCTAACAATCTGGCTGTACTTCCTCGGCCGCCGGTTGAGCGACAGAGTGGGGTGGATGCCCACGTGGCCGCGGCATGTCGGTGAGTCACTTCCATGGGTTGCTTCCATGGAAAGGGCAGGAATCGGACACAAGGGCCCCCACGAGTGACAGAGGCAGGGTCACACTTGAAGTCTCCACATGGCATCGGGTGGTCAGCGTCGTCCGCGGAGTTGATCATCTTGACGGCCTCCTCGAAGAGGTTCGACGCACCGATGTGCAGCGCGACGGTGAGCTGTGCCGCAGAGCCCTTGAGCAGGGCGTTGTACGCAAACAAGCACTGCGCTTGCGCCAGCAGAACCTTGCTCAGGCACTGGTGGAACCATGGCTGAGCCTCGGGCACCCTGCACGGCACCGGGGGTGCCTCAGTGTAGCTGTAGATGCTTTGGGTCAGTGTGCATTGGGCTTGACACCGGCTGAGGGAGGCGAGAACCAGGTAGGTGCCTGCTGGTGGAGAACCTCTACCAACGTGTCTGTGTCGGTCTTTGCAGTACAGATCAAGCGGCTCCAACAGGTCTTGGTTGGGGAGGGCAAACTGCGCATCGCCAGCTGCAATGGCCAGCTGCAGTGTCTGGGCTGCCCTGGGGATGGTGCAAGGAGCATCTGGCAGGGACCGGTGCAGTCGTCATTCCACGCCACATCAGCATCGCGCCTCCTGCTGGACTCGCACTGCCTGCGCTTGTGTGGGGTCCACACTGGTCGGGGACACCGCTCCTCCCGGGTCGCATGTGTTGCACAGTCGGATGGTCCGCTGAACGAAGAGAAGAAGAAGAAGGCGACGTCGGGCGTCACGCGAGACGAACAGGGCCGCGGCTACGGCAACCCTGCTGGTAGCGTCGGACAAGCGCGGGGGCCACGGTGGAAGGCTCATAGCCCAGTTTGGGGAGAGTAAAGGGACGGTGGTTGCTAGAGAGTCAGTGTGATGAGGTGCCATGGCCGGCGTCACCCCGGGCCGTCTCGTGTGTGGTGTGTTTGACAGGTGCAAGAGACGGACGCTGCGCCTGTGCACATGGGGAAGGTGCTGGGAGAGCGCAGGTCAAGAGAGGCACCCACCCGGGCACACCCTTCCCTTGCAGCTCCTCTTGCAGCCGGGGCAGCGTCGTGCCGGCGACATGCTCTGCGGCGCCAGCTGCAGCCCGCAGCGTCTGCAGGCAGCCGTTGACGGCAGCCGCGTCGAGTGGCGGAGTCGTGGCGGGGTCTGCTGAGTCGGTGTTTGGCGGCCGTGCTAGTGCCGCGAGCTGCTGCTGGCCGTGCTGCCATGCTGCGGCGACCCAGCGGACTTGCATCTACAGCACGGGACGGCGTTGGTGAGTGCACGGGACGGCGTTGGTGAGCGCCGGTCGGGCTCACTGGGTGGTTGAGCGGTGTGTTGCGGTGGTGGTGGTGGGACGTGGTGTAGTGTTATAGCGGCGCGCAGATGCTCTGAAGTGTCGCAGGCGGACGTGATGAATGTTCGTGATGAATGTTCGCTCGAGCTCGGGTGCATGGATCTGTTGAAGTTAGGCTGCTGCAGGCAACACGCTTGCATCGGGGTCTTGTTCACTGTATGGGCCCCTCCTTGAGAGCGGGGAGGCAGATAGATCTTTCAAACACGGGTGCCTGTTTCTCCAGGGCACATGGACCGTGTCCAACCTCAGAACACTGTGATGAGTCGACATCCACAACGGTAGTGTGCCTGGCAATGTCCATGTGAGTAGGTGCTCAGCGAAATACAGTCACACCCCCGTCCTGTTCATGACCGGACCCAGAAAGCCAGGCCAAGAAGGAGGACAGACACACGCTGTGCATGCATGCCTCTTCGCAAGGCGTAACGTCTGGCCAAAGAACATGCCGTGTGCACATGTGGCAAATGCCATGTACGAACGAATAAACCATTCGCAACAAACTGTGCGAGGCCACACTTGTGTGCATGCGTACACCGTGTGTTGTGCACCACTTCCCAGCACGTTGCAACGCACACACAGGGGATGCCCAACCACGTGGACCCGACATCCCTGTTTTGCGCCTCGACATCCGGAGACAATGGCCATACATTGTTGTAACGAGCGCACTGAAGGACAATGTGTTCAAACATGGAAAACTCTGTGAGATATTCTGCGTTCTGCTAAACATTCAGAGGATGGCCAGTGGACGTGAGACTTTCGTCGAGAACTTGTTTTGCAAATCACGCAATTTAACAGGAAACTCGTGCATAGACTCCACGACGGAGATCTCAGTTTTTTGGCGAAAAAATAGAAATGTACCAGTGCTAATTCTTCTGACAATAGCCCGTTGGTAGTGAAACGCTGGGGCCGTCCAAACATTCCGTATGGAGCCATTGCCGAGCTCCACGTAGAACGCGCACGTATGGCCTGATTCTTGTGCTGTAACCGACTCTCATTCTCTATCAAGTATGCGACTGCACCCATGTACTTTGTGCACCTGCACGTCGCCACACGCTCATGGCCAGTGACTCTGTTCTGGGCAACTTGCTTCCTCAATCGCGATCGGAAGCTGTACGCAACACACCTATTCATTACAAATTCTCCATTTCCACTGTGAGTAGCGGGGTCTAGACAGGCTTGGCGTTCAGTTGTCAGCGTATGCCGGAACTCCACCACCTCGACACTTCTCTGTTTGACGCTGAACACACTTTCATAGTCCAGAGAGTCCGACGTAAATGTTTGGAACAGCTTGTCATACTTCAAGACGTACAGTCGTGCGGGAGGCAAGTCCACACTCATGACTGACGAATGCAAATGCAGATAGTGCCGAACGAAGCCACGACCTGTACTCCCGCATGCTTTGTCTGTTCCACATTCCTCACATATTCTCGGACGTGCATCGCTTGAGGAGGCAGTGCATTCTACGACAAGACTGCCTCGATATTGGCGACGCGCGCCTACGCGGTACACCCATGTCGACTGTGGCGTTTGACAGGAGCCAATATCTGTGGACTATTCCAGCTAACCTTGCTTTTTCTTCATCGAGTGCATGAAAATCCCACGGATTCGGGATTTTTGGGCCGAGACTTTTACACATGGGCAGTGATGTTCCCATACGGCTTGAATTGCCATTCAACGCCAGCCCAGCACGTCCGACAACAACTTGTGCACCAATGTGGCCCGCAAATCGGCAACCAAAGCCCCTAGCATTGGCAAGGTTGCCCTACTGATAACAGCTTCTATGTATAAATACTAGCATGCGCAGCTCGTCTCAGGTCCGCTCCAGCCACATGCCGTCTGGAGCAAGACAGAGCAAGCATGATGCGACAGCATCATGCTCCAGTCGGGAACGCCCAGGCAGAACGAAATCCGGTTGAACCCTCGTCAGGCAGAATTTTGCCAGCAACGAGCTCCCCTATCAAAGCGATTGTCCCTTTTGCTGCCGCTGCCACTTAACTGTGTGCCTTCTCGGACACATGTGACACGTCTTCCCCACATCATCTCCAGCAAGAGCCTCAGCTACAAACATTCATCACGCTGGGCAGGTGTTTCTGCCCTAGCGTTGCTGGCGGCAAGATGATATGAATGAATGCGCACCGATGCACAGCACCACCAGCCACGCATTCCTATCCACCTCCACACGCCACGAAGCAATCGAGGCTCACTCATATGCAACCTGAACTTGAATGCGCAAGAGCCATAAATTTCACAAAATTGGAGGCATGAAGGAAGCAGCATCACTGTTATTATGATGCTGTATGGCTTGCCCAGCCCGCCCGACACCCCCCGCTTGCCCATCCCATGCGAACCATCTTCACAACCAAAGCACCCGAAGCATATATTATACGTATAAATTCACAGTGCATCTAGTGCTCTATAAAGTCAGGCGGCTGGTCCCACTGTGTGACATCTCGTTCAGAATGGTGGTAGTAAGGCTCGCCTGTCTCTTGCACTCGATACATAACCCAGCCATTTGCCCCTGCCAACGGAAACCCACAAGCAGCCCATACATTCTCGGGCATGCCATTATTGGGATAGCCGAGACCGCCATTGAGGTGAGAAGACGTATGCGAGTCTGGAGAGGCGTGAGCGCCGTGCATGTTTGACGTTGAACCACCGGCAGAGTATCCGTTGGGAATATTAGCTGCAGCACTACGGCCAGCCTGCACATGAGAGAGTTTCCAACAGATCGAGACATGGCATGTGCGATTCCGGTCGAATCAGCCGGACGTTCCTGCTTTGTAAGCCTTCAACAGTTGCTGCTCAAAGCAGGAACGTACCATAGCCTGAGGGGTGTCCAGTTGTAGCTTGTCATGCAGAATTGCATGTGTTCCACGCCCAGTGGGGGTACCCCGGCCTGCCCCTCGACCACGGCTTGCCCTGCCCCCACCTCGACCTGGTACTCTTCGGAGCTCCTGCTCGCCATGCGCAAAGTTACACCTGTCGCCAAATCGACAATCACCGTTTTTCCACCTGCAGAAGACAGTTGCGTCGAAAACTTGCTCCGCATACCGCTGTTGAAGTGGTTGCTTGGTGTCACTCACTCCCTGTTGCTGTCAGACACTGCCGGGCAAAAGCGCACAGACACCGAATGATCTACACAAAAGCTACCTTGAGAGGCCAAGGAAGAAGTTTGAATTCAACCATCCTTCCACCTCACTTGAAAACCACCGGGACAAGTACACGGACCATGGTCCAGTGGTCGGAGGACGCTATAAAAGCTGACCCCTTCTTCGAAAGGTCTTGGGTTCGATTCCGCGTGCCCCC
>JAUMHO010000002.1:2286727-2299605 GCA_032360965.1 Ulva armoricana
TCCCGGTTATCCGGAGATGTCAAAGTCCTTGTAGGATATGGCGAGTAAGTGTCACATTTACATTTTACATTTACACATCCTCTGCATACGTCCCTCCTGGACACCACCCCGGTTCGAAACTAGTCCCTGCAGTCTGTGCGACGTGCGTCACAGTATGTGTGTGTGTGTGTGGCAATGGCAAACAGAAGACAAAGGCAGCATTGTAGGAGAGCAATAATCCAGTGCTGCATGATCCAATGGGATTTGGTCACCAATCGGACGGCCTCCGATGCAAGACGCAAGGTGTTCGTGACACCAGATACATCTAGACGCATTGGCAGCAAACATGGAAGTATATGCATACATGCTGGGACAAAGCACGCGTTCACGAAATCGCCACACTGCAGCTGAGCTTCTAGTGGTACCAACAACCTTAAAACGGTGGTGCTTTCATATGCTAGAAGCGATCACCGTGATTGACGCTCAAGCTCTCAACCGCGTCAATGCCACTGCAAGGATCGACAGCCAATAATAGATCTGCAAGGGCCAAGCGGAGTGGCTCCACTTCACCTGCAGATGTCTACGAACTCCGAAACAAATGATTTGGTGTGTAATGGGAAAAAATACCATTGGTAGCATTTGAGGTTCTCCGCGCACGCGCTTCTCGTTCGCGATCAGCACATTGACCCACCTCACAACAGCATGCCGCGGCATTCCGTGAGGGGGCTGTTTTTCAACACTGCTGCGACTTGGGTACGCCCGAACTCGAGCTGTGATGTCGCAGACATGCACTAGCTGCCTTGGCGTCAACCGCAATGAGCAGTTCCAATCGAAACAAGTCGAGGCAGCGTTGTGATACACAGTTGGATCGCAAGAATCAATACCCTGAACGTGCGCTCATCTGGGCGTCATGAAAGGACGGGCCTCTATTACATGGGCAGATGCTGTCCATGTTACATCCTGAGCGTAGCTTGGGCTGGCAACACCCAGTGCTGTTGCAGGTCACTCCGTCCCAAGCTACTTCCTAGGGCAGCACCACGTGATGCCGATCCTCCTGTACAATCTGAAAACCGAGGATAGGCCACGACCTCGATGCGGTTTTCAGGACAGCAACGGTCAGCAACGGTGCAGGGTCACACGACCGCGCGGCGATCTTGTCTGCTGTTCGCGAGCATGATAGCCTTCTGTCCATGCACAGCGTGACGTACGTAGAAGCTCGCTCTGTTAGCCCTAGCATCTTGGCCTCTGTTGAGAGGTATCAGGCATCGTTGTGCACGTCGCTTTAACACAACCTCGTTTCCTCGAGCATAGCCCTATGCTACGGCAGCTCCCTTCATACCACTTGACTCCGTGACAGGCTTGCTACCGGAGCTGAGTATCCCATCGACACTGGACGTGCCGTGCTTGAATTCTTCGCGATGATCGTCACATGCACCGATGTATGTGCATCCAGAAATGTGCATAACAGCAAGCTGAAACGCTATACAGGCCTTCGTGTATTCATGAGGAAAGCTGCCAATGCCAGCTGACTTGAATCTTAATATCATATGACTCTGTCAAGTTGTCGCAGAGCGTTTCTAGGTCGTGGTCTGGCGTTGTGGCATGGTCAGAGATTGGGCCTGCAATCACATGGCACAGCAGATATCCAAGGTCTGCATAAAGCGCCTTTCCTTGGGCAACGTCATTTTCTGCCTTACATCAGCTCGGTTCTGCCGTCATGGGCATCAAACTCTGCCCTGGACAGGGCGCTGAAATTGGTCAGAACAGTGAAGGTGAGCATCGCACAAAACTCAGGGTGCCCCAGAGACTGCACATCATGGACTGCTAACGGTATAAGGTATCTTCAGGGCTGGAACAAACTCGTTCTTGCTAGCACAGACAATCTATCTGGTGACCAGGCACTCATCTTCTTGAGTGAACTAGGTGACCTAACTGAAACATCTGCCAACACCAAACGCTCCAGCGAGCAAGATATATGGGTGGATGTGCAAGATGGGGACACAAACGAGAACCTGGACAGAGCGCTCGATTTTTTGCTGCAGCGCCTGAAGTTTTACAGTGCACAAGGAGAGGGGTCGGGCACATCTGGACTTGACCACACGCTACTGGGAGCTGGGCTAAAGACATCCTGGCAACTTCAGTTACCTGCAGTGGTAAATAAGAAAACACACGAGATTCTGCAGCGACACAGCAAGGTACTGCGGGAAGCTGTGCTGAATGAAGGTCAAGCAGCCGTGCGAACACTATTGGATGGCTATCATCCGGAGCAGGGCTGGAAGCAACCCATTAGAGCAGAGGCTGTGGACACCTTATCAAACCTGATCACGGTGCTGTTGCCCCACGCGTTCCACTGACTCTGTCGCGTGCTTCAATGTCCTGGAGCGCACGTTGTTACGGCTGCGTGGCGCATGCCCGGCAGCCATCCTCCCCTGAGTGATATGGAATGGGGCATCTTGAGCTTGCCGGTATGCCCTGGCGTGCGATGTAGTCTGCTCAGGCAGTCCCTCATACTGCCTGTGGTCTAGTACCGACCATCTCTGACACCTCCACACAATGAAGCCGATCGTGCCCAACGCCGAAGGAAGGAAAAAACCAGCAGCACCGATTCCATGCCTGATCTCTGGTGTAGCTCCTGGAGCATTGCAACCATGCAGAGTATCACATACACCCTGTGCCATCCAGACCATCGTCCATGCCAGCTCCAGTGGCAGTACAGTGGTCCATGTGCGTGACCATGTGCACACAGCCCTGGAAATGAGATCCAGCACCTCAGGCTTGTTGGGTTTGTGAAGTCTGCAGATTAAACACTGAATGGCACGGTACCTCATCTACGATTCCGATGTGCTGCAGTGCTACTGACAAACTGAATCGCTGCAGGGCTTAGCCACGGTTGCGGACCGACAATGCAGAGTAGAGACACTTCTGGCGAAGGCGGTCAGTTGCCACGCACCGGACATACTTGCACCGCTACCAGCTGACCTGCAGGCGCTCGTGCTACGTGCGCCTATGGATGCTCACATCGTCAAAGGCTGCGTGTCCCGGGATCTGGAGCAGGTGCTTCGCAGTGAGCCGTTCTGGCGGGGTGTGGGCGCGGCTGTGGGGGCATCGGCGGCGGGCATGAGCACGGCCGCACTCCTCTCGCTGCTGGAGAAGTTTGCAATTGTGCAACGGCTTTCTCCGGAGATCCGGCAGCCGCTCGCGGCGGCGCTGATGGCGAAGGTGGGCGTGGGGGTCGATCGTGATGGGAGGACCGATGAGGGAACCTCGGGTGAGGAGCGCGCGAGCAGAGTCGCGGGTGAGGATGCAGATGCGGTGATTCTCCTGCATGTCGCCGGCCGACCTGAGGAGGCTGAGGCTGCGTGTGCTGCTGGGTCGGTGATGCTGAGGCGAGTGCGGGAAGAGGCGGAGACGAGTTGGGGGGGGAGGGAGTTCAGGGCGGCACTGGGTGCGGCCATACAGCGAGACGGGCGTTTTGGGGCGCCAGGGAGGCCTGGTGTATGGGCTGTAGCTGCGATGGTGGATGACGTTGCAACAGCGAAGGCCGCAGAGCTGGCGGGGGAAGACGTATACACGATTGATGCGATGTTGAGTGAGCTGCGCTACCAAAAGAGCAGGCTGGTGGGAGAGTATCTGGTGAGGCAGATGACAGGGAAGGGCACCGCGTGAGACGATGGCCGGAGCATGTTGAGTTTTGTAGTGCCAGGGTCGCCAGGCCACGGCGTTTCACATGTTTACTGTGAATGGTCGTGGATGTCTGCAGTGATGGGACTGTGCGTCGACCGGAAGGCACCGCTTTGTCTGAGAAGTATGTCTTATATTTCGGGGCCGGGCGTCCACAGTAGCAACACTGCGAGACGTGAATTGCTGGTTCAAGTGGAGTGAGAGTGTCTGATTGAGGCGTCGGCAGCAGTGCTGGGCTGCTCATTCTGCGTTTGCTATTTCGTGTCAGTACGGGCGGATGTCATATTTCGTGTCACCCTCACAAAACGTGCACAGATGTGCTCCCATTGTTCATACACGCGCAACCTTTACACCTTGTGGCAGACACATCCCACATCTTCGGTCGCAGGCGCTGTTGCAAGCATGTGCTGTGTGCAGTGCTTGTTGTGGCCGTTTGTTGCCAATTCGCTTACATGCATGTAGGACTATCCCGTTGAGTCGCGCCTAGCTGCAGTGCTGGGTATGATACTGCGTAGCCACAGTTAATAAGTTCTAAAGCTACGAGAGGCCTTGGGACCTCATCTTGGTGTAACGGACAACATCAGCATGTTCCGGTGCACCGTTCTTGTGCATTGGCTGTCCTGGGACTACATTAAACGGCGGTGCGAGGAACTGTCCCTCTGCCACCTTTCTGACGGACATGCTGGTAGTACATCTGCACCTGACTGTGGCACACACTGCACTCCACCAATACCGTTCCTCTTCATACATGGCGCAGGTGCCTGCCCCACAGTGGCGTACTTCTGCCAGGTTGAGCATATTTGCACCTGAACCCCTGCTCTAGAAGTACTGAAAATCACTCCATCTCAGACGATGCGTTTTTTTACCACACCCACGCAATATTTTGCCAGGTTCTGTACCGAGGTCTCCCTCATGGTGTCTTCACAGTGAAACACAGGCCAGGCAGTGGCTAGCTACAGCTATCATGCGCAGATGTTTCTTACAAAACTTGATCTGCTTGAGCTCTAAAGTATTTGTGGTTTGCTGGTGCCGAATCCAAGAAGCAAGGGTACATGACCGTGCAAGTGAACATCGGTTGCACCTGTGTTGGACGCAGAGCGCATTGACAGGGTGGACCCAAGCAGGGCATGGATGTGTCATCTCCAAGCACAGTGGACCGCTGTGGATCGTTGTAGCCATTTAGATGCGTACGCAATTTCTATGATTTGTGATCACGGTCAATGACCAGCACGTGTCGGGAGACATACAAACAGCAGCCCAGTATCCGACATACACTGACACGGGGACCCTTGCCCACGTCAGGCATGACTAGTTGCAATAGCACATGTTTAGCAGTCGATGTACGTGCGCGAACGAGCGAGCTGTTGTCAGCGACGATGTACTGTATCAACAGCCGCGTATGCGAGACTCGTGTGGCCACCCACCGTTTCACCCTGCTGACATCGAACACCTCCCATTTGCACACCCAAAGCACCCGAGAGAATATTTGTCGTTCTTTAGTTCGGCTCAATGTGGCTCGTTTAAAGGAGCTGCCGATCTTTTGTCACGCGGCCAGGCTCAACCTGCAACGACTTCCACAACTGCCTTAGTCGTCCAGAAACACTGGAAAATGTCTGCTACAGCCTCTGTTGGCAACTTTGTGCGCGTGCCTGCTGCCCTTCCAAGCCGCAGGCATGCGGCACTTCAGCATGGGCTCCAAAGACTTGCTGGTTCTAAGAAGCGCAGCATGATCTCCCTCGTACCCGACGCAAATCAGCATCAATGTAGAAGGGGACGCAACACTGGCGTGTTTGCAACCAAGACCACCATTGTTCCATCGCCCTCGTATGCAATCCCTGTGTCATTGGCTGGTATTGCAGCAGTAGCATGGGTAGCAGATGTCAAGGCACTCGCTGGCGTAGCCGGTGTCCTGGGCCTGTTCTTGGCAATCCAGGCATCACGTGTGAAGTTCATCTTTGATGATGAAGCACTGGTGTGACAATCTGACACGCATTGAGCAACGAACTACCATTACTTGTGTCAGGTAGCAGCGTTCTTGGTGGGTGTTTCCTGTGTTGTGTGCACTCAGCACCTTCTTACTACAACTGTGTTGCGCGGCCTGTGTTTGCCCGAACGCCAGGCCCTGAAGTTGTGGCTCCGCATTATGGCGCCCCTACCTGATGCCCCTGTGGTGGTGCCACCTTCTGTTCATTTCTTACGTCTGTCCGTTCCTACCAGTAGGGGTGCTGTGGCCGATACCCGTTTGAGTTTGGCGTGATGCCCGATTTCTTCTTTCATGCCCTGCTACCTGAAACAGGGTCAATTGTGACTTGGTTGCAGGAAGTTGTCATCGGAGAGAAGGACGAAAAGACCGAGAACGCGTTTGTGGGCGGTGAGAATAGGTGGAACTACAGCACGTTTGTAAACTGGGAGTACTGGTGGCCTGGTTTCCCGGTACTGGTGTACTTCAAAGAGACACAAACGAAGCCGGAAGGCCAGATTCACTTCTTCCCCATTATTTTTGATGGTAAAGAACTGTATGATGTGATGGTGGAGAGGTGTGGTGAGACACAGAATTCAGGCCCAAAGTGATGCAGGTGAACTGTCAACCGCCCCTGATTGATCAATCGGTGATATGCATGCTGTCCATGGTTTGTCTGAGTGGTACTGTCCAACATGTGTTGTACGGTTCCGCTTTACTCGTAGAAGTAGTGTGAGCCATGTTGTGTGCCACCAAGTTGTAACCTATGCCCCCACAACAAGTCCAGCAGGACCCGGAGATGTATTCGTCACCAATGGTCTGAATCCCAACTCTTCCGCAGGGATGCCATATTCTGCTAGCTTTGCTTCATACACACGGATAAGGTCATTGTGTGCTTTAGAAACCTTGGCAACGTCATACTTCAGTGCCTTGATAACTTGATTCTTGCTCTCGAGTACGTCCTCCAGCTTCTTGGTGACCTGAAAACAGTGCTGACAATGGACCTTATACAGCACATACTAATGCAGACATGCACCATCTTCACCACTTCTATACAATAAATCCCCCAACTGTTCCACAGCTGGTTGCAAATGTACAAAATCTCTGTTTCCATTGTGCCATCGTTTCCAGATTCATAACAGTTATCCAGGCAATCCAAGAACACATATCGCAAACCGCAGCGTACGCTCTGAAGAGTTGGAGCGTCCAAATTGGATGCTGCGAGCACTTCAGCAAGTTGAGTCTGCTTCTTTTCTAGGGCATCATGTAGTGCTTCCACCTTGCGTTGCAGCAGCATGCCTTTCAGACCTGTTTTTTGTTGTACATCCAGGATGGATGCCTCAAATTTCCCGTACAGTTCATTCCGCTCTGTTTCCACTTTGGCAAACCGCTGTGAAAGCACCTCCTTCTCCCATTCAATGTTCTTGAGTTGCTTGTCAGCGTGGAGTAGGCGTTGCTTGGTTAGCTGGAGCGTGACCTTGTCCTTCTCATAGTTACTTAGTTGCTGCCGCAGACTCTCAACTTCCTGCATCAACCAGGTACTTGGGTGTACAATTCTCAATTGAAGTACATCTCTGATGGAGACACTGGTGCTACCAGTTCATCACTGTACAACGGATGAACTTAAGGACACCTATTCATCACATCACCCAACCCATCTCAGCCATCAAGGGTCAGAGCCTAGATAGTAAAACCTGCTGCATGCTTTTCGAAGGGCATGGGTGTGGTGAAGCATGAGGTCGCCATTGGTGAATTTGATATTACCTTCAATGCGCGATTGAGAGGTTCGGATAGGCGCTTGTTCTCTGTTGAGATCTCATACATGAGCTTTTCATTCAATGCTTCCTTCTTTTTCATCTCTCCTACATCCTCCTTGAGCGTCTTGATCAAATCAAGGTTGTTGCTGGTGATGTCGTTGTAATAATTCTTAATTTCATTGAAGGCCTGCAACGCAGTATGTTCAGCTTCATCGTAGCTATGCGTAGCGTGTCAGTAAACCCATTTCTAGCGAAATGAATGCACAATCACACATTCTGTTTGGTCATTCCATTACTACATGGCACACGTTGAAGTCTACAAAAGTACCTGCCGATGTTTTCGCATAAGTTCTCTAATATGGGCATTCTTTCGCTCCTCTGTTTCATGCAGCTCCTGCTTGCGCCTCAATTCTAAATCATCTCGGAGTATCTTCATTTGCTTCTCATACTTGCTTTGCAGCTCCCGAGCCTGCACTTCGAGCGAAGCAATATCAGAGGCAAGAAGCACGTCTGTGACATCTTAATCAAACTGCACCACACCTGCAACTCGAAGGCTTGCCGAAGCTTTGTGATCTCTTTGGTATGGTCCCTCTGCATCTCTAAAACATGCTGTTGATCAGCAAACTCATGTTCTTTGACCTCATGTTTGAGCCGCCGTTTATCTTTGTCAAGCTCATCCTCTCGAGCCTGGTAATCCTCGTGCTGCAGATTCAGCGCATACTCCATGTCGACCTTCTGCAATGCCAGCGTGTTCTGGTGCTCATACAGCAGGTGCTTGACTTTCTGTTTGTAGACCTTGATTTCCACTTGATGCCGTTCCTCCATTTCCTCCATCTCCCGATCTTTATTCCGAAGCTCCGCTTTCTTATCATCAAGGTCTTTCTTTGAGATCTCCCAAAATGCGTTGATCTTGTCCTGCACACACCACTCAGCCCTCTACCATGTCCTGCATATTGTGGAAAATAAGCGCAGTTCAGGCGCGACATGATTGAAGATATCACCCTCTCTAGCTGCATGTAGTTGCGGTATTCCTCTTCTTTGTTCTTCTCCTTTTCCAACGTGATAATTTTCTGGTGCAGCTCCTCAAGAGAGGCAGCCTCCAGATCTGCAGCTGGGGCATCTCCACCCTTGGCCTGTAATAATTCATGTGCAGTCCGTATTAGTTTACCTCACTGTTCCCGTGAACTGCCAGAACCCAGAATGACGTCAACGTTGTGACCAGCAAGAACACATCGCACCCCCTTCTTTGCCGCCTTCTTCTTAGGCGCCATCTCAACTGTACACAATTAAATTCAAAGAACGCTAATTGCTGTCCACGAGATTACACGGCAGCACAGATACTCTTGAAATTGCGTCCTCCCGCGAGCTCTTCGCGAAAGGATCTATCCTGCGTCAGGTCGCAAGATCGGTGAAACGCGGGAGAAATACATGCTCGCACGGCTGTTTCGTGTAGCGAGTTTCATATTGCGGGTTGAGCTGATGCCGTGTATTTCATTGGCTACGAGACGCGGCGACAACGGGGTTCGACAAAAGAGGGGTTCCCACCTTTCAAAAGCACACGAAAAGAACCAACTGTGCGCCACGCAGAGCCCTGGTTAGCTTGAAACTGTGAGTAGCTGTCTTCTTTACAGTCTCGATTTGATAGTACTGTCTATTATGTAGCACGCTGTAGAATTCGTACCTGAATGAAGGGACGCTCTTTGACACTCTTGCCTCCATCAGACGGACTAAACCGCTGAACGCAGTGTAGCTCTCGAACTCCCGTGTCTAACCTGGAGAGGGCGTGTGATTTGTGGTGCTTCCGGTTGTGTACATACCCCAACGACGTTCACTGGCCAGCGCAAGTTAAGACGTTCCGATGTCAGCGAATACAGGTGTTCCTCTTCCACTATCGCACAAATTATGCAGAGTATGATTGTAACACAGTTCTGATTGCTGGGATTTTGCAGGAGACGGCAACAGCATGCCCGGGACCGACGGAGCAGTGTCGGGTACGATTGTGTGGAGGCCAACATGGCTACTCTCGCTCCTAGACCCTTGAAAATATGCATAAATGGAAAGTGTTTAAATTTGGCACGTAGGCGTTCCATTTTCCCTGCTTGCTGGCGTCGTCGGTCGTCAGTGAGGAGTCGGTCATGGTGCACAGCTTACCCAGGAGCTCAAAGCAGGAATATAAAACGGCTAGTGAACAGCCTTTCAAAATTACTTTAGTACGTGTCGGTGTCGGTGAACCAGAAGGTGTTTCAGCCTCGGTGCATTGCTGATGCTGTGACAGTTGTGCAGGACCGCTTTCCATGATGTCAGGAGGACCTGCTGGAAGCGGTAGCGTTCAACATGGTAGAACAGCGTCAGGCAGCCTTGCTTCTGGACGCGCTGGGCCCGGCCCAAGGCCAGCACAGTCTGTGGAGACAGGCAGCATGCGCACTCCTAGGAACCGTCACGGCAATGAGAACGTCAACGTTCAGCAGACACCGCACAGAACTCCACATTCTGCTGCTGGCAAAGGATTCTTCACCCCCAGCCGCAGCGGTCTGTCAGGTCCTAAGGGGTCAGATGCCACACCCCAGCATGCTCGAACTGGGCGCAGAGATCTTGGTGCTGGCACATTGCACTTGTGGAACATACAGCAGACCCCAGCTACGCCAAGCACCAGCGGAGCATCTGGGATGGATGGAAACGTACGTCCAACCTCTGTGTGTTGCTGTTATTGCTTGCCGACAACACTGGTAGCTTAAATAGACAATTAGCGGTCTGTTCCTTCCTACCAGTGCGGCCTCTACTGGTTTGTCCTCAGATAGGCTTCCGAAACCCCGAACGTGTTCGATCGTGGAGGCAGCTTTGTTTCATTCAGCATTAAAAATGTTTAAAACAGGTTAGTGCTAATGCCCAGCCCTGCACAATGAATCCAGAGGTGCTTGCAGGACGGTGAGATCCAGCACGATGTCGTCACAAAGGTTTGGGGAACAGATGTCAACGTCATGGACGTTCGCTCCCAATTCACCCAGTTTATCAAAGGTTTCCGTGAACAAATCGACACCAATGCCGCAGGAGATCCTGTGCTTTCAGATGAAGCCAAGTACTATGCATACCTCAAGCTTGTGCGCACCCAGCTGCATTGACCTGAACTTGTGACATGGCTGATGTAATGATGCCCTATCTGATTTCAAGATGGCCCGTTGCATCAGCATGCGCACAGGCTTGCCCATGATTGCTCGCTTTGGAGGGCAGCTGCTGTGTTCCAACCCCCGAGCAACATGCTTGTGAATTCCGCAGATTGTGGGCCGCGATGAGGACTCATTCAGTATGGACTGCAAGGAGCTGCACTCGTTCAGCCCACAGCTGTATCGCAGCCTCGTGGCGTATCCTCGGGAGGTCATACCTGTGCTGGATGACGTCCTGAACAACATCGCAACAGCAGTTCGCCGTGAGGAGACAGGTGCTGGTGCTGGCAATGGAGCCGGTGGCGACGACGGGAGCCAAATCGATGCACCACCCGCTGCGGAGGCGGGCTCCCATGCAATTAACATCCGGCCGTACAATCTTCTATCGCCCCGCGCCATTCGGGACCTGGACCCAAACGACATCGAGGCTCTAGTTCAGATCGATGGCCTGGTGACCCGGGTGTCAAATGTTACACCAGACTTACGGTGCGCCCCAATGCAGCATGTTCATGCAAATTCTGTTTCGCCGACGGAAGGTCTGGTCGTTCAGGCAGCCAGGTCTGTGCACCTGATCAAACCACTAGGCAGGAGCTTAATGTGCATGCAGAGAGTCCGAAAGGATGCATAGAGTCTTGAGTGCTATGGTGCAGCGTGTTCTTGGGCTGATTCACCACACTAACGTTGCGGACATGCTGAGGTCGCCCATGTAGCTGTTGTGGCAACTGTCCTTGGTCCTCTGGGAGTGGTTCCGCACCTGGTCGGGATTGGTCACGTGGTCATATCAGTGTGATGCCATGTGGTTGCGGGAGCAGACACCTGTATGTGAGCATACAGCATTGAAGCACACTGGCAACTGCAGAGTGGCCAAGTTCTCATGCGAAAAGTGTGGACGGTCGGTGTGGGCTCCAAACGAGGGAGGCAAGGTGTCACACCCGGTGCAGTGTGCCAACCAGGACTGCTCTGCAAAGCACATGATGAAGCTTGTCCACAACCAAAGCTTGTACTCAGACAAGCAGCTCATCAAGATCCAAGAGTCGCCAAACCTGATCCCCGAAGGCGAAACACCGCATGCCGTAACAGCCTTTGTCTATGATGCACTTGTGGACTTTGTCCGCCCCGGAGACCGTGTTACCATTGTCGGTACGCTGTGGTTTATCGACTGTGCCTCTCTGCCAGTCTCTTTGTCTAGAGCAGCATTGGCATCCACGATGTTGTGCTCTGTGATCATTCGCGATCAGCTTCTTCTCCCTGAAAGCATACTTTGTGATGGTGGCTTGTTGATGCACTTCCACAACGGCAGTGCCACACGGATGTACGGCTGGGCAAGATTCCAGCACTTTGTGAGTTCCCCCAGAGCACGCACAGAAGAACCGTGTGGACCCGCCGCGGAGGAGCCCCTGAGCGGCTTGGATGAAATCAGCGCTTGACAATGATTATGTGCAGGAATGTACAAGGGGATGACAGTTCGTGCAAATCCACGCATGCGCATGGTGAATTCGGTCCTCCGCACCTATATTACGGTTCTGCATGTTGCACACGAGCAGAAAGAAGTCATCTTCAATGGCACCAGCAAGATGCGTGCCACCGACGCTCTGCCCGGGACGCCTGGCACGCCGCAGTCGCCAGCAGGCAGCGAAGTCGGCTCACAGGTGCGCACCGACTTCCCCTTCAATGCAGCCCCCGTCGCTGCATGCTAGCTCAGGCTGATTTCCATAAACCATGCGCCTAGCCGCCGCCATGACCATTGCTTGAATCAGCCACATGCTAGTGGCACTATGGTGTTCAAGAATGTGTCCCCACAAATATTGCCCCATTTATGCCTGCAGACGGTCTGATTTAAAAAACTGCAGACTTTCCCGTATTTGCCTGGTACTGATGCCCACCGCAGATGGGGCTGACTTTCCGCGCTGGTTGCAGGACATGGTGGTAGACACACAGGATCCGTTTGCGCTGAACAACCTGCTCCGTGTCAACCTGCAGTCGCGGGAGGACGTGCTCGTGCGCCTAGGCCGCCAGCCTGACGTGTACGAGCAGCTCACGGCATCCCTTGCCCCGTCGATCTGGGAGATGGACGATGTGAAGAAAGGCATCCTCTGTCAGCTATTTGGTGCGGCCACAAAGGTACAGCCCGCCGCCCCTCTGACAACCAGCAAGCCTTCCATGTCCTCCAGACTTCTCTGTTATCAATGTTTTGCCTACAGCGGGTTCAGTGTCACATAAAGCCAGCTCACAGGATGGGGCACCAGAACGAAGTCACTAGACAAATGGTCCAGTGGTCGGAGGACGATATAAAAGCTGACCCCTTCTTCGGAAGGTCTTGGGTTCGATTCCGCGTGCCCC
>JAUMHO010000002.1:2299874-2312306 GCA_032360965.1 Ulva armoricana
TCCCGGTTATCCGGAGATGTCAAAGTCCTTGTAGGATATGGCGAGTAAGTGTCACATTTACATTTTTTTTTTTACTAGAGTGGGTGCAGGAAGGCGTGAAAGCTCGCAACATGATCAACATCCTGCTGGTTGGAGACCCGGGTGTGGCCAAATCCCAGCTCTTGACGTATGTGCATAAGGTTGCTCCTCGTGGTTTGTACACGAGCGGCCGTGGCTCCAGTGCTGTCGGACTGACAGCGTACGTGACGAAGGACCATGAGAGCCGCGAGCATGTGCTCGAGAGCGGAGCTCTGGTGCTGTCGGATCAAGGAATCTGCTGCATTGATGAGTTTGACAAGATGACAGATGGAGCTCGTGCGATGGTGGGCCTCCCTGGTACTGCTGCATGCCTGTTCTCCAAGCCCTCTGCGCAACTATTTCTTGCAATGCAAGGCGCACACTCAGAGTAAGGGTAAAGCAGCCGGCAACCCCAACTGCATCTGCTCGGAGCACACATGCATCACGGGAAGCTATACTTCCCTATCTAGGCTGTACTAACTCGTGATCCGTTGATGCTGCTATGCGCTGGTCTGTTGCGATCCGATCTGCTGTGTTGCAGTTGCACGAGGTGATGGAGCAGCAGACGGTGTCCGTCGCCAAGGCGGGAATCATTGCGACACTCAATGCTCGCACCAGCGTTCTTGCTGCGGCCAACCCTCGCACCTCCCGGTACGACCCGAGAGCATCGATCGTGGAGAACATCAACCTGCCACCTTCGCTCCTCAGCCGATTTGACCTCGTGTACCTCCTACTGGACAAGGCAAGCTCCCCTCCCGCTCACGCTTTTCCGCTGCAGTGCCGCTGCGTTCATTTGTGTTTCAGCCTGTATTCATGCACTTGCACACCTGGCAACCACTCTTTGCCACTGCAGCAGTGCCTCTGCCCACTGTGTCGTGAATGCACAATGGCATGCGAGGCAAAGACTTGAGAGGTGTGGTCAGGAGCAAACCTTGCTCTACACACGGCGGTGCGATTTGGCAAGCGACAGCGGCCGTTGCGGCCTGCAGCCAATCTGTGAGGGATTGCTGCTAGCAGAAGGTCACGTGTGCTGTTGCTGCAGGCGGATGCGTCGCACGACCAGCGCCTCGCGCGGCATCTGGCATCCCTGTACTGGGAGAAGCAACCTGAGAAGACGCGTGCGGCCATCCACATCGACACACTGCGGGAGTACATCGCGTTTACCCGCAACAAGCTGCACCCCCGGCTTGGGGAGGAGGCGGTGGCTCTGCTGGCACAGGGCTACCTCGAGATGCGCATGGCCGGCCAGGATCCCACCGGGGCGCTCAACAGGTCCGGCCCCGGCCTGGCATGTCGTTCCCGCACATGCACTGTCAGTTGTACCGCCACCATCGTGCGGGCACCACTCCAGTGGTGCTCCTGCGTTGTGGCGTTGTTGACCCGGCCTCAGGAGCTACAGACGGGCGATCAAGTGCCCAGCGACCCTGGCATGGGGGATCGGCGATTCTCCCCAGCATGTCCTCAGAGCGCCACAGAATTATTTTATGCAGAGCGCGCCGATTCCAGTCGGCCTTGCCTGCGGCGGCTTGTGAAAGCACAGGCACACATTGTCGTCCTGCATACTCTGGCAACAACCTGATACGCGTGCACTTGTTGTTCTGAGCATGTTCAACAGCCGCTTGTCCACCTGCAAGCCAGTAACATGGCCTTCGTGAAGGCATGCGGTGTGGGGTGTGAGGAGTAACGTGGTATGTGTGTGTTGCAGAAATGTCATCAGTGCGACACCGCGGCAATTGGAGTCGCTGGTGCGGCTGTCAGAGGCGCTGGCGCGGCTGGAGCTGCAGGAGGACGTCCTGGAGCGCCACGTGGCGGAGGCGCTGCGGCTGATGAAGGTGTCGATGCAGCAGAGTGCGATGGACCACCGGACGGGCATGATCGACATGGACAAGCTCTACTCGGGCGTGGGCGCACTCGACCGTGAGATGCGGCGGCATCTCGCCAGCGCCATTGCAGAGCTCCTCGTGGGTGCGCTTCTCACAAGACTCCCTGCAGGCCTGCTTGAGCCGTGTGTGATCGAGGGTGTGTTGCTGTGCGCATTCGTGGTGAAGGTAGGACCACAGGGTATCAGCTGCTATGCCTCGGGTCGGACCTGTGCTGCATGGCCTGCAATCGTTACATTGATGGCATGCAAGTTGTGCTTTGGGTGATCGATGGAGCGAGGGTGCGATGATTGTTAGTTCTGTGGGTGTGTTATCGAGCCAAGCGGGCGCTGTGGTGTGAACAGGTGCGATGACACGATCTGTCCTGCCAATCTAGTTTCCAGGCAGGCTGCCAGAGTGGTGTTGTAGATTGGGGAGGTGTTGATCAGACATCGGGGCCGTGTGGCTGCAATGGGGATGTGATTGCCATGCAGACGCTGGCCGGGAGATGTCCGTTCTCGAGATCACCAACGCCGTGAATGAGGCGGCGGGGCCGGCGGGAGTGCGGGCGACACACGCGCTCGTGCAGAACGTGCTCTCATCGATGGAGAACGTGAAGTTTGACTCGGCCCGCGGCAGGGCGTCGATGTGAGCGGTAGGCAGCCGCCTGGCTTGGGTGAGGAACCATCACCGATGCTGCCGCATTGAGCGTGCAGCCGGTCTGCTGTCGTCCGCTGGACATGTGAGCACCGCGGTGGTGGCAGTGATGTCACTTACTGTGGCAGTCCTGCAGTCAGATCCTGCAGGGGTTGTGTTCGTAGAGTGGGTCTCGCCGTGCTTGGTGGTAAATTTTTTTGTGTTGAGGTCTTTGTTCTGGCAGGCTTGCACATTTTCTGTGTTTCCATGCAAGATGCCAACCGATTGCTTGTTTTGATCACCCTGGAGTCAGCCAGACTGACTGGCTGCAAAAATGTAACTTGTGTGTCAAGCCACTTGCGCCATAGCGCATGCTCAGACTGCTGTCAGTATCCAGGGCGTCCACATGCAGGGCAATGCTCAGTTCGTATGAATGGTGGATGTACCAAAAATGAACACAGCAATGACTGAACCTCCTCAGGTTTGTTTTAAGAGCAATGCCAGTGCTTGACACCCGATCAGGCATTTTGACGGTGGGTCTTGGTGACAGGCTGCAGCCATGTGTCCATGCAATTTGCGTGTAAGTGTCAGGTACCTCCCCATGACCTGTCTTGGTGGTCCTCACTGATGCCGCCTTGTGTCGGGCAATGTTTCATGGTGCACCTTCGCCTATATTCCATAGTGTCGGCAACGCTGCTGCAATACCCGAACACTATTCTTCGTTGGCATGGACATCAGCCATGCGGAGACGGCAGTGTTGTGCAGCATGGGCCACCATCAGTGCATGAAACAGCCGGTGATGAGAACAAACACCCCGGCCAGGGCTCAGCGCCCGCTGCAATATGATCAATGGAAGTTTAATGCCTGATTACGTGCTTTAATTACGTGTTCTAACAACATGTTGACAGCTCGTCATCAGTCGCATCTTGTGGCATTGACTGGGGATCAACAGTGCACTGATCAGCAGGGCTTGCACAGCGCCAGACGGAGCTCCACTGGGAGTCAGACTTGGCCTACAGAAACTTATAGGATCACTTAACTGCAGGTTAAGGCTAAAACCTGGACGCCTGCAGGTGTACTTGACCCTGGCGATGCTCCCGGCATTTGACAGCCGTGAAAGAATGCAGCAGCGATACCAGAGGACTAGCATGAGGGGAGTTGTGTGTCGAGGTCTCTGCGGCGACCGAAATCCCTCCCAACGCCGAACAAGCAGGAGCGTCGCCCCAGGAACGCAAGCGCGTTGGAGCTTGATTAGGGTGTCACACCGGTAGCCGTTCGGCCCAGCAAGCTAAGGCGCTAACTCGTCGTGGTTGCAACATCCGTTACGTGATGCTTTCAAAATTCGCGTAGAACTGTTTTCCTTGTGTGAATTATACGCTGATCGGTAGATTATACGTTGTGAGATTCGCGTCCGCGCACAGTGGCAGATGGCTAGATGCTGTGAATTGTAGCCTGGCAGCAGAGTACAACAATAGGCTCTCCGTTTGCAACAGCATGGGGTGTGAGTGTGGAAGCCAGCCACGCATGTCGCGTCGCTGCTTTCAGTCAGGAGCGCGACTGAGGAGTGCCGCGCGAAGGGTGCAAGCGCATGCGCAACCATCTTGCACTCTACTCGGTGTAGGTAGTTCCGTCCCTGCGACGACTCTTACAAATGATGATCTTGCCAAGATCGTGGAAACGAATGACGAATGGATCTCACAACGCACGGGCATAAACAAGCGCCATGTGCTGAGTAGCGATGAGAGCATTGTCGACCATGCAACAGCCAGCTGTCAACAAGCTCTTGAAATGGCTGGGGTGAACGTCGAAGATGTGGACATGATCATCATGTCAACATCCAGTCCAGAGGACTTATTCGGATCCGCGACAGCAGTGCGGCCTTTTGTTGGAGCGTCGCAGCTCTGATCTGCTCCCTGTACCGTTTAACTGTGAAAACTGTGATGCAACGTGGACAGCGTATTTGCTGATGCAGGTGCAGCGAGAATTGGGGGTGAAAGACGCCATCGCATTTGACTTGACAGCTGCATGCTCTGGCTTTGTGCTCGGCCTCATCACTGCCGCGCAGTTCATCCACACCGGAGCCAGAAAGAACATTCTGGTCATTGGAGCAGACGCTCTCAGCAGATACGTGGACTGGAATGATCGAGGTTCGACATGCACTCTTTTGATATTCAGCACACATGCCCATGCGGTTGTGGGCCAACTTCCCGACTACACCACATCCAAGCACTTGTTCATGTTTTGTTGTCTCCTTCCCTGCACTGCATCCTCTTGCCACACACGCGTGTCTATCTGAGCTGACCAACGTGACCCACTTGTTTATTGAAGAAACCATGCAGTGCGCTGCAGCGGCACTGGGAGTGCAAGTGAGTAGAGAGTCTAGCATCTACATCAGAGCATCGGCTGTGATGCAGGAACATGCATTCTATTCGGAGATGGAGCTGGGGCTGTGCTACTGTCTGCAGCCGCAGATGATGCCCCAGATGCCATGGTCGGGTTTGACATGCACTCGGATGGCAGCGGGGCATGCCACTTGAACGCTCCCATCGACTCGTCTAGCGCTGGGAAGCCTGCCGGGGACGCCGAAGCTCGCAGCAGCTCGACAGCCTACAACAACATCCACATGAGCGGTCAGGAGGTCTTCAAATTCGCAGTTCGGGCTGTGCCAGACACCCTGAAGAAGTCCCTCTCCACCGCCGGCATGACCGGCGAGGATGTTGACTGGCTCGTCATGCACCAGGCGAATCAACGGATTCTCGACAGCGCTGCCAAGAAGCTCCGCATCGCGCCAGAGAAGGTGTGCCTCGAGCTAGGCCCGCACGTTGCGTGACCCGGGCCAATCCACACACCCACACCTCCTGTACCTCCGTTAACCAGCACTAGTCCCGTGCAGCCATGGCCTTACGGCGAGCCCGCACATCTATATTCAGCATACCCCCCAAAGACAACAAGGACGAGTCTCGGGAACAGTTTTCGGGGATGAGCCCCAGCAAACGATTCTGAACTGCCCGCTGCCGCACGCACTGTGATCCCGCTTGCTCCTAGGAGCAGGATGTCAACGCAGCAGAGGCGTGTGCCTGTGTAGAGTGTGTGTAGATTGTGCGTGGAAGCTGGGGTTTTAGCAGGGATGGGGTGCTAGTCAGCAGATGAGATGCTCAGCACAGCTGGAGGGAGTCCGTCGTGCGAATGGTCGCCACGTGCCCTTCCCCATGCTCCTGTTGCGAGTGACAGCGTGGCGCTTTGCTCGAGATCTGCTTGTGGCTGGTGCACTCCCGCTGTACTGGAAGCACGAGCGCTGCGCCTTGGGACTGTGTTCTGTGTTCTGTAGCACCAGACTTGAAACATGGCTAGAGCCCAGGGATGGGCACCGGAGTGATGGATGAAAACACGGACCGAACACCCGCACACCTGGTGCACCTCTGAAGTATTGGGCCAGTGCATGCACCCTCCCAGAGCCATTGCACCGCAGCGTTGGAGGCGCTTGTCCCACGTGTACCACCCTGACTCATTGCCATTTTGAAGATTGATTCATTGCCGTTTTGAAGACTGAACCGGGGTGTTCTAGTCTGTGCTTCTTATACCACCACCGCCAGGTTTTGGGGAGCACAGTTGTGCTACCGTCATCAGTGGTACAATGTTTCGCGGGGCTACGTAATGCTGCACCCTTTACTAGGCCCCTCTGCTGGGTGAAATGAGGGCACTGCTTCAAATACACACAACTTCCTTCACACTGCTTCGTTCGAGGCCAGAACTTTTGTGACAAATTCGCAGGAATCCGAGTGACTCAGAAATTTGGTCTTGCTACGATTTCTCATTTGGTTTCGGGCGGTGGGGGCATGTTCCCCCCGTAGGTCTGTCTGCAGACTTTCTCCTCGCCTCCGGTTTCTTGCCTATGGACGTGTGAATGAGACCGTTACCGTGCGCCCGGGGTCATTCACTTCCATGAAGTCGCTTATCATGCCATGTGGGCGTGAGCCACTCTGGAGCGGAATTTGAAATTTAACTCGTGGGTGTGAAAATGCTGCCTTTCCAGCCTTAGCTGAACCTTACAGATCAATTACATGCCATCCCTGAACAGTGTTCATCCTAGCAGTCATTTCCTGGGGCTTAGGCCTGGAAAATGTTCCCGAAAGCCCACAGTTGTTGGCTTTGGGTGGTCTGCTGAATGCCCGAGCACTGCCATGTATTCTTTGTGCGATTCAAGGCTGTGCTTCTTGGCTGTCTTCCTGTACTGCTAATTTGAGGCAGCCGGTGCAGTGCTGATACTTCTGTTGCGATGTGCAGGTTATCAGCAATCTGGCAGAGTATGGCAACACAAGCGCTGCGTCTGTCCCCATTGCTCTAGATGGAGCGGTGCGGTCTGGGAAGATCAAGGATCAAGACATGCTTGCCCTCGCCGGATTTGGAGCAGGCTTGACGTGGACATCAGCCATTGTTCGTTGGAGGTGACTCTGGCTGCATACTGTTGGCGCTGCTGTTAACACTAGACTAGAACACCAGCATCGCTGCTGATGCATGCTAGCTAGCACATATGCCACTTGCGCCGAGTTTCAGGCAGGGGATGTACTGTTCCCACAGAGTACATAGCTCCAGTGTCGAGCGCGCATATATTTCGTGTTACCCGAAATGCAGTGCTGAACCTAGACCAAGCAGAATGCGAGTGGATCATGCATTGTGGCGCTGTGCGGCATGGTGATTGTTTCACACACAGTCACGAAAGCGTGTGCGGGAGAAGTAGGACATTGTAGATGTATCTGCGAAGGGAGCAGGCCATGTTCAAAGCGGAACTGATGCGTTCATTCTGCTCACGCTTTGTGTTACCAACAAATTCAGCTAGCCGGACTTTCCCTGGGCCAGTGCACAACGATCATAAAGGCTTGAACGATCGTTTTTCGCGCCACTCATGGACGAGCCACCACCTCCTGGGCTAGAGCCTGAGGCGTACTATGCTCCAGCGCCGCAGGTAGCACCAGCGCCCATCCCGACCGTGTATCAACCACCGCCGGTGCCGTATATGCCGCCACATCCACATCCTCCGTTACCTAAAGCTCCTGCAGTTTTAGAAGTTCAGAAGGAGGCCACGCCGGAGCCACCTAAGCCGCGAGCGCCGAAACCTAGTGTCTCCGTACTGCAAGGAGGCCGTAAACTAGCTTTGAGCTCTCAGAAGAGCAATCTCGCCAGCAGACTTGTGGCCAGATCATCTCAGCAGGTTCAGAAATCACCACGTAGTAGGACGAAGCAAACAGGCCGCAGGAGTGACGGTCAACCTCACGCTGAGGCAGTCTTTGCTGCCAGTCCTCCTCCACAGGACTTGGCCACAGATATATCACCCGAGGCAGGTGTTCCTGAACCAGTTCCAGCATATCCCGCGCACGTAGAGCGACGGTCAACTTCAGCATCTCCCCGTGCGCTCCTGCCCACCCATGGCGATGTCTTTGACCTCACATAGGTCTGCTGGTCCGTTTCCCGTCCAGTCTGAACAGTGGAAGAGACTCTTTCATTGCTTTCTGACCTTTGCAGGCCAGTTTCGATCCACACCTCCACGCAAGACAGCCTCTCCTGCACCTAGGAAGCGAACATCAGCTCGCTCCACTTTGCCAGACAAAGCTTCGCCGCCACTGAGGCCAATGACCAGGCCGGCAGCCAATACTAGGCTGCTAGCGCAGTCGGACGATGACAGTGACATTGACGACCGCCTTGTGTCGGTTAAAGGCAAGGAAAAGCCAGCGTCTCGCCCACCACCTAGTTCATTCCCAGTCACCGCTCCCAGGCGCCACACAGATGCACCAGCTGCACCCGCAATCCATAGCGAGAGTCCATCACCCCCTAGAATACCAGCACGCGGGTCGGCGCGCTCGAAGCCTAGCCACGACGAGCCGCCAATGAGATCCCTGTCCAGGTCGCCCCCACGGCCCGCACCTTCGCCACCAGTCGCACCACGCAAGCAGCCTGCTGACATCAGGCCACCCCCCTCTGACACCAGAAAACGTGCTGCCCGCCGCCAGCTTTCCGAGGACGACGACGAAGACGACATCGCTGCCGTCGCTGCTCAGTCCAGTCCGGCCGGCTTCGCCACAAAGCGCCGGTTCCGTGCGCGACCGTCACGCAGCCCTCCTCGCCACGTCTCTGCTTCCCCAGTGGCGTCTCGCTCGCCGTCTCCGAACCCGAGACACAAGCGCCTTCGTGCTGCTGCCACCCACCGGAGTCGATCTCCTGTCACCGCCCAGCCCCACCACCGCAGCCCGCCTCGCGGCTCCCCGCCACCACACGGAGACCCATCTGGTCGCCCAAGCCACTATCCTCACCGGTCTCCCCCCCAGCACGATGTGCGCCCCGCCGGGCCTAATACCCCCTCTGGCCACTACGAGCCACCACTGGGACCATCCTCAGGCGCAGATCTCCGGTTCCGGGATCGTGCTGCGAAGCCCCCGCAAGCCCCACCACACGAGTACATCCTTCGGCCACCCCCCGAGGCTTGGGGGCCTCCGCAAAGCCCCCGCCGGCGCACGCGTGCGTCTGACTCATCACCTCGCCCCGGGCCTCCTCACCGCAGCCACTCCCGCGATCTCCGGCGGGTCCACGGCCGCCCGCAGCCACCGCTCAGCCGCAGCCCCTCCCCACACCCGCCGCGGCATGGCGCACAGCGCGTCAGTGGACCGCCTAGGTCGTACAGCCCCCCTCGGCCGCATGCCTCGGCCCCGACGCGCCCTCCTCCGCGGTCTCACACCCCTACCCGGTACTCCCCCTCCCCGCTCCGCCGCGGTCCGCGGTCCGCCGACCGGAGCCGCTCCGACTCTCATGAACAGGCCGACATAGCATACAAGCACTCTGCGGGAGCCCGTAGCCCCGGTCGCGCCCTCCCGCCGCGCCACCGCTCCCTGTCACCCCGCGGGGCATGCGCACCATCGCAGGGGGGTGCGCGTGCACGCAGCATCTCACGTGATCCAGGCGACGCTGGCAGGGGCCCTCGGTATAACGGCCGGGTATCCCCCAACCTCCACAACTTGTCTCCCAGGCGGTACAGTCCCCCTCCCACCCATCCACCGCAGCGGTCTCCCCAGCCCGCCTCGGCGAAAGCCCGGGGGCGCGGCGCCGTCGGCCTGCGGTCCGCCGGTGCATGGCGGCGCAGCGACTCTCACGGCCCCCGCGGCGCCCCGTCCCAGTCCCCTGAACTGCGCCGTAGCGCCACGCCCCGGCAGGACTCGGATGTGCGCCGCAGCGCGTCGCCCCGGACGTCGCCTCCGCCGCCGCGCCGCCGCGAGGCGTCGCCGTCCCGGCCGGACGCGAGCCGGTCGCAGTCGCCACACACACACGAGCCCACCCATAGGCGCAAACGCGGGTGGGACATGTCTCAGGGGGCAGCGGCCCCGGGTGGCCGCCATAGTTCGCCTCTCCCCGCCGCTGCGGCAAACGCCCCACCTCCACATGTGCCCGCTTCACCGCCCCGCCATCCGGCCCATGCGGCGCACCCACCAACATCGCCCCCCCGCCATCCTCCGCAGGCAGCAGCCCCTCCTGCAGATCGGAACGGTGCTGCCGTCAACAGACCTGCGTCAGGCCCTCCCCAAGGGGCTGCGGTTGCACCCCGGCCTGCTCCCGCGCAACTCGCCGCCGCACCCCCAGACACAGCTGCCCCTGCGGCACCGACGCCCAAGAAGAAGCCCCCCGTTGCCTTGGTGCGGACGCCGCGCTCGCTCACCCCCGCATGACCCCCTGGACGAGCCTCGCTCGTCGCCTGGATTCTGCGTTGACTCATCGCTTCCATGCATGCAGCCACACCTGCACGCGCGGCGCCTTCAGATCACCGGCGCCCCGGTCTCCGCCTCAGCGCCGGAGCTGGAGCGGCTGCTGAACCGCTCCATGCGTGCGGCCGGCTTGTCCACGGTGCCGGGTCCGCCAGTCATCTGCGCGTCGGTGCGGCCCGCGGACCGCTCTGCGCACATCGAGTTTGCAACACCCTTGGACACAGCCAACGCGTTTGCGCTGGACGGCCTTATGTGCCGGGGCATGCGCCTGCGCTTCCAGCGGCCGCCGACGTTTGACCTCGCGAAGGTGTGCACCAGCGCCACCGCCGCACTCCCCCTGTCACCACACTGCTTCATCGGCGCCTGCATGCCCCCAACTGTGCCGTGCGATTGCTTCGTTTGCATCCACAAAAGCACAAAGGCCTGCCGTCCGACTTCCTGCGTGCCGGCATGTCGCGAGTGCTCCCCGATGGAACCCACCAGCCAGATTCAGGCCGCGACAACCGTGCGAGCAGTGCGACTCGGGCTGGCTCTGCATCGCGCATTGCAGCACTGAGATAGGACAGGCGCCTCCACCGCCCGACACCGGCTGTGCCACCAGCGTGGCTGTGCACACGGCTCCGGCAGCACCGCGGCTTTGTGCATGAGTCACATGCGTCGGCGGTGTGTGCACGCTGCGTCAGTCTGGCATGGATGCGTGCAGGCGCGGCAGCTCGGCCCGGTGGAGCCGCAGCGGGAGAGGCTCAACCTCGAGCGCATCGCGATCGTGGTGGACCTGCTCAACAACTTCCCGACGCGCGCGCTCGCCGACCGCCTGCCCGTGGACATGCCCGCGGACAGCGCGCGCACCGCGCTGCAGGCCGTGCCCGGCGTCATGGCCGCCACCGTGCTGGACCTCGACGCCGCCGGCGCCCCGCTCGTGGTCGTCGCCTCTGCCACGGTCGACCCAGCCGCGTCGGTGCGCGCTCCTCCTGGCCCTGCCAGCTGCCTCGCGCTGTGAGGTCGTGCATGCCGCTTACGCCGTGTGTGGTGTCCGACCCATGCCGCCAAGTTGCGTTTTGTTGGAGTGTCCGCCATGGTCCACTTGGATCCAGCACGCCTCGCCTCGCCTTGTTGTAACCGGAAGCCGGAGCACCTTTTTACGGGTACTATGTCCGGAATCTTATTTCAGTCTGTGCAACACATCCCGTGCGTGTGCGGGGCTTGTTCACAAGCACGCTGCAAGGCTCAGATGTGGCAGCTAGTCCACCGGTCCCTACCCTGCCTCACTGTGGCTGGCACCGCCACTCTGCGGCGACCTGCCTGGCCGCCCCGCACACAAGCAGTCGGCTAGAGGTCTCAGCAGCATCCTGAGACATGCGGAGCACCACAGGTCAGACCCACCGACACGCGTGCAGCAATGCATGCGTGCGCATGGCGTGGACTGTGCGCCGCATGCCCATCCAGCATGGCACGGCGCGGCCTGTGCCGCACGTGCATGCATGCGCACCGTAACCGCGACTGTGCCGCTGCAGGCGGCCAAGCCGAAGAGGCCGGCCGGGCGTGCCGCCATCGTCGACATCTCGGCGGTGGCGTCGCTGGATGCGGTGCTGCGGTCGCTCAATACGCTGCGCGTCGCGGGGCACCCTGTGCTGGCGTCGCGCATGGCGGCGCCCGTGGAGGTGGTCAACTCGCTGCAGGCGCTGGAGGACGAGCACGAGGCGCACCTGGTGGCGACTGTCGGCACCGATGGCGGGGTGTGCGCCTGCTCGCGTGCCGTACCGCTGCCAACTCGCGCCGGTGCCTCGTTTGCCATGCTGTGTAGTCTATACTCGCGTGGTCTCCTCCCGCCAGCATGTGCGTATCATGGCGCTGGGCCCAACTGGGTGTACAGCCTTTTGGCAAGCATTTCGACATGTTGGATTCCAGCTCAGAATGCTGGCGCCTTGGACACTGTGGCCATGGTTCCATGTCATGTGCTGCCTCTACAGCTACTCCAAACCTGTGCCAGACAACGCAGACAGGTGATGCCCTGGTTGTTTGTGCTCCGTTCTCCTTCCCACTTCCGTGGACAGTCAGACCGGCGTGTGGCCTCCTCCCCGGGGGGGGGGGGGGGGGGGGGGGGGGGGGGGGGGGGGGGGGGGGGGGGGGGGGGG
>JAUMHO010000002.1:2319876-2351280 GCA_032360965.1 Ulva armoricana
CCAGGGGGGCACGCGGAATCGAACCCAAGACCTTCCGAAGAAGGGGTCAGCTTTTATAGCGTCCTCCGACCACTGGATATAAGGCTGACGATAGCCACTAGCAAATGTGTAAATGTGACACGTACCCGCCATGTCCTACAGGGATTGGTGTATATGGATGTATGTCTTGGTGAACCTGTTCCTTCAAAATGGGCGATGAATGGTACAACACGTTTCTCACAATCACTTCACTGTGAAAGCACGTCCGTGGCCAGGTGGCGCCCAGTTGGTTGGGTTCTGGCCTGTGTAGTCTGGGCAAAAGTGTTTGACCTTAGCAGCCTTGACCAGTATGCCTTCATGTGATCTGTCAGGCTCGTTCACTCCAACTGCATCCGCAACCATCATCTTGCACCTCGCAGCACTACAGTGGAATTGCGATAATTCCCTCGCCTCGTGACTAGCCTGTAGACTCTGACATGCATGTACATCAGCTGTGCCAGGAGCGGGCTGCACACACCAGGTGAGCTAACCATGTCACCTGGCTGGCATGCCACACTGGTGCCGGTGCTTCACAAATCATCCCTTCCTACAGTATGCTGCCCCTCACTAGAACTGTGCTGATCATGAGTGCGACTTGTGACAACCAAACACAGCACGCTTGGCAACGATTCATCTGCAACTGCAAAACAAGTGAGAAAATGTTCGGGCATCACGCAAACCCAAGCGGGTATCGGCTACCGCACCACTATGTAGTGTATACACTTCGGGGAGGAGGAAACAGAAGCGTCAGACACGACGGGGTCCACCACAGGGGTCCTAGGCCTCCCCCCCCCAAGCCACAGGGGGCAGTGGGCCCTGCCTCCCATGTGTATACGTGCGCAGTGGGGTGACGTGCCATCATGCCAAGCCGCCGAACCAACAGAGGAGCAGCATTCCCTGCGTTTCCGACGCACCGTGTGAGTCTGAGGTCAGACGCACGACGGTGTGCACCGCGGCCCATGCAGCTCATGCATGTGGGCGTCATACCGAGAATGGAACAGAGGCCCGGCAAGGGGGTTTCACGCAGAAGCACCAGCAAAAGAGGCACGGACCAGTGTAACAGTCGCCTCAGCGGAAACCCTGTCACCTCGCAAACACGGCAACATACGCACACAACGAACCACTAGGTAGCCATGGTACACTCGAGGCCGGGGACACTTCCGAGCAGCGCTCCGCCGCGCCGACGCCGGACGATGCGGGATCCTACAAACTGGCACTCCAACCCCACCGTCACCAGAAATGCATTGTTGAGGCTGGTACTCGAAGGCATTTGACGTCGAGACGCGGCGCCCTCCTCATGGGGGAGCGCTACGAATAGAACGCCTGAAACGATGGGAGGGGAACGGTGGCCGCATGAGGGTGTGCTGGCACCGTGTTCTGCTGCGGGGATGAATGATGAACTACGGATACACAGGGGCTCGGGTAGATGACCACAGGGTATGTGGTGACGTTGTCTGCCTGAAGAGCAAGCCTCCGGTGGCAGAGGCGGTGATCGGGCAACTGGGCGAACGGACGTGCCAGAGAGGGCATCGACTGAAGCGTTATGGTCGTGGGACCGAGTACAAGCTTGCAGTCCGGTGGTGAGAGTAGGCTGTGGGGATGTAAGAGAAGAGTGCAGCCAGGATGCCAAAGCAGGTGCAGCGCTAAACCGGGAGGGCAGAGCGGCTGAATGGCGCACTCCAGGAAAGCGGGCTCGTGCGATGCTGAGGTGCAAGTGGATGCAAAGAATGTCGTGGCAGCTTGCCACGGACTGCGCGGCCAACTTACACCGTGGTGCTGACAGTTCTGGAAGCAAGGGTCAACGAAACTGTATGTGCTGGTCTGAGGTAGAAAGCCGAATGTGGCGAACCTGCGAGCTCGAGAGTTTGGCTGCAAGGCGTCCGGTTCAAGCCTTGGACTCTGCGAGGTAAAGGTGATGCGTGCAGGACGGACATGCCGTTCATGGGCTACCTGCGCCATTCCAGAGCATGAACGGTGCTGCATTGTGTGACTGGGCATGCAAGCTTGAACTTGAGGTCAGAAAGAGTGAAGCACGGATGTACTGTTCCAAGACGACCATAGGCAGCCAGCAGTGGAGGAGTTGAGCCCACAGGCTACAGCATATGGCGACGTGCTGCTGTTTGAAACAGCTGTGCTGTTGCGGTGAAAGAGGCTGTCTGGGTGCGCAAGCCGCTGGGGGACATCGATGGTCAGGTGTGGTGCATGCCCCTTTGCTGTGTCCACCAGAGCTCCTTGCAATTGACGCTCTTTGCATTGATCAAGGGGCGTAAAGCAGGTTTGATGGGTCTGCAATTGACGCTCTTTGCATTGATCAAGGGGCGTAAAGCAGGTTTGACGGGTCGGCTGAAGCACATTGGCTTGTGGCACCATTTCATCAGTCCCGAACAGGCACATGTGGGGTGAGACCAGTGTCAAGTATGTGCCGACGGACGAGCATCCTGCTGACAGAATGATCAACGCAAGCGTATTTGCAAGAAATATGGGGTCCAGATATGCGGTTCAAGTTGGCCCCATGCGGACTCCCTGCAACGTTGCTAGTCATTCCTGTGGCACCCAGACACTGGCGACGAGCGTTGACCGAGCGCCTACCCGGGTGCACATTGACAACGTGGGTGACGATGCTGTGTTGCGATATCTGCGCGTGTACCCTCCAGACATTGCGCGTTGAATGTCCGACGAGCGCGTTTCATCTGGCGCAGCACCATGCATATGGTGGAAGCTGTGGCTGAGGGGCTGAGAAAGCTTCATGTGCCCTGTGAATGCGACGCCCGCCGAGTCCACCAACTGTACATAAGGAACCTTTGCAGTGCAGATCGGTCAATTGTGGTTGTGGTTGATTGCTGCTTCTGTGGACTTGATGAGCCGGATGTCCTGGTGGAGCATGCGAAAGCGGCGCAGACTGTGACGATGGGGCGGAACAGCTCCAAGGCTGCTCAAGATGGAGCTCCTGTGGGCGACAACGCACTAACGAATGATGTAGCTGCATATGCGGCTGAGATTGGCCTCGTGTCTGAGGTTGGAGCCGGTCGCGGCTTCGACGAGTCGGATTTCAGGCCCGAGGTAGCCAACGTTCAGATAGGCCAAGACGTGGAGGCCGATGCCACCGCGATCAATGATTCCGTTAATGCCGGCTCCAAGAAAAAGACGAAGAACAAGTTCAAGCCAGATTCAGAGTCCGAAGTAGCGGCAAGGCCGCCGGCTGCGGTGACCGAGAGAAGCTGGAATGTGGGAGCAGGCGACAGACCAGGTGCAGATTCTTTTACAATATATTTCTATGGCCATTTTGATGCATCGCCGCAACGATCAGCGCAATGCTGTGTCTGATCGCCGGTACTTTTGTGCAGACCGGCCGTGCCGTCCGCGCCTGATGGATGCCATGTTCAGGGGGGAAATCGGGTAAGTCTTTACTGGGAGACGAAGACTCCGCAGTATGGCATGAAATCGTCACTACGGGTGCATCTCCAGCGCATCATGATCCTGCTCCCAGTGACGATGTGATCGAGGTAAAAACCAAGGTGGCGGAACGACTGATCGAAGCAGAAACGAGCGCATTCAGTCGAAAACTATCCAGGACAAACAACGCCGACTTTCAATGGCTGCAAACGGTGAGTTATAGTGTGGTGGGATCATGCTTGGCCAGTCATACATGAGCCTCCATGTACAATTGCCCGAGTTGTGTGCAGGTGCGGCGTTCAGGCACATCTCGAGACAAGATTGCTGCGAATGCATTGGTTGTAGAACAGAATGCCCTTGCCAATATGCACGCCTTGGATGATTTGATTGGCCTGGCTAGTAAACGAGGTGGTGCGCAAGGAGCTGCTGGTCATGCAGCCGACGCACTGAAGGAGCTCTTCATATCTGTTTTGCTTCCAGACCGCCGTCTGGTTGCTTTCGAAGCTCGGCCGCTGGGTTCCATGAAGCCAAGCAAGGCTGGAGATCGCCAGCTTCTCTTGTGGTGGGTGGAAGACTGCATCAAGCGCAGGTGCGTTACGCCATCGGTGATGTGCCGAGTGATTTGAATGTATGTTGCTCTACAAGATGGCCTCAATGAAAGTACCCAATTCACACACTATACCCAAGTCTCTGATTCAGATGCTGACAACGAATTCTGCAAATTTGAGAGGCCATCTATCTCTTGTCCTGTCACAGTGTTCCGCTTGTCATCCCCCGCTGCAGTCCTGGCAACTTCCATTGCGTTCCTGGCACCAGCTGCTAGCAGGCATTCCTATGCATGACGATGCATGCTATGCGCACCTCGCTGAACTGTTACTTTTACTGCTGGCAGCAGATGATGAAAACCAATCTATCCAATACAGTTATCCCTGTCCTAGGTACGCCTTTGAGGATGAACGAAGCTCCAACTGATGCTGCCAGCAACTGCTAGTAAGGCATCTGTCGTCACAACACGGGCAATTTCTGTCTGCTTCCTTTACACACAGCCTGCCTGGCATCCTCGCTTGTGTCTGATAGATGCAATGCAAGACACCCTAGTGGCAGCGCACCCACTAGCATCCTGTCTCTGATCCTGGGCAAGGGACGACACAAGTGGGCCTGAATACATGATGTGGGTCCGTACGTAATTAGCTGTATCTGATGCCCTCACCACCTGCCGGCACTCGGCCGTTCTGCCACAACTCACGGCAGCGCTCACGTCCGCGCTGCTGCCCCGCAGGTATTCCATGTTCATCAAGGCCCTCGAGGACATGGCCACAGGTGGCCTGGAATGGGCAAAGGAGAAAGCGCTCAAAGCAGCGTCGGAGCTGCTCGCTGCCAAGCCAGAGGCTGAGGCGCGGCTGCTGGCGCTGATCATCAACAAGCTCGGCGATCCAAGCCGCCGCGTCGCCTCCAATGCAGGCTACCACATCTCGCGACTCCTGACCCAGCACCCGGTGATGGGCTCTGTGGTCGTCCGTGAGGTCGAGACCTTCCTCTTCAGGTATGCCCCTCCCAACTCCTTGAAGATGCATGAGAGGAGAGCTGTGGGTGGCTTTTGTATCGTATCTGATGCACGGTGGTGGGCTACTGGCATGACTCGCTCCTGCATGCAATGCCCGAGCTAGGGGGCCTGTGCACTGCTGTCTCATGCATTGAGGTGATGCGTGTCGGGCTAGTCTGCGCTGCCGAATGCTCCGTGTGTCAGGACGCTGTCAGACAACTTGTTACCTGCCTGCATGATGCGGGTGGTTGCGCGTGTGGATACTAGTGTGTGGTACGGCCGAGCTGATGATGATCAAAATTGTCCGTACCATCCGAAATATGATGACGGAAACAGCAATTCAAAGGAATCTCGTTCTGAAGCTTGCGCAGTGCCGCTGTCTGCACCAGTGCACTGGGAACACCCGCGCTGCATCTTGAAAACAGGCGTGTGGATGCTCTATGTCCAGAGTGCCATGCATTGTAACCGTCGGCGAGGATTCGGTGTGCCGTGCATGATTTGAGGGTGTCATGTGTTTGCAGGCCCAACCAGAAGGCGCGCGCGAGGTACTATGCCATTGTGACGCTCAACCAGATGGTCCTTTCGCACCACCCTCAGCACGGCAGCCCCCTCGCCGTGAAGCTCATCAACATCTACTTCACACTCTTCCAGTTGGTGCTCGACGGCAAGCTGGGCTTTGCGGCAGAGCGCGCCGCTGGAGGCGACGGCGATGCGGATACCGCCGGCGACACCGCCAAGGGCGAAGCTCGCAGCAGAGACAAGCAGGGCAAGAATAGGTGGCGTGATGAGAAGGGCTCCGCTGGGCGAGGGAGGCAGAAGCACCACGGGGGCAAGCAGCGGCGAGGTCCGAAGCCGGGGAAGGAGGTCAAGACGGGGCCGACGACGGAGGAGGTTGATGCGCGTCTGCTCGGCGCGCTGCTGACGGGTGTGCGTCGTGCACACCCCTACGTCGAGGCTGGCTCCCTTGACGATGTTTTCAAGAAGCATTCAGACCAAGTGTTCCGCACAGTTCATGTTGCGCCCCTCACGGTTGCCTCACAGGCACTCATGCTCCTCTTCCAGGTGCGCATGGGCCCCTGCTCTGATTCCTCTGTCGAATCCCCACCGCCGATGGCTGCATGGCGGATAGCATGTGCCGTGGTGGTGTGACCTCTGCGCTGGTAGTGGTCACTGCAAACAAGGCAACCGTCGTCACTGCCTGTCTGCTCAGGTGGCTCAGATGCCATGCCATGCAGCACAGGAGATGGGCACCTGGGTATGGATGATGAGTGATGCAATCATGCCAGATCCACGGGTTGGGTGCGCTTGGTGTGTTTATGCGCTGCTGCTGCATGGGGGGTTGCATGTGCAGGTGATGAACTCTCAGGCTGCCTCAAGTGACCGCTTCTACGCGACCCTGTATGCGGTGCTGCTGCGGCCGGCACTCGAAAGATCTTCTGCTCTGCCAATGATATTTGGATTGCTCTTCCAGGTGAGTGGCTGCCTTGCATCACGCCCGGTGCATGAATGCTGTGGCACCATGAACACTGTTGCTTCGTCTGTCCTGCTTGAAACCAATCTTGCTCTTTCTGCGATCTGTGGCAGGCTCATATATTGCTGAGCACCTATGCCAACTGAAGTTCAGGAAGGCATGCGAACTAGTGCACTGAGCTGCGCCATTTTGGGATGCAGGCTTTGAAGGTGGACGTCAGCTCCAAGAGGGTAGCTGCCTTCATCAAGCGAGTCCTGCAAGTGGCTACAGGTGCACCTTCGAACGTGACCTGCGGGGCGCTGTTCATGGTGTCTGAGGTGCTGAAGGCAAAGCCGGCGCTGTGGGCGGCAATCACGCAGCCAGAGGACCAGGGGCAGGAGCAGGTGCATGATGCTCCCGACGACGCGGTCGACGCTGCAGACGTTCCGCCCGACGCTGGTGCACAGCACCCGCCCGGCCGCAGCTCCACCACGAAAGTGGGGTCGGCAGTAGTGGCAAGCGATGGCCAAGGGAATGGAGGCACCTCAGGAGGGCAGGAGTGGCCGGCAGAGGGGTACTACTGCATGAAGAAGCGATCGCCGCAGTTTGCTGGTGCGGAGCGGGCGTGCTGGTGGGAGCTGAGTGTGCTGAGTCGCCATGTGCACCCTTCTGTGGCGACAATGGCCTGCATGCTGCTGGCTGGCACCAGTATCCTGTACAACGGGGACCCTCTGGCAGACCTTACTGTTCTGGCATTCTTGGAGAAGTTCGTTAAGAGGTGCGCCCCGGGTGATTGGAGCTGTTGGCCTGCTCCTTGCACATCCGCTGTTGCTGATGGTGCCTCTGTGCGGACTAGGAATGGCTGGGGCGAGACTGGGTGCTATGAGTGGCCAGAGTTCTGAGTGCTGTGTGAGGTGCAGGCGGCCGAAGAAGGTGGGTAAAGGGTCTTCTGTGATGCAGCCCCTCGCGGGCGTGGATGTGCCAAAGCATCTAGGTGTACCTGCGGTTGAGTCGGCGTGGACGCAGTCGCCTGGGTCCAAGGCATTTGCAGCCCTGGCAGAGACTGATGTGGCCGCGGAAGACGTCTTCTTTCACCGATTCTTTACGATGGACCGTGTCAAGCAGCGACGTGCAGCAGCAGCGCGGACCCGAGCGCTGAAGCGTAAGGCTAAGAAGAGCGGTGATGAGAGTGATGACGAGCTGGATGAAAGCGACGAAGGGCCAGGTGCAGAGGATGACAGTGCTGCTGAAGATGAGTTCTTGGACGATCTGGAGCAAATGCCGGTGTGTTCTCAGCTGTTTTTTACTGAGATCTGTAAGGATCGTTGTGTCACCAATTCAGCACAGGAACATGTGATGACAGAGGGATGTATCCCTTAAAGCTTGGTTGTGGATGTCATTGTCCTACATTTGATGCCGACTAATAGGCCACATGACAAAATATCATCTGTTTGTCAGTTTTGGTTTGTTGCAGGATGACATGCTCGGGGACCCCAATGCGGGTGTGGATCTGGAACAAGCCTTGGCCGGAGTCTCTCACTCTGAGGATGGGGAAAGCAGCGATGAGGAACTGGGTAACGAAGGATCGGATGCAGTGCTGGAGACAGCAGCACAACAGTTACGGGAGGACACTAACGGTGATGAGAGCGATGATATGGAGCTGGTGCCTGATGCAGATCTGCATGATGTTGACATTCTCGCACTGCCAGCGCCAAGCGATGCGGAGAGCGACAGTGATGGGAGCCTGGATGGTCAGGTGACTAGCGATGCTAATGCTGAAGAGGCAGTCGCTGCAGATGTCCACCCGAGCGGAATTGCCAGCATGGACGATGAAGATGAGTCCAGCATTGATGAAGAAGCTTTCGCGAGAGCAATGTTTGGAGGGGACAGTGGTGATGACGTTGCAGACGAGCACATGCATGATCCCGCGATACGCGAAGCAGAAGGGGAGGCAAGTATCGTGAAGGGAAAGAAGAAGAAACGGAAAACTGACAAGGCCATGGATGTGTTTGCAGATTATAAGCAATATGCACATTTGTTGGACAGTATTGACACTGGTGCGCCACTTGTACAGTTGGTTACGTGGGAATTGTGTTTACACTCGTATTATATTGACATATTTTTGGCAAATGCTGTGATTGGTACATGCATCTACTTCTGTCTGATTTAAAACGTTTTCTGAATTTGCAGGCAACCATCCTTCCGCCATGCCCATACACAAAAAGGTGAAAACAAAGAAGTAATTGCTGTAGCATGGCGAAAGTTTAGTCGTCATGACTGAGAAAGCCGTAGGTAGTGATGAAATTTTCCTGTTCGCGTCAGATGAATGTAACTACTTTTTTCGTGTGTGACAATTGTCTGGATGCGTCATTGAATGGATCCTGCAACATTTCCTGCGGTAACATCGCCGTTGTACATGTCTGGGTCTCAGGAGAAGAAGGGCATACGATCTGTAGAAAGGGCTGTCTCCCCTTCAGCAGCAGATAAGTGCTGAATGCACTGCCCTTGGCCGTCCCCAATATTACCTGGGATGTTTGACTGATTGTCACACAGGTGAATGATTGCCTTAACTCCATGGTGCCTGCTTGCTTCAGTGTTGCACATAGCCACGGCATCAGCCATGGTTGCTGCATCTCCAGTCCAATCATATGCCACAATACAGTCCATCAGCACAGGCCACAGATTAATGACAGATGTGCAACAGGCAAAAACAGCCAAGTATGGTTGCCGTCCACAAGTGACATCCGCTTCGGTTTTCCGCAGTCTGTCGTACAAACTATCTGCTCCTGTGTCACCAGTGTCAGCACAGAAAAGAGCGCATGGTATGTGACAGCTCCTGGCTTTCTGCATTTCTTCAAGAGTCAGGTCCATGTAAATTGTGTTGTCACAAGCAGAACCCGGCGTGGATGAGCATAATTTACCATGTACAAAATTCTTGCAGAATCGTTGGTCTTCGTGATGATCAGCCTGTTGCCACTCCAGTAGTTCCTGTGTTTCCCAAACGTTACGGACAGTATCCTTTCCATGAGGTATGTAGACTTACCTTGATCTTCACATCTAACGCAAAAGTGCGGAAGATTTGATTGAGAGCATGGTTGAGTTGATAGCCCACAGTTAACGTTTACCTGCAGCTTTCATCACCAGAACCAGTAAAGGCCAGCGTATCAGAACCACCGTTGCGAGGCGTCTCACATTCATCCACACACCACTTTATTTGGTTGGATTGCTTCAATTCCAGACTTGAAAGCCGAAGCGTAAGGAGTGGCATCCGTGCGGGCGAATCTGCTAGGTAACAATCCTGATCGCGACAGCGGTTGCAGTCGCCCGGCATTGGAGGGATCCATACTGTTACTGCACAAGACATTCATACACTATAGCTTAGATCTACTTGAAGCGTGGAGCCTGGTAAGTTCGACATCTCTTTATCGAGTTCGTTCAATCGATACTCAACAGCTGTGACAGCACAGCCGTTGCTGGATGCGCCCGGAAACTCAAATTTCAACATTATCAACTTTTGGACAGCAACATATCGGCGGTGTGCTCACAAGGCAAAGTTGCAGCAAACTGAAACCAATACCCGTCGGCCTCTTCATGCCGATGCGATCGCAAGCTGCCTTGCACTCTCTTCCGGCAAATTCAGCCAATACAAGCATTTTAATTTGCATAAATAGAATTAATACATTCACTGATAGCGCCTGCGGTTCTACATGTTGCGACGTGGACCGACGAACAGGTGCTGAAGAACGCCGTGCTGATGTATATCCCAACACCAGCTAATTCACAAAGGGATACACCTGTAACCTTCACTTACTGCAAGAGTTGGACGCACCGTTGTCACAAGTCACGAGATTTAGGACCGTCCCTGACGGAGAGTCACGAGGTTGTCGACAAACTTCTTTTGTTGGAGGCAGGATTTGCAGCACCTTTGGGCCCCCGCGCTAGGTGATATACACAGTGTGCTTCCATATCCAATCGGAATCCTTCAGGTATTGGCCCTCACCCCTCATTCGGGCCCCGACCCTGCTGCCGCATGCATCTTGCGGTGGCCAAGTGCGACAAAACATGAGACTTGGCCAGTGTTCCCCACGTACCAGCCAAAGGGACGCTGTTGAACTCCAATGCTACATGAAGTTTACACATTCAGACGTCAATGGTATGCCAACTTGTGTTTTGCTCCGGCCGATGCAAGTAGGCTCCTTTCGCACCTACGATTAAGGTGCCCAGATCTTGCACATTGTGTGTGGTGCGAGGTAGATTGCCGTTTATCAGAGAGAGCCATTTTTAAGGGCTGGACGCTGAGCATTGTTCCGATTGGGTGGGCTGGCCAGGCATTGCTGTCAACAGCGTTGGGCAACACATGCGGTGCTTAGCGTGCCCTTGAACTACATCGGCGGATTTCCAGCTGCTTGTTACATTTGAGACATATAATTAACTCAGTTTTGTAGCATGTGCACAGTTGGCGGCACCTGTTACTTCCTTTGCGCAGTCGAGAAGCAGTTTCTAGAGTGCATCAAGCAAGTTACACAGGTAAGGGAAAACGATACGACATAACCTACGATTTTTCAGACAATCCCGCTTCTTCTAAGACTTGAATGAACGCATCCTCATCGTGTGCACTGACCGAAGGAATATCTCGGTTGAAGTACCTGCTGATCTCTTCTATGATTTCAGTATCTGGCATTGACCAGTTGCGCTGTGAAGCGTTCACAAAGTTGAAAGCTGCTCCTTTCCTCCCAAATCTCCCAGATCGCCCAATCCTGTGCAAGTATGTATCGAATGCAGGCTTGTGTGTTGTGCGATCGATTGGCAGATCATAATTGATCACCAGGGTGACTGTGCTAACATCAAATCCTCGGGCAATCACGTCCGTGGCAATCAGGATCTTGGCATGAACTGCCCGGAAGTCCAATACAGCTTGATCTCGGGCTTCCGGTTGCATATCTCCCGAAAGCTTCAAGCACTTAGCACCCATGCCCAACATGCTCTGCATACCATCACCCTCTTGAAGTGTTGGGGTGTGTGTCAAAATGTCAAACAGTAAAACCTTGCTTGGAAAGCTCAAAGTCGAATGAATCAGAATCTCCCTCTGCCCATTCTGTGTGTGTGTTGTCGCATAAAACATGTTCAAAACATCTAGGTGGCCCCCAAGGTGTACTGCTGCGGCCCGTGGGAAGGGCAAGATACAGATTAATGGCAGCGATGAAGCACAAATAAGAAGTGTGGCTGTACCTGGTACAGTGCCTGAGCAGTGCGACGAGATGCCACAAATATGATCGTCTGCCCGAGGCGGTCCGCATTCTTCAGGATGTACTCTTGAAGAACTGTGTCTTTCTCCTCGTTCGACGTGACATCCACTCGGTATTGCTTGATTACGTCCAGCGATAGTTGCTCTTTCGCCACAAACACTCTATTAGCATTGGGCATGATCTGCACACTTCTCAACCACCAGGTTATGCAGTGCCAAAAAGCACACCGTCGACAGGAAATCGCCCGGACAGTTGTGGTGAAGATCGAGCACATACTGTACAACCACTTGAAATCAGGGGTTGCGGAGCAGTCCAGAGACTGATGAGCCAATGACGATGCAAGTGTTGCATAATACAAAGCGGTCAAGCTGTGCTATTCAGTGCAAGGCTAATTGTGCATGTGACAGAGCTGTACCCAGCCGACGAGGGAAGCACAGCCTGTGGTGGAAGAATCGTTTGCCCGCAGCAGCAGCATGCTCATGGGAAATCACTTGCAAACACCTCCGTGTCTTGAATCTGCTGATATCTATGAGTGGCACAGGACTGTACCTTGGTGCAGTAGGATTTGATGGACTCATCGAACGTTGCTGAGAACAGCAGCACTTGAGCGCCTTCGCTGACCTTTCTTACCTGCTGGATCATGCGCACGCTCGTATCCTTGAACCCGTCTACTTTCATCATTTCGTCAGCTTCATCGAAGACGAGGATCCTGATCCGATCTAGCGCAAGCTTTCTGCTGCTGATGAGATTGGTCACCTTCCCGGCAGTGCCAATCACAACCTGCTCCCGCACTGGGGGCAGGCTTCGGCCGACACGGATCTCGTTGACGCCAACAGATGTAATACCTGTGTGCTTTCCCATCTTCCGCAGCACTGCAAGGTTTTGGACGACCAACTCACGGGTTGGGCACATGCAGATTGCCTGCGGGCAATTGTCCCCTGGATCAACCCTACAATCCACAGCAATGATGATTAATAATGTAGCCAGGAGATTACAGGGGTTCATACGCCGACGCTCTGCTGAAGTGGCCGCACCAGGGGCGCAGGTTGCCACGAATGCAGGTTGCCATGAGACTGGGGATAGACACACCACGCGGAAGAAGTACAAAAGCGCACTTGGACAGCATTGCCAGCGTGAAGCACGTGGTTTTTCCGCATCCATTGTGCCCCTGAGCTATGAGGGGGCGATACGGGGGATTCAGTATCAGCGGCAGTGTCTGTGCTTGTATGCCAGACGGCTTCTTGAAGCCCATCTCATTATAAATTCCTTCGAGCAGCTCTTTACTCAAGCCAAGATCTTCAAATGTAACATCTGACGAGTACATGTCGGTATTCACGGAATCTGTGGGGTCAGCTAGCTCCACAACTAAGTTGTCCGGCTTTCCGTCAGTCTTCAGTCCGGGAGTTTTCAAGGACAAATCAGGCTCGTCTACATCATCTGTAGCGCCATTAATTTCAGTTGGATGAGGTTCAGCACCATCATCATAGCCTGGCGGAGCGTCAGCCATGTCACACAGTAGTGGATCAAAATTGACAACGTCACACCAACACCAACCCGATCACTTAACGCAGCAGCGCCAGAAGTGACGCAATGGAAACATATGGACCGATTTGTGCCGTTGCAGTTCTTGGTGGAGCCTGCTCGCTGCAGCCAGCTATTTACCGTGGCGTGGCATCCCCCCGGAAGCGATGCATCTGCTGGCCCTGAGCTCAGCCGAGCACAGCGATCACGCGATACAGTACCGTGCCAAGCGCCTGCAGTCTCATGATTGCACCACTTGGCCGGTGTACATTTACCATGCTACGGTAACTCGATCGTCCTGTGCACTGCCAAACGTGACGAGGTTCCAGCACTGACTGCCACCACCCCCATAGAAGTGACAATTGCTGCACAGACATCAACACACACCTTGATTGCGGGACAGTCATTGCTGCAGAGCTGTAGCTACCTGGACAAGTGCACCTTGCGGATAAGTGAAACCGTCATTGAGTAGGCATTGCACAGCCCAATGGCAACTGCACACATCCAAACGGCACGCCAACCGCCTGAGCTTGCCAAATCTACTTATCTAGTGAGAAAGCGAGCACATGAGGTATGCTGCCGTCTTTTTCGCATGCCGATGGTCAGGGTGGTGCAACACGTTGCGTTGATGCCGTTGTTGAAGCATGCAGGAATTGCTGTAGCATGGCTTAACAGTATCCGCAATTACAGGCTCTACAGATCAGGTTCTCGAGACCATCATGTAGAGGCGTGCAAGCTCGATGCATACATTGCCTAAAAACAGGAGTACTGCAGCCCCGCTCCAATGAAAGAGAAGCTAGAAGTTTGTCTGCTACTTTGATCAGGCGAAACGTTGCATATTCACGACAAGTTAGAAGGGATATTTTGGGTGCTGCAAAACATTCGAGCACTGGCGATGCTGATTCCAACGATACTCAGTCGAACGACTCAGAGCAGCAGAGCAGCAGCACAAGTCTTTCAGGCACAGAAACCACCCCAGCAGAAGAATCAGCAGGTGTAAAGGTTGCGATTTCTGTTCTCAAGTTTTACAAGAGGGAAATCTCTCCAATTCTTCCACCGTCGTGTCGATTTATCCCGACATGCTCTGAGTATTCAATGGACTCCTTTAAAACATATGGTGTTGGGAGGGGCCTTGTCCTGACCTCATGGCGCCTGCTGCGATGCAATCCATTTGGTGTGATGCTACTGCGTGTGGGACATGGTGTTGAGGGTTGAATGCACAGCATTCTGTCGAATGATCCTACAACACTGTTTGACGTTTACATGGCAGCTGAAGCCGACATGTCAAACGGCGAATCTTGCTCGAATAGTCACTGCTTTGTCCAGGCTGAAACATTCACTCGTTTGGCTTGCTTGCCATCCGTCCAGGCAAGCTTTCTGGCACTGCCACCATGACTGGCTCTGTTTCTGCAGGGCCTTCCGGGTATGATCCTGTTCAGTGGCCACCACCCGGCTTGGAGTGGATGTTTGAATCAGATGTGTGACTATGATGTAGATCTCGGCCGCAGAAGCTGGGAGTCAAAGATGCAGGTCAGTGGATTGGCGCTGTTTGTAGGCTGGGCTGTCCAGCTTGACCACTTTCAGTCTGACCAACACAAGCACCAAGTGCAGAGGTGGCGACGCCCTGTCTGTTTATGAGTCCATGTAACACTGGCTAAGCCCTCCAATTCCTGGTTAGAATTTCCGGACGGGCTGTCTCAGACTACGTGCCAGCTCCGAGTTGACAATTTTCTGCGCTTTTCCTGAAAGTCAGGTTGATCTTGGCAACGTCTAACACGTGTGTGTCGCTCATGCACGGTTGAGGTTCGCTGACTCATGTCACGGCACAGAAAGTAGGCCACATGCTCACCGCCATTGGTAACAGTGCAGCATTAATTAACGTGCCACGCCAGCTTCTATTGCAAGCTTCCTGTCATGACCATCATGCTTGCGTATCGCACCTGCAAAAATAATTTCCACGGTTGGGAATCTTGGTTTCGGTTCTTGCTGCATGGTGACTGAGGCATCGACTAGAACCGCTTGCCACCTGTTCAAGTGCACACCCATCACACTCCCTGCCATCCTGAGCTAGGATTCCTTATCAGTTCCAGGAAAAGAGCTATCTGCACCACCGCTGGCCACTGCTGGCGGTCCTCGACCGACCACGCAAACGCCCCGCAAGAAAAGGGCCATATCAACTGCTTCTAAGCCGTGCCACAGTTTCTCCTCAGGTATCCAGCTGATTGCCTTCTTAAGAACAGCTGCTCTGCGCTGCTCCTGCACCCATCTTGCAGTTCTGCCCTCGGCCTCTGCTATTCAAGGGTCCTGCCCAGACATGCCCCCCACTCGCTTCAGCAGCGCGGCTCCGATCTCGTCTCCCTTTGTCACTGCATTGCCCAATTGTGTATGACCAAAGATGTCTACGATAGGTGCCAGTTCAGGCCGTGTCTGTATAAGAGCGCCACCTGTTCTGAAGGCTCCTGATGTGACGGCTGTCTGCAGCGCGGCCTTGCGAATCCTGCAGCAGCCTACTACCTACTGCCTCCAGGCTGACTGTGCTGCACATGTGTGTCAGAGGGCTGCAGACAACGACTGCGTCCTTCTGGAGTCCATCTTCAATCTCAACCTATCAGTGCACATGAGGGTGTGCCTGATGCCGAGGTGCCTTTGAGGAGAGGGTGGGATGGACAGTGACGTCATATGTTCGGGCGTGACATACTGAGTGTGTCTTGGTATCCCACGGGTCCGAGTGTGGTTGTTTGGCCCATCATTGTGTACTGCGTCTGATTTCAGGGCGAGCCATCAGTCTACGTCCCGGTCTGTTGCTCGGGACCGGCTTACCTTGTAACCATGGTTTCCATACCATTGCGCAGGTCCGGCACATCAACTAACACCAAGCCAATCAGCCAGGCTGTCCTGATCCACCGAACGGAATACACGTTGGCAGCCACAGTGGTGTACAACAAACAACGAAAACAACAACAAACACTCCAGTTGACTGATGTTCAAGCATCTTACAAGAAAGGGGTGCACATCGCCATACCATTGGCTGGCTGCCATACATCGCCGCACTCATGGCAAGCACGCCAGCGCTGTTGTGTCAGAATACGTCACTGCCCACATGACGTCTCGGATTCATACACAGATCAGTCTCATGCTCCTATCTGCGAGACGAGACCGTCTGGAAGCACAGCGGTTCGCTGAAAATCGCGCATGTGCAATATTGGCTTGCATCCACCCTCCACCACCGTCAACCCGTTCACCTGCACCGCACCGCCCACACTCACTGTCATGCACAGGCAATCAGTGTTTGTACACCCTGTTACTTGCGGAACGGTCACTCCATTGCTACACCAGTCAAGGCAACGATTCCTTGTGTCCTGGACGCATCTGTCCAGAGCAGTGGATAAAGCACAGCACCACATGCGGTGCTATGATTGCACACGCAGCCTTGGACAGGTCTCGATGCAGCATCCGGTCGACTCCAGACTGCAAACGCTGAGGACAGCACAGCTGGCCGTTCACGCAGGCGAACGTCATTGCAGAGCAGTTACGGCCGGACAGACTGGATGATCCAGACCTAGAAAACCCATGTGCGCCAGTAGAGTTCTGGTCATACAAGTAAGTTCTACGCAGCAAAAGCTGGACTGGACACGCTGAGTCCCAGTCATGGTTCTCGTGGGCCATCCAAGGCAGGCACACAGGCCTGGCCAGAGACATCGTGGCATTCCAGCCGCAGATACAAGCAAGGCCACACCCACAACAGCAGCAACGCGTGCAAGGGCACACCTCGTCGTCATAAGTTTCCGGCGCATATGCCTCCAGCATGGCCTCCCCGGCCGGATCCGCAATCATGCTGCACACCCGCTCCAGCGCATGCAAGCTGTTCATCTTCATGTATGGACACGCTGCACAGCCGCCCTCCGAGGAGCAGCCCTCCCCGCCAGCCGGGCCGGGCACAACGGCGAGGCCCCCAGGCAGCGGCGGGCTACCCGCACCGCCGTCCCCTGTCGTGATCGCCTCACTGGCGACTGGGAACACGATCTCGACCTCGAGCCTCGGCCCCTCGCCGTCCTCCTCGAGCATCGCCTGAACCTTGCGCACGATCGAAGTGATCATGCCCGACTCGGTGCCCAGCACAAACTGCAGCCGGTCTACAAACCCGCGGCTCTGTGCCTCCTGCACCTTGTCCGAGATGAAGTCCAGGATGTTGCTCGTGGAGCCGACGACGCCCATCCCGCGCTCGCGCTGCGCCTGCATCGCGATCGAGAACATCTCGCCCGGCACCTCAAAGTGCGCGGTGATGTACGCGTCGCTGTACCCCTGCCGCACCGCGGCCGCCGTCTCGCCCCCGAAGATGTGGTGCACGACGCACGTGCCGTCTGGGAACGCGTGGAGGCGCGGCAGCGCCGCGCGCACGGTCGCGGCTGTGTGCGAAGCGTGCAGCGCGGCCACCGCCTCGTCCGGCATCTCCGCGAGCGATGCAAACAGCTCCTGGAGGTTGTGGCCCATGTACGTGTCGGGCCCGTACCACACATGTACGTCCAGCACCTGCAACAACACACCCCATCGCGCCAGCTCGTGCACACGGTGCATGCATTGCACCATGTGTGCTCGTCAGATGTGCGCAAGGCCCCGAGCCACACCTGCGCAAAGGCCTGCAGCACAGTCTTGACGACGTTTGACGATGTGCACGTGATTGTTGGCACGCGGGCGTTCGCCTCGGCCTTGGTGCGGAGGGATGTGTTGATGTAGATGACGTGCACGCCGTTCCCGATGTCTGCGGCGCCGTCGAGCCACTGCAGGTACGCCGGGCTCTCTGCGGCCTCTGCAAGGGTGCAACCGATGCTGTCCGCAGACATGCGGTACACCGCGACGTCAGTATGGCCGGCATTGTCTAGAATCGCGCGCACGTTCTCGCTCATGAAGTCAACGCCGAGCACGCACACAGCCTTGCACCCGGCCTCAGCCATCGCGACGGCACGGTCCGCCATGACCAGAGAGTCTGCACAAGGCCCACGTGTGAGTTGCCTGGAATGATCTATAGCGGTCGTCGCAAGTGTGCAATGGCGGCGGCGCAGCGGCGGCGGTGATGCACTGCACGGCATTCGGACAGTAGGAGCGTAGTAGGACGCACCTGAAATGTGGATGTGAGGCCACTGCACTCTTGCTGACGACAAGACACCCTGGACCTCGGGATCCATGTAGAAATGGGCAACTATTCCGATTTGTTTCTCTCGGAGTGCTGCAGCCAAGCGGTCAACAGTGGCCATGTCAGGTTGCAGATACTGAGCCTGCGCCTCAGCAAACGCTCCCTGAGGGATGAGGGAATCTTTGGTAATGATGAGGGAGGGGAATTCGGGAAGCTGGCAATCCAGAGCGTTTGCACGTTTTTTGAGCGTGCTGAACATGTTGTGGAAGGAGTTGGTGCGTGATGGGGATACCAGTGCTGGGCCAACTTGCAGATCCTCGAGCGCCTGGATATTGACTGAAGTGACATCAGAGATTGAGCAGCCTTCGAATACCTGAACTAGGACGGAAGCAAGCCCTCTGGAAATCTCTGAATCAGAGTCTGCTTGAATGTGCACTGTGCCGTCGCTGTTTTTTGAAACAACCATCCAGACACGTGCTGCGCATCCCATGACCTGGTTTTCAAGAACTTTATCATGTTCTTTCATTCGAGGCAGCTCAGTCCCAAGATCAACAAGCTTGGTAAGCTTTTCCTTCAAGCCTGACGTGGTTTTGAACTCACTGGCGATGCTACCAACACGGGAGCCTACATCGCCGTTGACCTACATACGGAGGCAAAACTATGTTATTGGAAGCACTGTACTTCGTGAAAGTCGTCTATGCAGTACTGACAGATGCACTGTCATGCAATGACAGTGAATCAGTGCTTCAGCCGTTCTTGCTCGCGTTTCCCTGAAGGACAATACAGCCCCCTATGCAGCTCTTCAACTCACTCTCAAACGTTGCGCGATAATGGGAGCACCTCGAGGTAGCGCTACCTGCCTGAGGAGGCCCATGAACAATTGCATACAAGTTCGATTTTCACGGGTAGGGTCATAACGCAGGGTCTGTCCGTGGCGACCAGGACACAGAAATGCGATAGCAAATGAGTGGGACAGAGGGAAATACCGTGCTGATCGCTCGTGGCATGTGAGGCGCTCGATGACGAGATCGACATGAAGGAGCTGCGCAGGCAGGCCTGCTGGCTCGCCTTTGACGAGCATTCGACCAGCATAACTTCATCGATGTTTCAAGCTGACACAGCTTATCAGTCCGCTTGCTAATTGCCTGTGGAAGTTCTGGAAAGAGATGCGTTCCACTTGCCCGACACGTGGACCGGGCAGCTTGTTTGATAACGTCGAGTTAGTCCTCTGGCTATACCTCGCAGAGTAGTGTACACATGTATAGCATCGCATGCATTTCAACACCGCGACGGCTGCAGGCTAGCATAAGCCTCGTGGTTGAGACGGCATGCAGGTGGTGCAGGTGCCCCAAACGGTGCTCCGGGGAGCAAATTTGGCCAACGCAGCAGCTTGACAGCACTTACTGAGCGACTGGCAGAGCCATGTAGAACCAGCTCCGGCTTGACGATGTACAAAATATACCATTGCATGTACCGAGCCATTGCAGTACTGTAATTCACGCTGCACCTGCTCCGGCTGCAATTTGCTAGCATGGCTGTGCGCTCCGATGGATTCAACGTGAAATCTGGATAACACGATGCAGCTGATATTTGTTCATGCTGATGTGAGATGAGTCAGTGTGATCAACTGTTTCTTGCAGGGAATCAACCGGCTAGGCAAGGGCTCGGCCAAACCAGGTACACTACGTCCAACAGATCCAAACCGCTTCAAAACAGAAGATTTTTTCTCGGTTGATGCCGAAGATGACCCGGAGTACCTGAGACGGGTTGTGGAGGTACGACTTGCGCAGTGCTGTATCATAAGAGCGCGCCATTGACTGTGAACAACCAACGCAAGAAGACTCGTGACGGATTACGCAGGTAGAACAATTGGCCGTCAATAAGACGGGAGCAGTGCTCTCCAAAGGCGGTACGCGACTGCAGATTCCATGCATCTACTGATCGGTAAATTGTCTGCATTTAGTTTCCAGACAGTCCAACCAGCCGATCGGTGTCTGAGCCATGCACATCTGCAGCTTTTGACAAGAACGATGCCCTGTATCTCAGAGATGAGGCAGATAAAGCTCGCCATGATGAGCTGGAAAGGAGAGACGCGGAGCTGGCACAATTTGCAAGGGTGCGGAGCAAGGTAGAGACATCAGCAACCATGGAACCATATGACCCGGGACCAGCCATAAAAAGGGCCAAGTTTGCAAAGTACTTTCGTTCCCTCTCTATCAGTCACGTGGAAACGTAACTGCAGGATACGTCGCTGACCGGCCTGTGCTGTGTGTTTTGACCTTCGATGTCTGCAGGCCTAAAGTAGCGATCAAGATGGCGGGTCAGCTCAATGCCAAGCATGGATCACCGACGCAAACTGTGCCAGATAGATGTCAACATGATGAGCAACAGCTTGAAGGTGGAAAGCCTCCGGAAGGGCCGAGTAAAGGGTCACAAATTAGACCGCCAGTGCCAGCTGGCACAGCCAGTGGCAAAGGGTGCCATGCCGATGGTAGCCGACCACCAGGTCTGGGCCTGCAATACGAGTCCTCATCTGAAGATGGCACCGAGGATAGCCAAATATGAAAAACATGATCGGGAGGCTCTCTTGTGCATGTGCTTTGCATGAACTGTGTGTGAACACCCAGCTCCAGGCACACGTTGAGATGCATATGTAGACACCTGCCGTTGGCGGTGCTATGTTCCTGCTGGCTGCGGGCTTTGCTTTGACTGACTCTAACCAGTCACACATGCATGCACTGCAATATGTGTTTACATGGTGAACGGGGGACTGTTCAAGTTGGGTGGGTTGTTATGAAACTTGCATCCAGCAAGTCAGCATAGTGCAGTGTTTCCTCATCCATGAGAGTATACTTTGTGACAGCAAGCATCATGTGAACCAAGCAGGGGTTGCTCAGGATGATTGGTAAGTTGTTTCGTCATTCAATTTGGCAGTTGTGCTGGGTGGACTCACCACGTGGTAGCGTGGCCATTAATTTAGCACAGGTGTCCAAGTCTGTAGATCCTTACCTTTGTAAAGTTGTGCGCAAACACCCTGCAACAGCAGGATCGTGCTGGCACACCTAGATATGTTATCCACTGCCTCTAAGCCATTAATTTAGCATGCGCACGTTGGCGAATCACAGTGTCGTGCCCAAAGGGGGGGGAGCATGTTGTCATGACGATAAACATCACACTTTCCATCAGCCAATGCAAGTGAAGGTTGTGCAATCATACCATGTAGAAGTCTTGCGTCGAGGAAAAGCTCTGGAAGGGAGTGAATATCATCAAGCACGGATTCAACGAAGATCGCATACAGGAGGGGGGGTAGAGGGCATCCCTGGGCGACATCCCGTCGGATTGGGTATGGTGTTGAGCGGGCATATGAGTTCAACTCATGTCAGTACAGCTGATCCTGATCAAGCTGATCCACTGGCTGGTTTAATCTGATCGAGCCAGCGGTGCAGTTGTGATGAGGTCACTGTTATGCGGGCAACAGTCGACAACGTTTCAAGCCTGGAATCATGCTCGGCAACGCAGCAGACGTGTTGTGTGTATGCAGGACATTGTTACTTCAGCTCCTGCAAATGTGCTGCGCTGGAATGCTGCATCGCTGGGGGCTGCTACATGTGCATACACTGCATTATACCAGCCAAACTGCCGATGCACACATCAGTGACAGCACCACGTTGCACCTGATCCAAGTTCGTGCTGAGTCCAGTCAAACCCTTGTCATTCATCTGGTACACGGTCAACATGGTGGTCCAAGGTGTAAATGACGCTCCAGTGCACTGTCACTAAGTGTCCAGCAGATGATGACATGGCAAGATGCAGATGGATTCGTATGACTGCAGCCTCTGTTTTGATCTCCTCTGATCTGGGCAGGGCAGTGCTCACAGAACAGATGTTTGGCTGGTTGGATTGTGCCAACAGCAATGAAAATCACAATGCAACATGGCGGTCACTGCTGTTGGAATATGTACTGTGAAGATAGCGATGCTGCAATATTCAACGCATCCTCCACATTGAAGTCATCCCGACCACAACTCTGCAGCACTTTGATGATCTCTGGAAACTCGACTGCCAGAAGCTGAGTCCTCTGCCTCTGCATGATCAAACAATGCAATCATCACTGGAGGGCTTGAGTTATGGCAAGTGATGATGTAACGCCGAGCAGCTGGGAGACCAGGCAAGTGATGATGTAACGCCGAGCAGCTGGGAGACCATTCCGCACTGGCTGCAATAAATTCAGGCTTGAGCAGCACTCGGCACCGAAGTGTTCAAGACAAAAGTAGCATAATCAGTTGCATTGCATATGCATGGAAGTTCCACTGATACAGAGCACAGAAGGCAAGCATGCAGCCTTTCAAGAGTTGGGATCAGCACCAGGACGAGAGCACAGCAGACTCGCATGGTTGCGGCTTTGCAGCCGTCTGAGTCTCCAAACAGGGCATCCCACACCCGTAACACATCGCTCAGGGCATCAATGTCCTGAGCAAACAGCACGGTCATCCATCGGAACGCGAAGAAATGTGGGTTAACGCCCTGCTCTCGCAGGTGAGCACAGACTTTGGGGTCCGCCTGGGCCAGCTGCTCCATGAACCTGCACTCTACCTTCCCGTCACGTGTTTCTGTGTCGGTGTGAGTGTTGGTGGGGACATTTCTGGCTCTCAGCTTCACCGGCAGATACATGCAAGCCTGTCTGGTGAACATTTCTGCAACAACCATTTGATGTGAGGTCATAAACAGATTGATCTGGTGCAGCAACAGATGATCGTTGCAAGAGAGCGCCATTGTGTGGAAAGACTAGACAGGCCATTGTTATTATTACATGCTAGATGCCTATTGCAAGGCGACCCGCCCTCAGCTGATGAAGCGTACTGTTGCATTACAGCCGTGACCCCGGAGGCTGCAGTGTCCAGGCTCTTGCAGTATAAATCCCGGTTCTCGCTGAGTGTGAGCAACCGGACAAAAGCAAAGAATGTGTCAGCCTCGGCCGCATCTGCGTCCGCTTGCTCTGCTGCATCTATAGAAAATACGTAATAGAGTGGTGCTGCAAGCTCGTTCATACCCTGGACATAGCGCAGCCCGGGATTGAGCTTGGAGAACACAAATAGCAGCCGTTGCAGCTCCTGCATGGCACACAACCTGCTTGACCAGCAAACACCTGCCTATCATGAAGTTGGCAGCACATTGGCACGGTACCGATACTCCATCACCCTTCATGGCGAGGCAGTGTTCATTGGTGCTACAAGCCTTGAACAAACATGAAGTCAAAGGACATGGATAAATCGAGCGGTGCTGAAGGATGCGAGATGCAGATACAGGTTGCGCTTCACGTTCTTGAGCAGCAGTATCATGGGTGACGACTCCAGTACCGTGGCAGCCACACGTTCTGAAACCAGGCCGAGTGCAAAAGTGTTTTGTCCAGACATTGGGTGCAAGCCAGCGCTTTGGTTGTCATAGGTCGGGTGATAAACGCAGTAGGCTATGGTCTGCAGAGTAATACAACGGATGTGTCTCCTGTACAATCACAGCCGAGGAGGTGTGCAGTTCAGAGCAACAGACCTCTCTATGCTTGGCAGCTGCTGGTGTGCTGCAGGCGAAGAAGTCCATGCTCTGGTGTGTGCGCTCCACATCTCGCTGAATCTGCTCAAACTCCTCTACATCTCGGAAGTACGTGTTCCATGCACTGTCTTCCGCATCGTTTAGAGGATCGTCATCTTTGGCTTGACCCTACAACCGCAAGGGCAATGTCTGAACCATCAGTCCAAAATCAAGCGTGCAAATAAAGTTTCGCAGTGGAACTGGGCCTGTCTCGGACGTTGCTGCGGCAGAGGAACGGGTGGTGCCGCTTGCCAGGCAAGAGCCAATGTCCTCGCAAATCACGAGCTCCGCTGCTGCTCTTGTGTGGCAGGTAGGAGGCATGGCTACACTGTTGATAACTCGATGGGGTTCGGGCATTGTTTTAGCATTTTAAATTGCATGGGTGGACGTATACGCACTGCATGGCATGATAAGGAGCAGCGATGCCTGGCATCCGGATGCTGCGCATATGCATGTTGACAGTGAAAACTTGACACCACCCAAAGCACCAATTGCGTAAATTCTATTGCGACATTACTCAGAGACGAGGGCACACAGCCAGGACTCGGCATTGATCCACCGGAACCTCTGATGACTGTGCATTGAAGTTCTTGAACATCGCAACACTCGCATGAAGAAGTGGAGCACACCGCTTTCTCCGTTGTCAACGCAAAATCTTTGCAAAACGAGGCATACTCCGCGCGTCGTTTGGCTAGAGTGTCTTCCCAAGCATCTCTCCGAGGTGGCAGGTACCCCAGCAAGAGTTGCCAACATCGAGCTCGAACGCCTTTGCCTGCAGGTATCCCTGCCGAAGCAAGCCTGTAAAACAGCTACCAACATGTTTACAAAATTCAGATACAATGCTCAGATCTGGGCGTGATCTTGCGCATTCCTTGGGGCTCAGGGCCCCTGGGCTGGGCGGAGCAAACTGCATGCTAGGAACAAGAGCTGCGTGAATCCACTGCCACTGTGCTTCGGTCAGGAACCAGAGTGCAAATGTGCATGAGAAGCTGCAAACCTGCCAAGATCACGCAGGTTGACTTCTTCAGCTTGTATCAATTGATTGATCAGCTCCAGTCGTTCAGCCCCGTCGATGTGATCGACTTTCGCCTGAACAAGGTGTTCTGCTCGCTCTAGAGAACCGCTCGCCATTCGGAATCAAGCATCCAGGCTCGACAGGTGGCGAAGATGTGCTTGGTCCGTGTCCAACGCAGTCATGCGTCGCTGATCGACACCGGGTCTACAGGTGATCGTGCGACATTGCTCAAAGAAAACACTTGTCACACCAGGCTTGGGCTGAAATGCTGAAGCCTGTCGTAATCAGTAATACTGGAGTGTAGGGGTGCTTCAGAACCGACGCACTTTTAGCGCATCGAAATTTTCAACTATTGAACCAGCACACCGTGCCTCCTGTAGCTGTCGGACACTGATTGCCCGAGTCCGACCACCTGTCCGGTTGCCAAACGCGTGAGGTGCTATGCCAGTGATATTCCTGATCCATAAGTTGTCGCGCGTACGACACACCATTCGGTCTCGGTGCAGGTTCTCCTCGATTCATGCCGACACACTTGGCCACCACGGGCACCACTTCACCAGCAGGAACTCAGACGTCTGTCACCAAACGTGCACGCGGGTACACTGAGTAGCGCGCTATACAGCCGGTAATTTCTGGCACTCGGTTTCGTGGTCGCAGCTCTGTTGGGCTCGCGCGGAAGACAGCAATCCGTGGCTTGGATTCGCAACAGTAAGTGGCGGTACCGTAGATCTTGGTGCAAGCGCGACACTATTGAAAATTTGCTGGGAAAGCACATTACAATATGTACGATATGAAGTTCAGGACAACCCCTCAGAATACGACAATGCATCGGTGTGCCAGGTCGAAACTTGCGTACCGGGCTTCTGTTCCATTCACAAGGCGTCGCTCCCATGCTCCTCATCAACTGACGAAAGGTATGATCATTAGCATCATGAGTTTTGTTCCGCGCGCTCATTGTCGCCACAACGTGTCTGCTGAATTCATCTTACCGCTGCGACACATGTCTGTGGCAAAGACTGGAAGTACCAGTGCTGGACTGGGTCAACGTCGCATAGCATGCGTTCAGAGGCCGCCAGAAGTCTGAAATGCCACGACTCCTCCCAAGATGCTCGGACAGATACACAATCGAGCCAAGCTCCAGACGGTGCGGTCATCTCCCGGAACAGCTTTGCTCTCGCGCCTGGCCCGCCACCAACGGCCCTGCACACCGCAGCCTGACACCGTGCATCCCACCACGACCCGCACATATACCACACATACGCACATAACTGCCGTGCCCAACCATTCCACCTTGACGACCTCCCTGCACCGAAATATTCGCATGCATGCACCTGGTTCGCCCTGCAAGGTGCCACGAGGGGCCCATGCTTGCACTGCACTGCCCCCATGCAACAGCACACCGCCCAAAGAAACCTCCCCAACCTCCCATTTCATCACCAGGCCTCAAGAAAGACTCCGTGGTCCTAGACAAGTACAAAATCATCCTCAAAATTGGCGAGGGGGCGAATGGTGTGACATATGAGGCTGTGGACGTGACGACAGGCACACAGGTCGCCGTCAAGGAACTCAAGCTCGCCGCAGTTCGCAACTGGAAGCAGTACGAGCTCTTTGAGCGCGAGGCTGCCACGCTGCGCAGCCTATCACACCCCGGGATCCCAGCATACCTAGACTACGGGAATGACGGCGTGGGCGGGCTGCTACTGGTGCAGGAGCTCGCGGACGGCCCCAATCTCGCGCAACTACTACGCCAGGGCACACGCCTGGACGAGGACGAGGTGGAACGCATCGCGCGCGCTCTTCTTGCCGTTCTCCAGTACCTGTCTAGCCGCAGGTAGGCTCCCCCGTCGACGGGGACCCCATGCATTGCATCTGCACTGCTGTTGCCGCGCCGGCGCGCAAGTTTGGGACTACAGAGACGCGGTGGAGTCTACCCCGTGCTGTGTTCTGCGGAAAGCAGCTGCAGCAGCACGCCACAGCAGCCAGCGCACACGACAACCTCGACCGCGGCCTTGCGGGACGTTGCCGTCAGTCAGGGTGCAGCTGTAAGCCTCGCCTGAGCCGCGTGCTCTACACCGCCATTGTCGCGGGGGTGACATCACCCGCAGTGGCCCGCGTTTGAGCGCGTCTGGTGTGCATGCAGGCCGCCGGTGATCCACCGCGACCTCAAGCCTGAGAACGTCATCCTCGAGCAGGGCCTCCCGGGCAGCCGCGTGCTGCTGGTGGACTTTGGCGGCGTGCAGGAGGCGACGGTGGCAGCAGCGGACGGCGTCGACGGCGGCGGCATGCCCCTCGGCTCCACGATCGTCGGCACAGCGGGCTACATGCCGCCGGAGCAGTTTGCGGGTGCGGCAAGCCCCGCGTCGGACCTATACGCCCTCGGCGGCGTCCTGCTCTTCCTCCTCTCGGGCCGCACACCCGGCCAGTTCAAGAGCGAGCGGTTGCGTGTGTCGTTTGAGCGCGAGATTGAGGTCGGGCTGCGCATGTCCGCGCTGCTTGCCGCGCTGCTGGACCCGATCCCGGAGGACCGGCCAACGGCTTCGCAGGTGCGGTGCCCCTGGCCACGGCACCCATGCGTGTGTTGTGCAGGCAGCGCCTTTGTGCAGGATGTATGGTTTGCTGATGGGGATTTTGTGCCTGGCTGTTTGTGGCATGCGTCATATGATGCCCGAGGCGCTGTGCTGGCATGGGCGGCACGCGATTGCAACGACCGACCATTCTAGTACAGCCATGCACAGATAAGCTGTGGTGACAAGTCGCAGCACACATGGGTGACAGCGGCTTTACATGCCACAATGGCTCAGCCGATGCGTGCATGTATCCTCTCCTGCGCTGGCGGTATCGTGACAGCACAGGATGCATGCAACACGTGCGGAGTGATTTCTTTCTCGTACATTCGTACGCACCTGTGCCGGAGCTGATGTGCCGCTTGGCGGGCTGCCAGGGTGTGTGCCCCGTGTTGAGGTACGTGCAATGCATGCAGGCGCTGGGGATCCTGGACGGCACGTACACCCCCCCCAGGCCCCCCGCCGCATCAGCGCCGGCCGCACTGCGACCGCAGGCTGCGCTGCAGCAGGGCATGTACTTCACCGACATGCAGCCCCTTGCGCGGCCGTGGCGCACAGTCGGCACGGACACGCCGCCGCGCGGCTCGCGTGTACAGGTCACGTCCTCAGGAGACACCCTAATCATCGAGATCCCGCCGGACGGGCTGTCAGCAAACACGGCGACGCAAGGCGTGTTTGCTGTCGTGTGGAATGTGAGCGTCGGGCTGTGGACGGCGGGCGCTCTCGCCGGCGCTGGCCCGCTCTTTGCCCTGTTCTCGCTGCCGTTCTGGTGGGCGGGGGTGTCCCTGTCCAAGGCCGCCGTCGCCGGCGCGCTGCTGCGCGAGACGCTCACGGTGTCTGCGGGGCAGTGGGCGCTGACGCAGGAGCTCGCGCGCGTGCAGGGCGGCGCCGCCCGCTTCCTCGGCACCGGCACACGTGCTCTCGACGGCCCAACATCGGAGCTCTCCGGTGCTCGCGTGCGCCCCCGCTAGACGCACACGCTGCCGTGAGGGCCAAACGCAGCGTGCCCTTCTATCACAAAAAGGCTGCATGTCGGGCCCGGTCGAGGTGCTGCGGGTGTGCCCCGAGCGGCACTTGGTGCTGAGTCTGTGGTTCGTGCAGGTGGTGACGACGGTGATCTCGAACGGCATCCCGCAGACGGCGCTGGAGCTGGTGTCAGGGGCGGAGCGCATGCAGCTCGGGGAGGCGCTGCCGCTCGCGGAGCAGGAGTACGTCGGCGCAACGATCAACCGCCACCTCGAGGCCGTGGCGGGGCCGGTGGCCGTCGAGAACGACCTGTACCCGTCGACGGCGGCGGCGATCGACAACTACAACCAGGTGACCGCGCCGGGGGAGCACCGCGGACACACCGGCTACGGCCGGCCCAAGTGGGACCGCTGGGAGGGCGACGACTGAGGCGGCGGCGGACGCCCCCAGCCACCGTGGTGCCTGAATGGGAGGTGCTCGAAGGCCAAGGTGCCTGACCGCGCTGAGCGGCAGGGAACTGACCAGACGGCCATATGGCAATGGCGTGGCACGTGGGGCTATGTTGTGTGGGGGCTGCTGGAGATGCTTTCGGGGTGTTGGTTGCCGTGATCGTTGCGGAGTGGGGCGGCCTGGGTGTTGTGGGATGGGGCATGCAGCTGCATCTCACGGGCTCGCCAGGGTCGAGGGCGCTGCAGTACGCATGGTGTGGACGCTCGCTTGGCTCTAGCTGCGGGGAGGAGCCAGCAGAGCGGGGTTGTGCGCAGGTTTCTGTGTTGATTTGTACTGGAAGCTGGTCATGCTTGCCCTTGTGGGATCGCTCCGGGTTGGTGTGGTTCTGTCCAGAGCCCTGCATGGTGGTTTGAGCTCTCAACCTGGCATATAATTCGAAGGGTTTCGATTCTGTGGAATGTGGAGGTCGTGCATGGAGTGTGGCATCGTCTGCTGTGTGATATCACAAAGTTTTGTTGTTGTTGTGACGCTGCGGGTTGTGGAGCCATGCAGTCTTACTGTTCATGTGGCATTGCCAGTGATTCTTTCTATCCGTCTGAAGAGCTTCAGCGGTGCTGAAGCCTTTTGTGGCGAAACTAGTGAAATCAATGTATAGTGTGATACGTTTCTGGGAGGAACTGGTGTGAGCTACGTGCTTCGGTTCAAAGCAGCCAGCTTCTGATGTAACGGTTTCCAAAAGAGACAAAACACACGTGGTGCTGTTCAGACGAGTCAACGGGAGTCTGCAGCTACACAGTACTGCTATTTGTTTCACGCTAGATAAGATGGGGGACCACACAACATGGGTGGCAAACACCTGGTGTGCGTCTCACTTTGACAAACGGCATTGATACAGCTGTGGCCACTCTCCTGCCTTTCGCAGGTCACTGATGCCACTCAAGGTGAAACGGATCGTTGTGCGTTACACCAAGATGAAGTCCGAAGTCTTTTCGTGACTCTAGCACTTATTAGCTGTGGAAACGCAGTGTCACACCCCAGCACTGCAGCTAGGCACGACCTTACGGGATACTTCTAATGCATGTAAACGAATCTGTCACACAAGGCATACACATGTACCCATCCGTCTTGTTGCCATTCATCCACCACCCGCGAAGATTGAGGCGTACAGATTTCAGACGCACATTGGTTCTGGATTGGGTCACTCAGTCAGGACTAAACTGCATTGCATACCAGGTTCTCTGCTGATCATGTCGGAGTGCCATCCCGGGGTACACCATGCCTTGCAATGCTGGTTTCTGTACCACAGCAACCACAGCTCACGAGCACGCTTCTGCAGCACCAGTGCGTCCATCGTGGACGCCTTCATGGTTGCCCATGCGGCAGCATCGCGGCATCAACACACGCGCACCGCGACACGCACATCGTGCGCACGGCCACGCCGACATCACCCCAGACCACGTCTGCCACGCACTGAAGCTACCCCTTCCCTGACCATTACTGAAAGTGCAGCACGTCCTGCCACCAGTGTGACTCTGATACAGTCCGCAGCACCCACGTCGTCCGCACATGCTGCGGCCCCAGGCTGGCTACAGCCCATTATTCCCCAAAACCAAGCCCCTCCACAACATCCACCTCGGGCGCTTGGCATGCATGTGACCCCGAATCACACGCCCACACGGCCCTGCTGTTTCCACACCAGTGGCTCATGCCTGCTTCGGCCACGAACTCAGAATCCAGTGGTGAACATGACAGCCACCACATTCAAAGCCTCATCGCCACTGGTGCTTGGGCCACATCTAAACAGCGGCACAGCAGTGGCTGCGGCTCAGGGCTATCCAACTAGCAGGTCGAGCTACGCTTCGGGCTGCTGCTTGGGGTCATCCGCTGGTTTCCTGACACTAATGGGTGTCGCACTTCCCATGGGGATCTCGCCGTCGTACTGGATCTCAAACTTGCTGCGCGCCTCACGTTCCGCAACAGTTTCCTTGATCTTCTGGTTCACCAATGTCAGTAACCGGAACACCACCTGCACCAGCGCCAGGCTCTGTCAATTCGTGCAAAGTGGCCGTAACACAGGAGCACAGCTGCTAGAATCAGGTGGCGTGGTGGCGCAGCCAGTCACACACAACCGCAGGTCTGCTCTTCAGACCTCACCTGCCTACCAGCATGGACCCATGGCACACAGCTGTGCAGGATCCACTCTGGCCCCGCCAACTGGGCTACTAAACAGTCACTATTGAGCTGTATCATGGGCCAGATACAACGGCATTGCACGACGCAAATAGGCAAGCACCTGCACTACCGCCCGGCGCCCGCCTCGATCGCGGCTTCAGCTAAACCTCCAGCCAACTCCCCACTCTGAGCTACAGCTGTGCGCAGGTGCGCTCTGCACACCCTCATGCCATGCAGCTGCACAACGCTCGGCAACACACAGCCTGACAACACCAAGCGGAGGCATGGGGGGGGGGGGGGGGGGGGAGAAATGCCTCGGGGGCGGACGCGCCGCGGGGGTCGTCGCCGG